>VNJU01005636.1:124501-337878 GCA_008042675.1 Drosophila seguyi | reverse complement strand
CAAGAAGAAAAAACCAAGCCGGACCAAAATCGGTTGGGCTTAAGCCAAGTTATGATCAAAAAACCATGCGGTTTTTGGGACAAACAAAATTCAAGGGATTATATCGTAAAAATTTTGGGACAAACAAAATTTAAGGGGTTATATCGTAAAAATTTAAAAAAATTGGGAAAAATTTAGAAATCAAATTTTTGAATGCAGAAATGTTCTCCTTTGAAAACCAAGAAGAAAAAACGAAACCGGACTGAAATCGGTTGGGCTTAAGCCAAGTTATGATCAAAAAACCATGCGATTTTTGGGACAAACAAAATTTAAGGGGTTATATCGTAAAAATTTAAAAAACTTGGGAAAAATTTAGAAATTAAATTTTTGAATGCAGAAATGTTCTCCTTTGAAAACCAAGAAGAAAAAACGAAACCGGACTGAAATCGGTTGGGCTTAAGCCAAGTTATGATCAAAAAACCATGCAATTTTTGGGACAAACAAAATTTAAGGGATTATATCGTAAAAATTTTGGGACAAACAAAATTTAAGGGGTTATATCGTAAAAATTTAAAAAAATTGGAAAAATTTAGAAATCAAATTTTTGAATGCAGAAATGTTCTCCTTTGAAAACCAAGCCGGACCAAAATCGGTTGGGCTTAAGCCAAGTTATGATCAAAAAACCATGCGATTTTTGGGACAAACAAAATTTAAGGGGTTATATCGTAAAAATTTTAAAACAAACAAAATTTAAGGGGTTATATCGTAAAAATTTAAAAAAATTGGGAAAAATTTAGAAATCAAATTTTTGAATGCAGAAATGTTCTCCTTTGAAAACCAAGAAGAAAAAACCAAGCCGGACCAAAATCGGTTGGGCTTAAGCCAAGTTATGATCAAAAAACCATGCGATTTTTGGGACAAACAAAATTTAAGGGGTTATATCGTAAAAATTTTAAAATTTTGCCAACAATTAGATACCGCTAATTCCTGCGTTTTCCAGCCATTCAATTGGTTGCTTAATGTAAAGATAATGTGTATATATAACCAAGCCAAGAAGTATGCTACAAAACATGGTATTTATGTTTCAGCCTAAGTGATGACTCATTATATTAACGGAAATATATTAAATAAATTTTTGAATTATATATATATATATATATAAATTTTTATTATATTACATTACACAAAAAAAACTTATAACTAAGACAAAAAAATAACAAATTCTTTGCTGCTAAACTACAATGATGTCTTTGAGTTGGATGCCGCCCTGTGCCAAAAATAAAAACCCCAAGGTCTCCTGGCTATGGCTATGTATGTGCTCCAATGATCATCTGTCCACCCGTCGTTGCCTGCGGCGATGCCGCCGGATCAGAGCCTCCAGAGTCCAGGAGCCGGCCGCCAAAAAGGACATGGTGTTGAGGCAGTGCAAGGCCACCGAGTAGTCAAAGCGATCGCGCACCAGCCCTGGGGACAAGGATCGTTATTGAAATAAATATTAAAATATAAGCATTTTTAAAGAGCTCACAACTCAACTCACCCACAAAGGGACCACCGATCAGGGTGAACAGCCCCGAGATGAGCAGCTGCAGGCCGGAGGCGGCGGGCAGGCGATTCAACGGCACATATCCCGGAATGATTAGCGGCCAGAATATGGTGCGAATGCCCTTGCACAGACCAATCCACACGAAGCTGCCCAGGATGAGGTGATAGGAGCGCGTGCAGGCCACCACAGTGCGGCCCAGGGCAATGCCCACCACTCCAATGAGAAAGAAGACCCGATTGTCCCACGGTATCTTCTCGGTGAGGAACGGGACCAGGAAGCGCATCATCAGATCAAAGCCGGCGCACAGGGACATGGCCAGCGTGGTCTGGCCCGTATCGAAACCGAAGTCGGCCAGGATGAAGGGCACCAGAATGGAGAAGTTCAGCTCACCAAAGTTGATGAACGTCAGGCCGGTGACGAGATTCACAAAGGTGAAATCCCGCAGCAGATCCAGATCGAAGAAGGTCACCACTTTGGCCAGAAAGGACATACGGGAGGGATCTGGAACCTGATCTTCAGACTCCACCACTGCTGCTACAGCAGCTGCGGCCTCCTGTGACTTCTCCCTGGCATTGTTGTTCTCCTGACAGCGACAGCAGATGTTGGACTCCACTCGCTCGCGCCGAAAGTTATTGGGTCGCAGAAACTCCTCCGGCGCCGCCCCGGAACCCTCCTCCTCGCTAATGGGACAGTGCAGCCGTTGCGTCTGCTCCAGATCCTTGGAACTCGAGATGGTGCGAAACCGCAGCCTGCCCGAGGTCAGGGAAAGCTTGGAGCCAAACCAACCATCGTTGGCACGCGACAGCATGGGAGTACCGGGCTCACAGATCTCATAGCCGGGCCGCTGGACATCGTCCTCCTGGCACAGATACTGGCTGGAGAAGATGCCGCCCGGCTCGCGTTTCTGCTGCCAGGCACAGTGGGCGCACAGTGGTGCCCCCGCCTCCAGTTCCGGATCCACCGAATCCTCTTTCTGACTGGGACGTGGCTTTACATGGTATCGCACCGGCTGATAGATGAGGGCACACACAAAGGCATGCAGCGAGATGGCGGCAAATAGCAGCGTTGTGCCCTGCACGCCATAAATGGTCAGCATAAAGGTGACCAGGTGGGGCAGGAAGATGGGCCCCAGGCCTGTGATGGTCCAAGAGAAGCCAGCGGCCCGACGGCGCTTCTGCTGGAAGTACGTGTTGATGGCCAGCGAGGAGGCGGACACGCTGATGCCCATGCCAAAGCCTGCGGGGAAAGAGGAGGAGAGGTGTTAATAAAAGAGCTTAGGGATCTTTAGGGATCTTCGGAGATCTTTAGGAATTTTTAGGGATCTTCAGGAATCTTTGGGGATTTTTAGGGATTTTTAGAGATTTTCAGAGGTCTTCGGGGATTTTTAGGGATCTTCAGAGATCTTCAGGGATCTTTAGGATTCTTCAGGGAACTTTAGGGATCTTCAGGGATCTTTAGGGATCTTCTGGGATCTTCAGGGATCTTCAGGGATCTTCAAGAATCTTCAGGAATCTTCAGGGATCTTCAGAAATCTTCAGGGATCTTGAGGATTCTCCAGGGAACTTTAGGGATCTTCAGGAATCTTCAGGGATCTTCAGAAATCTTCAGAGATATTTAGGCATCTTCAGGGATCTTCAGGGATCTTGAGGATTCTCCAGGGAACTTTAGGGATCTTCAGGAATCTTCACAAATATTTATGAATCTTCAGGGATCTTTAGGATTCTTCAGGAAACTTTAGGGATCTTCAGGGCTCTTTAGGAATCTTCAGAAATCTTCAGGGACATTTAGAAATCTTCAAAGATCTATGTTGATCTTCAGGAATCTTAATTAATCTTGAAGACTCCCTTCTGACATCAATTTCCTTACCAAACAGCAAGGCATACGCCACCATATACCCCAGAAAGGTCTCACAGAAGGCGGTCAGCATGATGCCGCCGGAGATGAGCAGGGCCCCGGCCATGGCCACCTGCCGGAAGGTGAATCTCCTGAACATGGGCCCATTTAGCAGGCCCGTGCAGGCCGATATGGCTGGATTCGTATTGATAATGGCCGTGATCTGTGAGCTGGACATGCCCAGGCTGCCCAGGCGATCCTTGAACAGGAAACCAAACTGCTGCAGGCAGGGATAAATGGATAGCTGTGAAAAGCATAGTTTATATTAAAAAATTTTCTACAATTTTCCCAGATTTTCTTACATTGGAAACGCCAGCGGCCACGCACACCACCCAGGCCCAACCGCCATCGGGTGCCACAAAGTCCTCGCCCAGATCGCTCTTGTCCTGCTTGTTGTAGTACCTTGTCCTGGGCAGCGGTCGTGTGGTGTCCTGGTACACCTTCTTCTCCATGATGATGCCGGCCTGGAATACAAGCGTCGGAAATTGAGTAAAATTAGAGTGCTCTTGACCCTGTGGGAGGGGAGGGAAAAAAGAAAAAATTCCATTGCTTTCCGGGCTCTCATAAGTGATTTACGAGACCAGATCGTGTGGGCAATTACTGGACGCAATACGTTAACGATCACTTGTCACAATTAACTGCACGGAGGCTATCCCTCTGGAGATGCAGCTCCCTCTCAGCTTTTGTTGTTGCCAGCGGGCTTTGCCAGAGCCGGGTTCATGGCTGGGGCAACCAAGAAATTTTGAAAAAAAATCTCTGGATCTCTTTTTAGTCACCTGAAGCCCCCTTATCAGCAGCAGTAGCAGCAGCAGCGACGGCGTCATGTGACCGCCAGAGATTCTGAGACAGAGACTGGCACCCATAGAGACATGGGACAAAAGTTAGCGCGCAAAAATTTGGCGAGTGAATCACGCCTTCAACATCCTCTATACATAGTCTAGGTTCCGTTCCGGATAGTAAAACCCGCAGCCCCAAGGTCAGGCATTGGCACTTATCAGTAGTTTGTGCCTCCAAATATATTACGATTTTTCAAACAGAGACACGAGATTCCAGCTGGAATTCCATAATCCAATGGAATCGCAGTGAATTTGACGGATGAAGTGGCTTGGAAAGTGATCTTAATTGGTGGTGAAATGATAGAAATACTTGGAGCACATGATCTACTGGAAGGATTTAATCTTATTCGCTGGGTATTTTATGGGAAGAGGTATTTTTAACAGCTTAATCTTAAAGAAATCATTGAAAATGAGCACTACTTTTTGTCTAAACTAAATTTAACTAAGCTTTATTAAATATAAAGAAAATATAGAATAGGAAAATTTACCCTATAACTTGCCTTTAATTAAGGAAACATTTAATTCTAGACAGATTCTATTTTTTAGGGTAAGGATTTTGGTGTAATTTTTTTAGGTCAAAATTTCTTAAATATACAGCCATGCTCCGGTAATCGAATTCGTAAAATTTTTTCGATTTCGATTTGAAATCGAAAAATTGGTGCTCCGGTTTTCGAAATCGTAAAATTTTTTTCGATTTGTAAAACGGGCACCTTTGTTTGGCCGAAATGAAATATAAATGCCTTTTTTTATATCAAATCAGTTCTTATTTACCAAGGGGAAAAAATAGTTTACTTAGTGGTCTATTGATGTTTATTCCACACCACCACAATATCATTCTGAAATGTAGTTATTTTATAGAAAATTTATTTCTGACCCCACCTCAAATTTGACAAACCAAATTTTGCCTACGGCATAAGGAATTTTCGATTTGGCCAAATGTCGATAAGTAACTGGCCGAAACTTATCGCGAAGGTTGCCATACTGTTGGTGAAACGAAACAGGCTGGTAAAAGTCCTTATTAAATATAATTTAATTCTTAAATAAATTTATAGAAGGGCCATAAATATTGGTTATAAATACTGCTAGTTCATTTAATTACTTTAATGGTCAAAATGCAGTTAGAAATTAATTGTGAACATCGGAATTAAGACTGTGGAAAATGTGGCAGCTCTATTGTGTGGAATACTGCTTAAACAGCTGTGTTAAATTAACTTAATGCCTTAAAATGTGTGTAAAAAAATATTTTTTGATTTTATTCGAGTATGCGATGAGCTACTATATCCAGGGAAAGCACAAATCAAGCAGTAATTAAACTAAACATTCCGATAGCAAAACGATAGCAAAAATTTTGCGAAAACCGGAGCACCTAAAATCGAAATCGAAAAATATTGGCCAAATCGAAATCGAAAAAAAATTACGATTACCGGAGCATGGCTGATAAAAGAAATATTTGTTTAGTTCTGGCTTTTCTGAAAGCTTTAAATATATAAAATAAATATAAAATATATTGCTTCAATATATCAAAGGGAATATAGTTTTACAGCACATATATTGCATTATAAAATATATATCAACTTAACCATAAGATATTGATACAAGATAGATATATTTATGGTTATTTTCTATCATTCCTAACGTTCTGTATGCCTGTAAAGTTCGGGCACATTAATTTACTGATTCTGGAATTACTTTACTGATTTCTGGTCAAAACTTTTGGTAACTCTAATTTAAACATAAATATTTTTACCATTTTAATTATAATACAACTTCATAACAGATTTTTCTTTGCCAAACTCCCATTGAAAAAAGAGACCATACCCTTTACATTGTTTTCCCTTTTTGCTGATATGATTTCTTTTTTTTTCCAAATCAGATAACGAATCGAACTGATAACTGATGGCTAAGGGGCCTAACAACACGCAATGCGATTGATATTTGTAGCTCCAGGAAAAACTAGAAACAAATCTCTTCAGAGTTAGGTGAGAAGTTTGAGGTTTTCTGTAACATTTTTTCACAAAAAATTCCACTAGAAATTAATTTAAATCAATTTTAGGCAACATATTTAATTAACACATTTTGATTTTGATTTTTTTTTTAGGAAATTTCCAACCTTTGACGTTTATGTGTGTGTAATCTTTGTAATATATAGTATATTCATTGTATAATTGCAAGCTTCCACACGTTTTTGTTAAACAATATAACGCTTAGTTGAGAACAAGGCATAGTTATAGAATGTTTTTTTTGTTTTTTGCTTTGGTCATATAAAAAACTATATAAAACTATGGTGAACAGCTGCTGGTTTAGTTATGACTTTAGCACGTCTCAAACTCATTAGTTTTGCTACAAACAAAAAAAAAAGGAATGCTTTTATTCCCTGAACTCAATAACTAAACTAATTGACACTCCGGCACTAGATACAAATATGTATTGGCGATAAGCAGCAGAGCCCATTGACTGCGAATCCCTTGATAAGAATGATAAGATTGCGTTGCGGTTACATGGGGCCAGAGGAGCAGAGGATACTCTCAATTTAAGCCAAGTTGTGGCCAGTTTATGGTAAGTTTTAAGCCTTAAAAATAAAAGAGATTCTATAAACTTAAAAGAATTTAATTACTATTAAAAGATATTATAGAAAACTAGCAACTGCAGTTTTTAAAAATATATATAAAGATCATGATTTATAAGTATTTGCTAATTTATTATTCAAAATCTCCCTCTGAGTTCCAGCCCGGAAACCTATTTAAAATGCAGTTACTGATCAGCTGGCAGGTGACAGCTGGCAGGTGCGTGGCGGGAACGTGTCCCTGGGTCAGAACTCACCTCTGTTCCCTCGACGAGAGCAGCGAACCCAGCGGATGCAGTGGACTTAGCCGACTCAGCGGACTCCCTATAGTATCTCCTTTGGCAAGAGCACAAATTGGCGACAGAGCACTTCCTGTGCTTGCAGTTTTTATAGCTTTTATTTTTGGTATTTATTTTGTTGTTAGTTTTATGTTCTTATTTATTAGATTTGTTTTTGTGTTTTATTTATTTTTATACACACGCTCGCAGCGAATGCTGCACTCACTCGAAGGCGGCGAAGGTGGCCTGCATCTAATTGAAAAAAAAAGCAACAACAAAAAATACGCGATTTGTGGCGCAAGTTCAAGGTTGCTAAGGGAGTGATCACTGTGACGAGATGCTTGCTCCAGGTGCCTGATGACACACCCACTCCTACACCTCCTCCTTTGATTAGCTCTCAGCCAATCCCAAAACTATTAACATTTTTTTTCGCCACTAACTGAACCGATTTCGAAGAAGATGCGGCTGCCGCGTCCGAGTCCGAGTCCGAGTCCGATCGGAGCTGAATCGCTATAACGCCGATGGGAAGATCGGTTCGACTAATGCCAATCGATCGGCGCCACCTCCACGTAATAGCAGTGTCGCGTTCTGTTAGCTAACAGAGCTCTACAGCTACGGATACTGTATCTGTGCTGCATCTGTAAATGTATCTGTATCTGTATCAGTGGGTTGTGCCAAAAAGATTGTTTTGAGATCTCGCTACTACGCGCTCTTCCCTGCTCTTCTGAGGTAATAATTTCATGTGGCAACGAAATTCATGAAATGAAAATCTATTTAATAATACAAAAACTACAAATAGTTTTGTTTTTTTCTGCCTCCAAATTTTCCATACCGAATTCCGTAATCCCAATGGGTGACGGGCATGGATTTCCGTTGGCCAAGGGCCAAAAGCCCAAAAGTTTGCTACCAAAAAAGGGCCGTCATGTAGTTACAAGATATAATTAAAATTATAAGAAAAACTAATAAATAAAATAAATTAATATATGTATATATATAAAAATATATATAATTATATATTATATATAAAAGAAATATATTAATATATACATATAAAAAATATAAAACTAATAATAAATAATTAAATCAACTAAAATCAAATAGCAAACCGATTAAAATTCCAATTAAAAAATAGACATATTTCTTTGACGCATAATTAAGCCTAAATAGCATTTATTTTTTAATCTGGAAAGCTTTTCTGTGTTAATTTGACTCTAATACTGACTGCAATTATTATACCCAAGGATTATGTTTCCTTTTTTTCTTTGAATAACCAATTTCTTGTAAATAATAAATAACTTAAATAGCTTAACTCTGTATAAAAACTATATGTAACATTAGCTGAAATTAATTTTTAAGGCAATAAAACACAATATGGTAATTTATAATTAAATAATTTATAGATTGTTTTTAAAATGAAAATAGAAAAAAAATAAAAATAAAATATATAACACTAATTATTTATATATATTCTAATTAGAAGGTTTTAAATTTAAAACTACATATAATTTTACTAGGCAAAAATCTTGGATGGCCATCAAATGTAATTACAACACTTTATTAGACATTTAGATATTGAAATTCTGAATATTATTATATATTTTCATTATTAATACATTATTTTAAAATTTCTTTGAACTAAGAAAATATACATTTAAGTATATATATTTAAATTTAAAATTAGGCTAAACCAGACCCAAAGTAGGTTGAACTTTCTCTCAACTTCTTTCCGAAATTAAATTAATAAGACAAAAATCTTCTACTTAAGTCCATTCATTAGATATATTAATTTATATAATATAATTTATATAAATATTAATTGATATTATATAATATTATATTAATTTATATAAATATTGATTGATATTATATTAATTATAATCAAAAACTACACACATTTTTTTATAAGTATAATCTTACATTTATGTAAGGTATAATTTAAAAATGTAATTATTTTCTTAATCTACAAAAAAAAATTCACTTACTCAAGTAACATTTTGTGGACATTTTTTCCGTGGTGTTTTACCTTTGTTTCTATTTTTATATGAACTTTTTTTGGATTAATTGTATTTGTTGAGATATTTAAAAGTATCTTGAAGTTAAGGTTTTGAAGAAATATCGGTGGAAGCTAAGCCTTTGAAAGGAACTAGGTTTTGATTCAGACAATAGAATATCGAGTCTTTTGATTTAATTAAGCTTAAGTACTCGCTTTGCTTTCAATCAAAGAGTTTTCACTTTAACCTGGCTTTAATTTGTTTATTTTTTTAACTGGTAAATCGAATCACTTTGAATATATTTTTAAATATATCTTCAATTGGCCAGAATTGATCTACATTATCAGTAAAGCACACCCCTCTATTTTTTATAAATTTAAATACATTTATCGATTGTAGAACAAAATACACACTTATCACGTATCACTAAGTACATTCCGTAGGTCTAGTATTAAGAGTATCAAGCACAGAATTTAGACGCACGCTAAGTTAGGCTATCCTAGAAGCTAGTTGTTAAGAGTTAAGTTCTTAGGTATCTTTACTAAGTATCCTCGAGTAATACTATGCACACAAATCGTAGCTCAAATCGGTGGACTTCTTACTGGCCAAGGCCCTTGGAGGGTCGACCCAGAATGCGGCGTATGGCGGATTCCGTAAGCCACAAGAGCAGGGCCAGGCAGGTCAAAGCGTTGATGGTGTGAATGGTGGCAGCATAGCCAAAGGCCTCCGTTATGATGCCTACAAAAAATACAATAAATATAAATACAAAATAATAATAAACGAAAGGTAGATCAAACTCACCCAAAATGGGACCCATGGCAAAGGAGAACATGGTATTAAAGATCAGCTGCAGGCCCGAAGCAGCGGGCAAACGATTGAGCGGCACATAGCTGGGTATGATCAGCGGCGAGAAGATGGTGCGGAAACCCTTGCCAAAGCCAATCAGCAGAAACACACCGATCATTACCTCGTAGGAGCTGGTGAAGGACACCACCACGCGACCCACGGCAATGCAGAGAATGCCAAAGGCGAACAGCACACGATTGTCCAGCTTAACCTTCTCGAGGGCCAGCGGGGCCAGGAAACGCACCGAGATATCCATGCAGGCCAGCAGGGACATCACCAGCGAGATCTGTGTGTCCGTATACCCAAAGCTGTTCAGTATAAATGGCGTCAGCACCGAAAAGTTCATCTCGCCAAACATCATGATGCTCATGCCCACCGCCAGATTGACAAAGGTGAAGTCCCGCAGCAGATCCAAGTCAAAGAACTTGCTCACCTTCTGGCAGAAGGTCATGCGCCGCTTGGCCTCCTCCTCTTGGGCCACCACATCGTCGTCCCGATCTGTCATCTGCTCCAGCTGCAGTGCCTCGGCGGTCTTCTGCAGCAGCGCCTTGTCCTCGGCACAGGTGCAGCGCAGCAGCTCCTCCTGGCCGGGTCGCGAATAGACGCTCGTCTTGCTGGCATACCGTTCCATGTCCTCGCGCTCTCGATTAAAGTAATTCGGTCTGTAGAGCGGAGCCCCGCCTGAGGTCTGATCCTGCTGCTCCTGATCCCGCGGTGCCTCCAGGCGATCGAGGTTCTCGCGACTCCTCGACGAAACCTGACGCATCAACGCCTGCCGGGTCCGGTAGCGAGCTCCGCCGGCATGCTCCGAGGTCAGTGATAGCTTGGAACCAAACCAACCATCGTTGGCTCGGGCCAGCATTGGGGTTCCGGGTTCGGTGATCTCGTAGCCCGGTCGCTCGGGATCGTCCACATTGAAGAGATACTGCGAGGAGAAGATGCCCCGCTTGCCGCGCTTCTGATACTGACAGTACTTGCACTCATAGTCCTTCCATGGATCATTGCTGGGGGTCAGCAGATTACCATTGGCCTCTAGCAACTGTTCCGGTTGATCCTTGTCCGCTTCACCCTCCACAATCACCTGAAGAGCGGGCTTCTCGGGCTTCTTTACATGCCACAGCACCGGCTGCAGGGTGAGGGCACAGAGCACAGCATTCATGCCAATGCCGGCATAGATCAAAATACTGCCCTGGGCACCATAGTAGCTCAGCAGAAAGGTGGACACATGCGGAAAGAAGATCGGTCCCAGGCCCGTGATGGTCCACGAGAAGCCGGTGGCACGTCGCCGCCGCTGCTTGAAGTATGTGTTGACGGCCAGCGAGGTGGCCGCCATGGCCAGGCCCAGGCCAATGCCATAGATGGACGACAGGCAGATGATGTACTGCCAGAAGGTGGTGCAGAAGGCCGACAGGAAGATGCCCACGAAGGCCAGCGTGGTGCCGGTCAAGGCCACCTGGCGGAAGGTGAACCGCCGGAACATGGCTCCATTGACGATGCCTGATTGGGGGAAGGAAATTGAATTGGAATGTATAGAAATTCATATAGAATTCTAGGTGATTTGAGAGACTTACCCACTAGCGAGGAGATGGCCATCACCACATTCACAATGGTTGTGGTCTGCTTGGCATCGAAGCCCAGGGAGTGCATCCTGACCCGGTAGATGAGGCCATACTGTTGCAGAGCCGGAAACAGGAAGAACTGTAAAGGGGAGAGGGAGATGATTGTTTAGGGAAGAGAAATAGGTTCGAAATTGATCCTTTAAGGAATTTATTCTATAAATGTTTCGAGTGAGAACTATCAACTCAAACTTTAAACTTTAAACAAGTCAAGTTTCTGTCAACTGCTAGTTAACTCTCAGTTAGTTTTTAGTGTAGAGTTCATATTTCTCGAAAATAAGGTTTATGTTAACTGTCAGTTAACTCTTAGTGCTAAATTTATATTTCTCAAACCCTTTAAGGGTTTGTTAGGTTTAATTCTTGTAAGTTAATTGCCAGTTAAAATATTTAACGCTCAATCCTGTATTCATGCTTAACTGTCGGTTAATTTTATGTACAAGTTAAGCACTCTAATTAACTGTAGGACAATTACTGCTTTAAGTTATAAATTATCTTACTTATATTATATACAAATATCTTTTTTTGTTATGTGGCGATTAACTATCCGTTAAGACATTTAATCAAAGACATCCTTCTTTACATTTGTAACATTCTGTTAACTTTATCGTCCAGTTAAGCTCTTTAACTCACATTATTCAATCCAGCTGCCAGGCAGACCACCCAGCCCCATCCTCCATCGGGTGCCACAAAATCTGGACCCAAATCGCTCTTGTCGCGCCTCTTGGGCTTCTTGGGCTTTGTGGTGTCATTGTAGACATGGATGCGATTCTTTTCGGTGAGATTGGATTTATCCATGGTAGGGGTGGAGGTGAGTCTGAAAGAGCAAGAAAATGGATTAAATAACTTTAAAAATAAATAAGAAATTAAGGAAATAATATTTAAGATCTTCTTCTAGAGCTGAAAACTATTTTTCTTAAGAATTTTTCAACAGGTTTACTGAGTACTTTAATTGTAATCAGATTTAATTAATTTATAATAATTTATAATAGGTTGCTAAAGATAGAAACCGATATTATAGTATTCCATAATATAATATAATATAATATAATATAATATAATATAAAATAATATAATATAATATAATATAATATAATATAATATAATATAATATAATTTAATATAATATAATATAATATAAAATAATATATATAAAAATAATACCATAAGAATTCTCTCCAATTACCAGTTTAATTTTTTATTTACCCAAAAATCTTCAAGAACTTTTTCAATATTCTTACCTTCCCAGAACTCCCTTTAAGGTTTTCATTAGCTTCCATGTGCTAATCTATAAATCAATTGTATTGAAAGTGTGAAAATCGCCACATTTCTACCTGGGAAAGCTCTATCTTCCCCGCTAAATACCCAAAACCCAATATCGGATCTAACGAAAGACGTTACAAATGGGAACCACTTAAGACAACATATCTCAATCGCTATAAAATTATCAGGTATGCGACGAGAGCTGTTATTAGATACCTGCCCGACTCCCACTTCCCCTGCTTCATCGCCTCCTCTTCCTCCTCCTCCTTCTCCTCCTCCTTCTCCTCCTCCTCTTCCTCCTCCTCTCCCATTCCTATCTGCAGTTTATCGATGACACACCTTTAATAACGCTTTTGCGGAAAGCAAGAGCGGGGGCGCACAGGTGAAGATAATGCTCTAATTGCTAATTGGGATTGAGGCGGCATTGTGAAAATGTCGCTATAGATAGCTGCACGGAAAGAAAATCTTTGAGAAACATGCTATAGAAAGCATAAGATATTATTTATTTAAGGAGATAAATATAATTATTTAATGTATTTAAAATAAAAAAATATAAATGAATATGGAAAAAATAAATAAAAAATAAATATAATACATTTTAATCGTTAAGATTCGCTAATAATTGTATAATTTTAATTTATTTCAAAGGCAAAATTAAGCGAAAGAAAATCTGTAAGATACATACTGTACAAATAGTGTCAGATAAATTTATTTAGACGATTTTAAATAGATTATTATATATGCAAGCAAAAAATAATAAATATAAATAAATAAAATACATTTCAAGCCTTTAAATTATCCAATAATTGTAGCATTCTATTTAATTTTTGAAGGCAAAATAAAGCGATAGAAAATTGCAGAGATACATACTGTAAACAGTGCCAGATACATTTATTTAAGGGGGTTTTATAAAGACAGAATATTTATATAATGGGTTTTATATAGCAAATTATAAATGAAAATAAAGAATAATAAATATACATTATATTAATAATAAATTTGTATCAAATAAATTCTCTTGCAAGTTTAGCATTCAAATTAATTTTTAAGGAAAAATAAAGCGAAAGAAAATCCGTAATATACATAGTTGAAAAATATGTTGCGCCCAGATACATTTACTGAAGGGGTTTTATATAAAAAGAATATTTATTTAAAGGCTTTTATAAGCAAAAATATTTATGCAAATAAACAATAATTATTGTAAGTAAATATAATAAATTATTATCATATAAATTCCCTATAATTTGAAAAATTCAATTAACTTTCAAACCAAACAAAAGCTTTAAATGTAAACAATTTTCTTAGCGTGCACATATGCTTGATAGCATGCGGTGTCATTATGACAATCATCGGCATTTATGACCGGATAGGGTCTATCGAGTGGCTCTATCATAGATATAAGCATTTTTTTGTGTATTTTGTTTTTCGATACGGCCTAATGGGTGCGACAGCCGTCAAAAGCAAAGATTGGTATGCAAAGCACGATGACGATCGAGCGATCGCGAAAGGAAATCACTTAGAAAGGAGACTCGAACATGGAGCACGGAGCATGGAGCATGTCGTAGAGCCTAGTAGAAGAAGCCGCCAGACCGGACCGTCTCCTCCCCGCTCCGTTCTGGCGATAATCAAGAGACAAGTTGTAATAAAAAAATAAAAGCAACAGGGCAACATTGCTTATTTATGCATCGATAATGCGAGGACAGAGCCGGTGCAGCCGTCAATCACGACACTCAAAGAGAGAAGGGAGATCCGGATCGGTTTGGGATTGGGGGAGCAGGAGCATGAGGACGAGGAGCAGGAGGAGCAGGAGGAGGAGCAGGAGCAGGAGGACGAGGAGCAGGAGCGGCCTGCTATGGGATGTCTTCATTCAGACATTCCTCTCGAGTCCACAGAGATCTCCATTTGCCATTGAACTTCATCGAAGCGTGCCGCAAATTGACGCCACCCGCCGTCGCAGCCAGTCTGGGAGCCGAGTCTGGCGGAGAAACGGGTTCCCCCAATGGCACTTAACAGTCTCACAACTCCAAACGCAATTTATCAACTGAGGGGGAAAAAAAGCTGGGAGGCAGAGCTCAGTTTTGATTACCTCAAGTCGCACTCAAAAATACACTTTTTAAATGGTGACAAAGATAGTATATAAAGTTGGAAAAATACAAATAAAAAGAACCTATCGAAATCGAAAGTTCCTAATTTTAAATAGGAAAATAATTTATTTCTAAAGTTTCAAGCCTAACGGTTAAGTAATTTTAGATTTAACGTGTAAACCGATTGGCAAAAAGGCATTTTTTTATCGATTGCTTTTTTCAAGGTAGGAATTTACATGTATTAAAAGCTGCAGTCAGATATAATATAATGACAAAAATATTGCACTCATGTAATATATAATGAATAAATATATATAAATAAAGGACAAATCAATTTTTCAACTATTGAAAACATCGAATTTAAAGTTAATTTATCGATATTTTTGATATTTCTTTTTTCTACCAATATTATTTTTCTATCGATATAATCGAAAAATCGTTTTATAAATATCGATATTACAGGACTCAGTGCCTCTCTCAAATACTTAGTAAAAAGCTTAGTCCAAACTCCCATAACTTGATAATTGTTGCTCTGATCGATGTTAAATTTTTATACTATATACCTCATAATGTTAATTTATTAAAACAAAAAAATTTAAGAAAAATTCGTGCCAGAATTTAATAACAAATCCCTTGATTTATGAAAGATAAAAATAACAAGAAGCTCTGCCTGCAGTTCTGTTATTAAACAGGTCATTCAATCCTTAAGCAGGTCAATCTGCACTTTTGACATTTTAATCAACGATTTCGGTGGAATTTCGATGTAATTATCGGAATGTGAATCCTCGCATACAATCGAAATGCGATATCTTGTATCCAACTAGCAAGCAAAAATGAAAAATTCAAGGCAAAAGTGCAACATTATTTCCACATAATGACGAGACACAGGGCCTCCGCACAGAAGAAACCCGAAACAAAAGTCCAATTATGAGTGCATTTTTTGTGTGACAAAATTTTTTTCTTTTGGAAAATTTTTTGTAATTGAAGAGAGGCGCCACAGCCAGGTATTGGGTTTTCATTTTCTGCACAGGCGGACCTTTAATTTAGTAAGGAAATGTATTTAAGGGGAGTTGACCCATGTGATGGGCGTGTTTTGCTGCGTTTTTTGAAAATGTTTCTGAAGAGCGCTTAAGATTTAGCAATTTAAATTTTTTACTAGGTTTTAAGTATGGTTTAAAGTATTTTTCTGCTGTAATTCCGTTAAAAACTAGATTAATTTACTATTATTTAAAGGGAAATTATATAAACTATAGGTATTATTAATGATATAATTATTATTACTATAATTATTATTATTATTATTATTATTATTATTATTATTATTATTATTATTATTATTATTATTATTATTATTATTATTATTATTATTATTAATATTATTATTTTTATTTTTATTATTATTATTAACATGAGTGTTCAAACACTTTCCCTACCAACTGTTTCCATTGATTACAGGCAAAGTGTATAATTTATATAGCACTATATATATATATAATATATATATAATTAGTAGCTAACTCATTGCCTGACATGCATGTCTAATCGATAATGCCCGCTCATGTTGAGAGTGTATTAAGGCGAAACTTTCGCTGAGAGTCGCTTGGAATATCGGCCGATCTCCGCCATATGTACAAACATCTCGACTATTCCGGTTTCAAATTGGAAGCCAGAGCTCTCGCTCTTGCCGCAATTTGTCGCCGATGCTTATTTTTCTATAATAACTATTATATTGTATTTTGCGCAGTCATGCCGCGTGGGCAACAATTTCGTGTATGAAAACAAACACTCATGACGACGACGACGACGACGTGCTCTCAGATAAAGCCGAGAAGTGCCTTTGGTTTAAATTGATTTCCTTTTGGAATTTCACAACATTCCTCTTCTAAACATCCAAATCATGCTTAGATTTTTTCTTTTTCTTCGATCAAATAAGTTGTAGTAATGCTGATATAGTGACACTATTTTCTAGCTCTGACCATTAATTTGCATTATATATATAATTATAAGTATGGCCCAAGACCGACCCAAGAAGTCAATAAACAAAGGGATTTCGGTGGGCTTATTGTCCCCTCCGGTATGGCTTTATCTTAACGCCGATAAGGTTGGTGCCTCAATGAACACAAAAAAAAAGAAAATACAAAAACGTATATACAAATAAGGAAAGACAGAGAAGAGTGGTGGCCCAGACAAAGGCGCTGAAACAATATATAAACCACAAGGATTGGCAAATACTTTTCGCATTGCTCAGATAAGAATCAATCTGCGTTCTGGCAAATACACACGTGCTGTGATGGGAACATATTTATTAAGAAGCCTTATTTAATTATTATTTTTCAGACAAAAAAAGGATAGGGAAACCCTTAAAAAAGGGGTTATATGGAAACCAATTTCATGGAAACTCTGCCATTTTTTGCCAACTCATAATTCCCCTTTTGGGTTTTTTGTGTTAGAAATGCAAACATTTTTGTGGGTTTTCCACTCATTGCGGTGCCTGTCCTTATCATCGCCCTCGAGTGGCAATTAGGCGGGGCCAGGGGATGACTCAGTGTGGGGCAGCGATAGATAACATAGATAGGGCTCCGATGGCGGCACTATTGATTAGGTTTCTCCGATCGCCGGCACGTCGGACGGGGCTATCTCCGGTCGGGCCCAAACGGAGCCAGAAGACAAATAGTGAAAACACTTGTATTCCGCCCCCCCTTCAAGTTCACGACGAGCACTCGCACACACTCGTTCCTCGCATGCTGTGTGTATGTTGTGTGTAGAACAGGTGCAGCTAATGGGCGAACAAGTATCGGACAAGCATCGGACAAGCGTCGAACAAGCCGCCCATTGATACACTCGGCGAAACACACAATGGGAAGTGGTTAAGGGTGAAAATGTTTGAATTAATGTTAAATAATTTACAACACTTGGTTCTTTGAAATAATAAAATTAAAGAATAATTAATACCAAAAATAAATCGTTTTCTAAATGAAAACCAAGTCCCAATCACTACAGGTCCCCCTGCAGCACTTATCACTATCATTTCATTGGTATTCCCATCGTATTTCAGGTACAAATGAGTGGTATTCAAGGTAGGCTTGTATATTTAGCTTCCCTAAAATCAGATAATTTATATGGAAACAAATATTGAACTCAAAATAATATCGAAAATATCGTAGCGTTGAGATATATTGAATTTTGAACTATCGATAATTATCTTATTTAAGGTTTAAATTTCAATATTATCAAAAAATCGTAATATTATTGAAAAACCTTTCTAAAAATATCAACATTTTCAAAAAATTATTCTATAACTCTCGCAGTTATCCAAAATTTGTTCTATAAATACAGATATTATCGCAAAAATCGTTCTATCAATAATAGTAAAGAATCTTTTTGTAGCTATCGATATTATCGAAAATTCTTTTGGTTATTTTTATGATAATTTAAGTAAAACTGCAACAATAAATATTAATGCATATTGTTTTAATTAGTTTTTGATAATATCGATAGTTTAACTTTAATTCATTAATTTTTTTAATATATTTTCTCCTTAAACTATAAATAATATCAAAGAATCTTTTAATAACTATTAATATTATCGAAAATTCTTTCATTTATTTTTCTATAATTTAACTTTTACTACAACTATCGATATAAATATTGAACATTCCATTATTTATTTTATAATAATATTGATAGTTTAAATTTAATTCTTTTAACTATTCAATTTATTTAGTCACTACTTCCGAGTATACTTGAATACATCAAACAGAATACTGACCTAGCACACATATATAATTTGCAAAAATAAAATATTAATTCATATATCGACTTTAAAGTAAAATATCGATAAAAACGATATCTTCTATTATCTCTAGAACATTCACAGACTTTATGAAAATTAAAAAAAATAGAAAAATACCCTACAATTTAACTAATATTTAATTTCCCTGCAATAAACTTTTCCTTCAAGTGTTTCCCACACGCAACGGAAGTTTTCTCCAGCATTTTCGCTCAGTCAATTGGCCTCTAATTGAGATTAATCGGCCTGCCTGCCTGCCTTTGCTGCTTTGTGTGTAATAAACGGAATCGAATTGTATATACACAACATGGGGACATGGAGCGTACCAGTGCTCGTTCAGTGGTTAATGGGTCTCCTCCGCGAGGCGACAACCAATTGTCGCTCCGATCGCTGTTATATTTTCCCCAAAGCCAGAGCCTTCAATTAAATTGTGTCAATGGGAATTGATTAGAGGCAACCGATATGCGGAGTAATTGATTTCGCAGCTAATGAAAATCGAGAAAGAGCGAGCGAAAGAGTGCCAAACGCCCAGCTGATCAAACACGAGTGTTATAAATATATATATACCACTCGGAACTAAGCCCATACATGGAGAACTTTTAGCGGATCGTTTAGATTGTTAGCACATTGCTCTCCCTCTCTTTTTGATTCTCTCTGGGAAAATGGAAAAGCATTGCTACGCGGAAACTCTTTGTCAGTCAAGGCGATCGTAAATAAAGATTATAATCACCCCAATCATACAATATAGTAATTCCTTCTTGGCTTCTCACATCATCAATCGATCGATAGTAGTCAACTCTTTCTGGGAGGAATATTTCTTTGATCTGATTTTGAGGATCATCTGAACAAAAAAAATATATAAGGCAATGCTCTTAATACTCTTTTAAACATTTTACATTTATTTTGTTTATTTTATAAGGATTTATGGTTTTAAAAACTAAAGAAAACTCCGCAGAATAATTATAGAACAAATATATAGAATATATAGGCAAAGAAGGTTAAATAGCTCCTCAGAAAAATTTATATTATTAAATTTTAAGCTGAATTCTTAAGAGTTTAAATTATTATTTTTTTTTTAATTTTCCAATGTCAAACGGTTGTTGTGACTATTTATAAATGATTATCTAAGATTGCGTTTGGGGAGTACTATCTAATAATAATAATAATCTATAAAAAATATATATAATATATATATTATTTTATTACTACATATTGTTGTAATACAAAAATAATAGTCATATTTACTATTGATAACAAATTAAATACAATACAAAGTTGGAAACCGGTTCTATAGATAAGCAATATAGCATTTTAAGGCATCATTAAATGCATCACACTTTGGATTGTATTGTAGAACCCCCAAATAGGGTCCAAACTTCAGTATCTTTGTAGACAAATTGTTGTAAAAAAATATATAAATATTTTAAAATTATATATAGTATAAAATACTATAAACAAAGAACCAACAAAACAAGATAAATGTATACAACTTCAAGGATAATATTAAGGCTAAAAAGCTGCTTAGAGCCTACATTTTATATATATTTTAAAGGCTACTTAAAAGTCTTTCCTTGGCAGAATTTTGAACTGTATTTTGGCCAGATTTGCATTTAAAAAAAAATATACTCTTTTTTGGACTGTGTTCCCTGTGGATCTGCTGCGATGTGGTCCGGTGCGGCGTGTTGGAGTTGCGGTGGCAGCGTCATGCTCGGCTTCAATAGACGACTACAAATGGCTATTTATACTCCAGTGGGCCTGGACAAAGTTATCATTCATGTGCCGGCTGGCTGGCAGCACTCAATTGCATCCGAGATTATGAGCAACGTGTTCGGGACTAGCTATTTTTAGGCGAGTTTTCGAGTGATTGTTATTGCCCTCGCAGCTCGCAGCTCGCAGCTCGGAGCTCGCAGCTCTCGGGGCAGGCCACAAAATAATCCCAACACCCGGCACATTCTCACATATGTTGCTGTGCGACGGTAAGTGTTGTGTGTGATTCGGAGTGGAAATGGGACTGCAAATGGGAATGGGAATGGGTATGGGTTTTAGGCAGGGACAAGGTAAGGGTAAGGAGAACTTGAAACTGGGAATGAGAATGTCAATCTCTGGCCCAATCCCCTTACCCCCCCACAGACCCTGGTCTATGCAAAGCATTTAATGCGCATTTCAGGCCCATTCCTAGGCACTTCTTTTATTCCACACTATTGCTTTGTTTTATTTTAATTTTATTTATATTCTTGTTTTTTTGAGTCTCCGGTCCGGTTTAACGGAATAAACTCACGTACTTCAAGCCGTCGCCCAAGTGTGCCTTCAAGTGCAGGGAATGCAAGTGAAATTTAACACCAATCCCAGAAATGCACTTGGTTTTTTTTTTTTGGGTCTTGGTTTTTTTTGATTCTGAGTTCTGTGTATTTCTGGTTTCTGTTTCCAATTCCAAAATGCTAATTCCACTTGGGTGAGCTGTCAAACAAGACGACTGTCTGACACACGATATTTTAGGGGGTAGAAGGAAGGGGAATGTCCCTTTTCAGATCAAAACTAAGTCCCAAAAAGTCAAAAACAAAACGTTTTCAAACTCATTAAAGTCAATAAATTTTGTAAATAGTTGGATTTTCAGGGGAAAGATGATTAGTTTGGTTTTAAATTGAGTTCAAAGATTGTTTGAAATTTACAAAAAATATTTTAAAGAGTGAAGGAAAGGGTGACCCTGAAGGAAAGACTTCCTCTGAAGAAAATACTTCATGTTGTTTCCTAATTTCCACCTTAAATCTTCCCTTAATTAAGAATTTTCAATTTACTGTCAGATACCAAGGACAAATCGGCTTTGATTTTTAATAAAAAAATTTTACCAATTAATATTAATTCTTCTTGGAAGGCATAGGATGACAGCTAATTAGCCAAAATAGTTGGCAGGCTCACTCACTCAACGTTTGCCTGGAATACAAACAATAGACAGCCATTAAACAATAGAACAATAGAACCCTTCACAATTGTTCAATGAATTAGTTCAACTATCCTCGACTATCTCTGCCACATTAGACACTCACTGACTTGTGCCGTGGCAGGGCTTATCGCTCGAGATTTCTCGATTTTCAGCATATCGATTGCATAAGTCCCTCGAGGGGATTCCATTATACGGTAATCACAGAGATCCAAAAACACATAAGCCGCTTATAGCTGTTGATTGAATTGAAAGTCAAACCAAATGCGAAATCTGTCAGCGATTTTGAAGGCTCTGCGAACCGAGACCGATGATGACATGAGCTCTTTGTTGTTTGCTCTTCAAACTGCAACAGGTTAGCTCGAGGGGCAAGTTAAATGAGGAAAATCAGCAGCCAACCACCGAGTGGGTGTTGCATATGCGAATATTGTGGAAATCTGAATGCCCCTCGACACCGCGGTGCCTTGGCAACCAACCAGAAAACAGACCAGGAGCCAGGAGCTGCCAGCAGCAGGAGCATCCCCCGGGAAGACCCCCATCTCTCTCCTGCTCCTAAACGGATATTGGTCGAGGTGTTTTTTATAAACATAAATACAAGCTGTGTATGTATGTATGCCAAACCGAAAGGTGTTTTAATTAATTTTTCGCAAGCTGCAAGAATTTCCTCGTTGGTCGCACTTTTAATCATTATGTCTGGTGTACCCTTTTTTTTGTTTATTATTTTAATAATTAACTTGTATCTTTGGAAACTGCATACATGAGGGTCTTTGATACCCAGACAGAAGACCTTTAAATAAATCGATTTTTGATTGCATTTCCCTATCTTATCATCACTTTTCGATTGCATTTTTACTATTACTTTTACTATTTTGTTTTTTTCAAGCACTCGATCACATTTAAACTTTAAGGTAATTGCTTGTAAAGTAAGCCCAGACCTGGGACACTCCTCCCACCCTTCAAGCCAAGGGGGCCACCCTAATGGCGCCGCTTTGAATGCATTCAACGTCGATTGCCGGTTCCGCTTCTCCGGGACCCGTAGCCCATCCATGCCCGGCCCGGATTCAGGCCAGCACCTGAGGCCTGTCAGCCGGAGACAGGAGACGGGAGGCGGGTGTCGGGAGCAGAAAAAAAAATTAACATCACATCGTAAAAATGTGTAATTCAATTTGGTAAACATTTTCTGCTCCCTGCGATGGTTAGATAAAAATAAACCGACATGAATAAAAAAAAAAATAACAAAAAAAAACCAGGCTGAAACCTTTGGAAAAACTCAATTTAGTCCCGGGACCAGATCATCCTCCCGCGGAACAGGGGATGGATGCAGGGCCAGGGTATGGATACACGGGAAAAAATCTATTCAAATATTTGTATTTCAATTTAATATAATAAATATTTATTTATTTTATTATAGATAAATATTCCTGTGACTTTTTAATGATTTTATTATAGATAAATATTCCTGTGAATGCACTTTTAGGGGCCGAAAATATTTGAGGAAAATTTTTAAAAATCTATATAAATATTTTTATATACTAAAATTATAAAACAATTTTATTCAGACAGCTAAGACACTGAGGGGGGTCTAGTTTTGCGAAAAAAACGGACGGACAAACGGACAGACGGACGGACAGACGGACGGTCAGACGGACAGACGGACAGACGGACAGACGAACAGACGAACAGACGAACAGACAGACAGACGGACAGACGGACAAACTGAATACTGGCAAATATGATAAAAATTCTAATATCACAATTCTAATATCACTATCTTGGCTTGATTCGTAGTTTGAAAATTATCGAAGAAATTATAAACACAATAAATGTTAATAACATTTATATTTTATACACTTTCGGAATGAAAAGAACTCTTAAATCATAATAACCACACAGAATTTTAAATCACAAATGTATAATTATTTATATCTCTCATTATAATCAAAGAAACAATTTCCACATAGCATGAAAATCTACCTTCTTCAGGCACTAATAATTCACATGATCCCCTTGAGGAGAATTCTTCTGCATACGCAAATTCTTCGCGCACTTTCTTCGCGCTCTTTGAACGCAACTTACCGCAACTTTCCGGTGCGCTTCTCTCCTTGGCTTATTGACTGTCCTGGGCTTTGAAGCTGATTGCTTTGACGATCTGCTAATTTCGACACTTTTATTTGTGCGAATGCACTAAGGGGGGAGGGCACAGTCACAGAAACAAAACAAAAACAAACACTCGGTTGTTAACCATTGACCGTTAATGGCTCGCAGCAATAACAACAAGTGCCAGGGGACCACCAAGCACAACGTTGCGGCTCAGCTGTTCGGCCAATAATATTTGTGTGTCGGTGTTAATGTTAATGTTAACGTTAACAAACAAACAAAAAACTCTTTCGCTGCGCTGCACGTCGTGTGCTCTGGCGGCTCGGTTCGGCTCGGCTCTGCTCGTGCCAGTGCGTGCGGCTGTCTATGTATGTGTGAGTGTGCGTGCTTACAGTTACGCGGACGGGAATCGACTTGTTGGCTGGCAAACTGTTGCGGTCTGCTTTATAGCATTCTCGCTGGGCGAGAGAGAGGGACGGCGCCAGAGCGAAAGGCCGGATGGAGGCGGCCAGAGAGTGATAGCGCGCTGCTCTCGCTCTCCCACTCCGACTCCGCCGGCTGCGTGGGCAGCAGCAGGACAGCAGCAAATGCAGTCCCAGCACGGGCAGAGGATGCAGCAGCACCAGCAGCAGCATCAGCAGCACCAGCATCGGCAGAAGAACTAGCAGCAGCCATGTCAATTAGTACTGGTCAGGCGGAAACTGGACATCTCCCCATCTCACTCGCTCTCTATCGCTGGACCCCTCTCTCTCGCTCTGGCACAGGCCGGGCTTAACAGTGGGCAGCATCATCGTGAGGTCTGCTAAATCGAAAACAGCTGAGCGGCAAGATCGCTGCAAGTGATCGTTCTCTCTCTCTCTCTCTCTCTCTATCTCTTCATCTCGTTAGAGAGCGGAAGAGGCTTCAAGCCCCAAAGAGACTGCAGAGAACGTTGGCCAAAGAGAGAGCCAACTTTGATATAGCCGCTCTGCGGATCACACTAGGGGCCACACAGCTAGTTCAAAGGTCGCGGCCCAGGTAGACTTCAGTCACTAATTGGTCGACAGACAGCCCTCGATACACTGCAAGAAAAGCAACAAGCTACTATTTATCTTATTTAACAATTTAAAAAAATATACACCACTAAACAAAATATATTACTTGATGTTAGAACTCTCAAGTATAAATTTAAATTAACAATGTTTGATAATATTTGTTTCAGTGTAACTCAACATGATTGATGTGCGGGTCTATGGCATCCTGACTTCCAGACAGACAAACAGAGTGTTTGAAAAGCTTCCCTTTGGGGTAATCGACGATAGGTTAACCGCTCATTAAATCGTAAAATTACCCAAATTATTTCCTAAGAAAATAGCTAAGGACACCTTATGTCCTTTTTAGTTTACGGCGGCTATGAAGTAATAATGATGTAAAAACGCTTACCTGTTGCATCAGCCAAAAGGGGAAAGCAAAGCCTGTGGCCATAAATCAGTTTTTAAATGAGCCGTCGATCATTTCTCTATATCCTTGCTGTCTCATCAATCAATTAACGAAGTGGCCAGCGAATTAATCACCGTGACTCACACCCCTTTTATGAATTTCTAAACTCGTACCACTGTGCACAGGCTACACAGGCTACTCTCTCTCTGTTCCGCTCGCACTTGCACTCCCTCTCCCGCTCGCTCGCATACTCTCGCCCACGGGAAAACTCCTTGGAAACGGTAAGTTTTTCTGATTTGACTTGCTCTTGTTCTTTCCGGCAACCCTACCACCCCCTTTCTCTTTCACCCACTCAAACCCAAGCGTATCAATGTCAACTAAGCATGCACTTTAAAAAACAAATATGGGTTCCTTTTGTGTTTGTCACAGGATAACTCAAAGGCTTTCAAAAATTACGTATACGTATAGCCATGTATCATATGAAGGAGCTTAAAAAAAACGCCAAGAGGAATCCCAGAAAAGTATGCAATATAATATATATTTTTTACAGTGTATCTTTTGCTCAAAACGTCGCCTTGATGACCTACCTCAGTTTAAGCCCAGTCACAAATCGAGAGGAAAAAAATTATACGATATCGAAAGTTTGGATTACGATATTATAAAAAAAATATCAATAATACTAATATTTATAAAAAATTGCATGCTATCGAAAATATCGTAGACCTTGGCTTATCGATACAAAATATCAATTTTATCTAAAAATATTCATAATAATAATATTTATAAAAATATCACGGTATTAAAAACATTGGTTTATCAATTAAAAATATTATATAAATACATATATAAAATATACATAATTTTCTCGATAAAATATAATATTTTTATAGATATTTTTCGATAAATTCGATATTTTTATCGATAAACTAAAGTTTATCTATCTTCAAAAAAATATATTCATATAATGATTTAATTATTTTCCCAAATCCGGTGGAATAACTTCTTATATGTACTCTGATTATTTTTTTTTTCTATTTATGACATTGGGGCACACGCTCTCTCTCTCTCCGTCACCGTCGCTCTGGCCGTCCCTCTCTGGCGACCGCACAACAGGTGGTTGCTTGGCGCTCGCCTCGCACTCGCACTCCCACTGCCAATGGGCAATTACACTGCTCTCCGTAGATAAATAGGCAAACAAATCGAAAGCGATTCCGTGCAATTATTATGGCTATGCCAGGGAAGGGGGGCGGGGGCAGCCAAATATGCATATGTATATGGAATTGTACATATATGTAGGAACATGTGTTAGCCTCGCATGGAAATCATCGGGTGAATTATCATTGCGCGGGACATCGGCAAGTCAGCCAGTCAGTCAGTCAGTCAGCATAGGAAAGCGAATTAACGTCGGGCCAATGACGGGGCAACATTTTGCCGACGTTGTTGTGATTCTTGATTTTTAAACAAAATATAACAACAAATACTTGTTTCGGTGTCGGTATCGGAGTTCACTATCTCAATCTGTGTCTGTAAAAGTATCTGTATCTGTATCTGTATCTGTAGCTCTAGTGCTGTGCTAGACCTAGCTGTTTGCGTGCCTTTTGTTATTTGTTTTAATTTGGCTTTTGATGTTTTTACAACCCTAGGCGCGGTGTTGGCCATACAAAAATATATATACATACATATATATTTAGAGTCGCGGATCGTGCGTTTATTTTTGTTTGCATATCGTATCTCTTTCTCTCTCGAAAAAAAATATTATTTTTACCTAATTGAGGCGAAAGTTTCTACATAGAACATATGTCAGTTCGAACCTCGAACGTAACGACAAACCGGTAGCAGCAACACTAACGAGCAACTTGTTGAACTTCAATTCGTATAATTTCCAGAGCACCTTTGATAACAACACACGCCGCCGCCGCCCCTCCCTCCGTATCGGCTCTAGAAAATCAGCTGAGAAGCACAAACTTATGTAGATTGTTTCCATTCAATCTATTTCGTTGCGTTTCGAAATTCAACTTGGGGAAAAGGCAATCGAAAGGTACGTTTATCTCATTGGAAACATGTATAACTATTGCTAACACAACTATAACTATGATTTCACAATAAAAAACAAATCACGAGAGGCATTTGTTTTTTAAAAACATAAAATAAAAGATAACTTAGGACAACAACATGATTTTTAATCAGATATTAATTTGAAATCTCTTTAAGACCTATTCAAAACCATTTTACAATTATAATACATCATATAAAAAATTAATATATATTTTGATTTTATTTAGTTTCTAGATTTAAACAACAAAATTTAAACTCCTTGAGATTTTTTTGGCACTCCCAAAGAATTATATTTATTTCCCTCTTGCGTGCCGATATAAAATAGATCATAAAAAAATAAATAAAATAATTTTGTACATAAATTTGTAAAGGATTTCAAACCCCTAGTGATTTCTATAAGTTATATTTATTTCCATCTTGCGTAATTATTTATTTATGTTTTATAAATTTATAATAATAAAATTACTGTATAGTTAGATTTTTTTTTTGTAATTTCTATTTAAAATCTTGACCATCTAATTTAATAAGCATAAATCGCTAGCAATGCTTCGTGGAATTTATATTTTAGGCGCATTTCCTTTAATAAAAGTATACATTTTTATTTAAAAAAAAAAAGGAAAGCCCAAAGCAAAGAAAAATAATAAAAATATAACCTGATTAGCCAAAGGAACAGCTTCCTAATTACTTTATTAAATTCACAAAATCGTTAGCAGTGTCTTGCTAAATTCGTACTTGCGAATTTTAAGTGCACTACCAGCAAAAAGTTCACACCTAATCTAGACCAAGCTTTCAACAAAGAAATAAAATATTTTACAGCCCTTAAAATATATTTTTCTGCAATTTATAAAATACTCAATTAAATCCCAGAAGATCTTAGATCTTAAATCTGAGAAGCTTCGCGAACTACACACTTTCGCCACGCACTGTAACCGAGCAGGTGAGTAAGTGAGCAGCCGTCTCAAGTTTATGTGTCGGAAACCCTTCCAATTTGCTTGGGCAAATATTAGACACAAGATTAGACGGACTCCCGCTGACTGAGAAAGCACCGAATAAAAAAATAGAGACGAAGGCGGGGCCATAGAGTAATTAGCGTCATAAAGGAGCTTAAGATAGTTAAAAAATGTCGCAATCTGGAACTTCTCAGACATTAAATATTTACAACTGTAATTTGTGGGCAAAACTTTGCACCGCAGCACCATATATGCGTCACTCACAAGTCAAATCGTTTTAGTTCTGGCGAACCATGATTGTTGAGATTCTTTTTTTGGGGCCAGAACTTGACTCACAACAGTCAGAGACCAAAAAGCTTGGCTATAATAATTACTGGCAATTTTTCGGCTGGCCATAATGACGAGCACGTCGTGGCTAAGACAGTTTTTCTGGAAGCACAAGAAATACTAGTTTTCAATAGCTCACTTCTACCTGGATTTAATTACACCATAAATATATATTTCCCCCGGCGATATTAACTATCAAATGGTAGTGATTTCTCGTGTGTCTGTTGTGCAATCTTTTCCCCATTGTATAATAGCTGTTATCTATTTTTGATTAAATTTAAAATAGTCATACGTCATTGACAATGACTAGTAATATTTGCTGTTGAAACGTATGATCCAAAGTCAAAGCGAATAGCACGTCATGAGGCGGCATTCAACGCCAAATAAAACCAGTTAACAATTTGATTTGCCAGATATGAATGAAAGCCTAAGCATGGCGTTAACTAAGCAAAATTCATGCTTAAGAAATTTTAGTTGATTGATTTTTAATTTAATTTTTTGCACTTTAAATATTTGATATAATTTATACCACATATAAATTATTCACACTCCTCTTATCGCTATTTAAATGACATTTTCGTGAGGCCCCCCCAAAAAATATTCACAGCTCATCGTGATTGAGTCTAAAGACAGCTGTACAAAGCTACAAAATAATAAGTAATATATAAGAAATACAAACAAATCCATTCAGATCTCGACCTAGTGCTTGACTGGGAACTGAACTGAACTCAATAGAAATACTTCAAGCCCGTTAAGCCATTAGTTCACCAAGTGTACTTTAAACAATGATATCGCTAATTAAAAACAAAAACAAATAGCACGCTGATGTGAAAAAATAAATAGAAAAAACAGCTAACAATACCAAGAAAAATAATTGAATGTAATTTTTAGAAAATTTTTATAAAGGAAGAAACCTATTTTGAGTAACAAAAATATATTAAAATATAACAAAATATTCATTATTAATATTAAAATCATACCAAAATATTAAAATATTTTATATTAAATATTGTTTAGCTAATCTTTTTATGGTATTTTATTTTAATAATTTTATTTGTATTTTTTGTATTTATTTTTATTTAAAGACATAAAAAAATTCAGTTTAAAGAATGCAAAATAAATCGATTTATTAATATGATACTGATATTATACGCAAAAATCGATATAAAAAATCGATATTTACATTGCTATAAAAGGCAATATTTTTATATTTTTATTTTAATATATCTAAGCTATAAAATCATAAAAAATCGTATTTAGGAAGCACAATTTAACGCATAATTTGTATTCTAAAATGCGATAGTTTTCGATATTAAAAAATTTCGATAAATCAAAATGTACACTATTTTCCATAAACATCTCAAATCCATTCCTAATTTCAATAATAATTTATACATAAATAATACAAATATTATATACATTATTAAATCTTAAATAATATTCCTTAACTTCCCCAAAAATTCCCTTTAATTCCCTTAAATAATTTTGTTTTGACAACGCTTCCGCAGAAAACTGAATACTTCCACAGCGCCGAAGATAACATCGCCCTTTAATTTGAACTCTTTGGTGTGTGAATGAAGAAGTTGGAAAATATATTTACATAAGAAATCAAATCAGAAATCCGGGCAAAGTAAACAAAATAAAAAGGAAGGCATAGCAACGCATCAACTTACCCGCCGCTCCTCCTCTCCTGCCAAGATTCACTTTCAGCTGGGGCAGCATCCCTCCCGAGATCAACAGCCCGGAGAGTGGGAATTGAAATGGGAAAGGGCATGGAACTTCTTGGTCTTCTTCGACTGCCACCAACCGACACACTCCAATTTTGCCAGGCATTTATGCAAATATTTTGTGGAAGTGCAGCAACAACACGTTTCTGGCTTTTCTGTTGTCCAAACATCGGCGAGCCTGTTGCTGTCTTTAGCTTTTGGCATCCACATATTTGTGGTTAGTTTATTGACCGAGTTCCAACCACTAACCGGTTCTCTTGCAACGAAAATCGCACCGGGAATAATAATACAGAGACCGCACGCCATCGCTTCATTAGCCGCAGACAGAGAGCAGGGTCCCAGGGCCAAAAGGCTCACAGGAGAAGGAGAAGGAGAAGGAGAAGGTCCAGGCAAAGGCTCAGCCTCTGGCTCAGGCCTCATGCTTAGCCTCCAGCACAGGCATTGCAGTTAATTTCGCCACATTGTCACATACTTGTGCCACCCCGAGGGGCGTCTCAAGCTGCTGGAGATATCCATTTGCCTTGGTATCGCCAACTAACCAACTATCAGCGATTCCATGACACATCAACCGGCGGGTGACTTGACATTTTGCAGCAGTTCTGAAATAAAAAAGAGAATAAAGTAAGCCAAAGTTTAAATACACTTTGAAAATATTAATTAAGCGAGCATAATTTGTTGCAGTTTTCACACAAAAATATAAACGAAAAGTTAAACTAATTAATACCGTCAAAAAACCTATATAATATTTTTTGAAAACTAATTTAAAGAAAAGCAAAAAGTGTTTAAAAGCTATAAGAAATATTCTTCAAAACAAGCCACATTTTAAATAAAATATTTATTAGCGTTTACAGCTAAGAAAAACCTTTAAAATATTTATAAAATAATATTTAAAGTGTCATCAAATGAAGACAAATATATAAAAGAAATATTTACAAGTCTATGCAAGTTAACAGTATAATTCAATGATTATTTCTATATAGATTTAAATATTAAGTGTTTCTTAAATGTTAATTACATTAATATTTATTATATTTGTGTTAATAATATATTTTATGAAATATTTATAAATAATATTTAAAGCAAAAAAGAAAATATTTACAAAATATCTATACAAATTAAGAATTTCATTAAATTTTTAATTCTATACCAATTTAAATATTTAAAAATGTTTGATTATATTAATATTTATTATATAGTAATATTTATTATTATTTTTACTATAATTTTACTAATATATAGTATACATTTAAAAAGGAATTTCTACGCACCAGATCTAATATATAATATATAATAAATAAAAACATAACTTACAGATATTTATTTTATAATTGGTATTATCTAAATGCATCAAGAAATAATATTTAATGATATTTAAGAAGAAAAAAGGTTTGCAGTTTGTAGTGTTTGTTGCTTAAAAATAGACGTCATCGCTTAAACGCAGCTATAAGTTACTAATATATTTATAAACTTGGGCTAAAGATTACCACATCTATCTAATAATTATTTGTTAATTGCTAATCAATTGAAGATATTAACTGCATGAATATTGATTTTTTTAAATTGTTTTTGTTTTTAACAAATCAAAACACACTTAACAAATTAGCAATGCTTTTCCTTAACTTACTACTGGTAACGATTTTCGTGATTAAAATGATTATTATTAAATTAATACTAATGCATAGATTTCTATGATTTTATAAAAATTTTTTTCAATGTGAAAATTTTACGAGCAAGTTTCGGTTAGTATTATTTATTCTATTTAAGTTAATTTAAAAATTAAAACTTTATCAAAAGATGATATACGATTTATTGATTGAGAAAAAGTCTCAGAAAAAATATTCAAAGTAACAAAAACCCAGCAAAAATGAAAAAGATTAAGAAAACAAAACAAAGAGATATTTTATATATCTAAAGAAATAATTGATAGTGATTTGTGAATTTAAAAATTGAACTTAACGCTGTTACACGTGAATACAGGTTGACTTTCCCAAGGAAAAATATAAGAAAGTATAAAAATTACTTTACAAATTGCATAGTAGTTTTAGAAATTGTATTGTAACTTGGTTTTAAAATCCATAAAATTAAGAAATTAAATATATTTAAACACCCGAAAAGTGATAATTATCTAACAATGTCGAACTCATTGACCGTGGTTTCCAGCCAAGCTTTAAATACTAATTCTACATTTCAATTCCTTTATTTTACTTTTAAAATAAAATAAAAAAAAATCAAGAAAGATGCATATTTCCTTTCCATTTGTCTTTTTCGAAAACTTTCGAAAAACGTTTATAGATGTGCTAATCATCAAATGGATGTATGAATATAAACGCATTGGCAGAGTCTCTTTTTTTAAGATATTAATTGCGTTTAAGAGTGAAACCAAAGTGAAAATGCTATATATAGACTTGCGTATTGGAAAATAAATTATAAAAGTGTTAAAACTTAAAACAATGTAATCACCAAATTGCAAAAAGAAAAAAATTTTTGGAAATGTATTGTAGCGCAACAATTACATTGCCACAAATTTTTTAAAATACCAAAAATATTTTTTTGTGTAGTTTATAGACCTTTAAGAAAAAGTTAAAAATGTTGTACCTTTGTGCGAATATATATAAACAAATATATAAATATAATACCAAAAGGCAGCTAGATTAGGGTAAAAATACTTCTCGGATACCTGAAACTAAATCTGTACAATGAAAAAATACTTCCACAACTTGAATGCGACTGTGATTTATATATTTTTTTAATTTATTTGTTTAACCAAGCTTGAATTATGTGAAATTTTAATGCAAAATTAAACCCTAAGCTGCTCGCGCTTTTAATGGGAAATAAATAAGATCCGGATCTAAATAATATAAAGAATATAAAGTAATATAAAAAATATAATGAAATATAAAAGAATATTACAAAATATAATGAAATTTGAAAGAATTTAAAAAAATATAATGAAATTTAAAAAAATATTAAAAATATATAAAAATGTTAAGAAATATAAAGAATAATATGCATAACGTTCCAAAATATTGTTCTACTCAAATATATCGGGCTGGATAGTTGCTAGCAAACAAATTTGTGAGCGTTATGCATCTTATTCTATACATTTTTTCAAAATACTGCTTAATATTTAACTACAGCTACAAATATAATTATTATCCAGACAAATACTTAATTATGAATGTATTTCTTGTTCCATATGGTCAATATAAAATATTATTATAACCCCATATTGCGAAAATATTATGCAAATAAATATATAAATGTAGCTTTTCATTGTTAAACAACGTTACTCCAGTTAATAAAAGTTTTAATGCCCTTAGGGCAAAATAAAGATAGTGTTTTTTTTTTTAGTTTTTGGTACAGGGTTGGGTTAAATTATATATAAAAAAAAACAGTAAGTAATAAAAACACCCTAAACTTGATATAACCCTTTATGAATAAAACACTTGTTTGGTTCATTAATTTTCTTTTTTAAATTGGCAGCTTATGCATATTAATTAACAATTATCAATAGTTAATACAAAATAATTAGCTACACTCGAATATACAGTATATATACACAATGTACACGCAGAATATAATTTACATAAACATATAGAGTAAAAAAAAAAACACTGGGCAAAGGCGATAACAAAAAGAACATTTCGCTAGAGTTAACAATAGGATGGATGGTTGTTGTTTTTCGTTGATCCTGAGGGACCTAGTCGATCGTCTTCACCGGCGGCGATTTTCGGGTGCGAGCGCGTATAAAGTCCTCCAGGTACCAGCCCACAAAGGCCATCACGCACAGGGCATTCAGCAGGTTAAGGGTCACCGCATAGCTGGTGTGGTCACGGATCAGACCTGTAAAAAGGAGGTGCGAGATTAAAGCAATCTAATAAAGCTACAGTCAGAGCTGTTACTCACCAATCAGTGGTCCAAAGACCATAGAGAAGGTGCCCGACATGAGCAGCTGGAGACCGGCAGCCGCCGGCAATCGCTTCAGTGGCACATAGCTGGGTATGATCAGGGACCAGAAGACCGTGCGGAAGGCCTTGTTCAGGCCCAGCCAAAGGAAGATGGCCATCATGCAATAGAAATTGGTGGTCATCGAGAGGAACATGCGACCAATGCACATGCCCAGGATGCCCACCACGAAGAAGGTGCGATTGCTCAGGTTGATCTTGGCCGTGATTAGCGGTATGGCAAATCGTACTAGCAGATCGAATAGTCCCAACGTCGACATGGCCAAGGCGATCTGATCGGCATTAAAGCCCAGATCGGAGAGGATGAAGGGCGTTAGAATGGCGAAATTAATCTCTACAAAGTTAATAAGCGTAATGCCCACGGCCAGGTTCACGTAAGTGATATCCCGCAGCAGATCCAGATCGAAGAAGATCACAACCTTCATGTAGAAGGGTAGCTTCTTGCGTCTCTGGCGCTCCTCCTCATCCTCCAGCTCCTGCTTTTCCTTCTCCGTAAGCTCAGCGGTGCGCAGCTTGTGCTCCTCCTCCTCCACCTCCTCTTCGGTCTCGTAGCCCATGGCCTCCTCTTCCTTGATGCTATGACTAACGGAGATGCTACGCTGCTGCCTTCCACCGGGATTCGAGTCCTTGCTGCTCAGCCGCTTCAGCTCCACATGACCATTGCCCTCGTTCTTTTCCCAGGTATTCAGACGATTGCGAGTTCCACTGCTGTTCAGCGAAACCCGTGAACCGAACCAACCGTCGTTGGCTCGCGGCAGAACCGGTGTCTCGGGCTCCACCACATGCTTAATGATATCCTCGTCCTGGTCCTCGCGCTCTGCCAGCGGTTGCACCGGCTGCAGTGCCTCGGCATCGCGATCCCGCTTCACCACATGCCACTTCACCGGCTGATAGATCAGCGAGCAGGCAATGGTGTGCAGCGAGGCGCCGGCAAAGAGCAGCGTTGTGCCCTGGACTCCAAACACCTGCAGCATGTAGGTGGCGAAATAGGGGCAGACAATGGGTCCAAGTCCTGCCACACCGAACTGGTAAGCGGTGGCCGTGCGCCGCTTCACCTTGAAGTACGTGTTAACCGCCAGCGAGGAGGCACTCACCGTCAGGCCGCGTCCGAAACCGTAAATTATGGAGAAGCTCAGCAGGTAGACGGTGAAGGTGTCCGCGAAGACCATCCAAAAGAGGCCGGCGAAGGTTAGCACGGAGCCCCAAAGGGCCACCACGCGGTAGGTGTAGCGACGGAAGAGCGGGCCATTGAGGAGACCTGAAAGGGATGCGAAAAAAAAGTTAAATAAATAATTAAATAAATAAATAAATACAATTTACTTAAACTAATTTCATATATATTTTTGGAGTATTTTCTTGATACTTTTAGACACTCTTTTAAATAAATTTTAAGAGGCTGCAAAATTTTAAAGGGAAACTGCAGTAATATGGCTAGTTTTTCAGTGATAAGTCTTAAGTTTTCAATGTTTAATTCACAATTATTTGTCTTGCATATTTAAGTTATAAAATCCTATCTTTTTCACATAAAATTTCACAGAAAACAACTTTATCTTGTGTCCGGAAATGTAAACATTTCCATTTTTTAATTTACATTAAGTACATAATAGTTTTTCTTACTATTTCAAGTTCATGAGCTTAAAGAAACAACCAAAATGACACATTTCCATAACTAAAACCTCTTAAAGTTGCCTTTAAAAAACCAAAAACAAATGTAAATCTTTAATTTTAGCCTGTTTTTAATACAATTTAATATCTGTATAGACTTTATTCTAGCAATGGTCCCATATATATTATATATATAGCTCATTTAGCTATCCAGAAATTGAGCAAAACAAACGTGTTGATGCAGCTAAATATAAATGCAGCGAAAATTTTAATACGCCATCCCATGATAATGATTCTATACTAGATTCCCATCGAGTGGTATGTCTATATATCCGTATTAATATATATATTTACCCGTAAATGCAGATACAGCGATTTGTGTGTTGATAATGGTCGTCAGCTCGGAACTGGATATTCCTAGGCTGGCCATGCGACCGCGGAACAGGATGCCGAATTGTTGGGCCAAAGCGAATGTCACCAGCTGCAGAAAAAAATATTAAATAAATTAGTTTTTTAGTTTTTTTAATTTAAATAATAAACTAATAATAGTAATGAACAAAATACATTTTAATACAGTAGTTCTGCACTTTCTCTTTAAATTTATCCATAAATGTAAAAATATATCGGTCAAGGGGTTCATCCAAAATGAATTTGTTCATTTTATTAGTGAGTGAACAAAATTAAATTATTTACTTGGTTATTTAGTTTCTTTTTTAGTGTATTTGTATATGAATAATAGCATTCAATCAGAAATAATTAAAAACGGGAAGAACTAATATAAAACAAAATAAGATTAAAAAAAAAACGAAAATGAACAAGTAAGTTTATCAGAAAGTGAGTAAACATATTCACTTACAAATACCTGATTTATTAATTTTTAAAAATTATTTTTATAATTAAATTATAAAATTTATTTTTGACTCAAGCAAATAAAAAAAAACCAAAAAAGAATAAAAATGAATAGCTAAGTGAACAGCTAGTGAACATATTCATTTTAACCAAGCAACTAAAACTGATTAATTTATCAATTTATTTTGTTCACAAACTTTTCTCACTTACTCATGAGCCACATTGGATAAACCTCAACTGTTTTTGCTTGTACTTACGATATTAACGCCACTGGCAACGGCCACCAGCCAGCCCCATCCTCCGTCGGGCGCCACAAAGTCCTCGCCCAGGTCGCTCTTGTCGCGCCTTTTCTTCTTCACCGGATGGGATCCGGGTGTGGACTGGGAATGCGAATGATTGGTGGGTGTTGTTGGTGTTATCTTGGTCTTGGCCGCTGATCCATTCTTGGGCAGCAGCTGCACGGCCTGCTCGGCCTCGGGCAGTCTCAGTCTGGATGCCTCCGTGTTGTTATTGTTGCTATTGTTATTGTTGTTATTGCTGAGATGGCTACCATTATCGGTCATCTTGGAATCGTGTGCCTGGGCACAAAGAGGGCAAGGGTTTGGAAGTGGGGGACTAGGAGCTAGGAGCTAGGAGCTAGGGCTTGGGTTAGGTTAGCGCTGGGGTCTAAAGTCTGGATGTTGCATCCCTGGATGGCTGGACGAGAGCGGGTTTTAGGAAACAGCGATGGAAAGTCTGCTAAAGATAAAGTTTACAGGAAAGGTTAAAAGTTGTAATAAATTGAAGGAAATTAAAATAAAAACTTGACACACATTTTGAACTTTTATATACATTTACACAGCACTTGAACTTAGTATTATTTTAAAATATGTACAGTTTAAAAATTATTAATTTAATGGTCTTTAAATAATAAGCATACCATGCTACAAACAAGCTTTATTTTTCTAAAACAATCTAATAATCACAGCATTTTTTATGAATTAACAACCAACTAACTACAATTAGTTTACAAATCACTTTTATAATTATACAAAATTAATACTTTTATAATTAAATTAATTAAACTGATGTCACTGCTGACTTGTGAGCGATTGTGTATCTGTCCGTACATTCTCGCTTTAAGTATAATCTTTTTTTAAACAATTTCACATTTGAATCATTTGTTAACTCATTCAAAAATTATTAAGACACATCCAACACCACGTGCAATATTTCACCATAATCCCAAGGGCTTTGTTATATATTTTGGGGCTTTGCATAAATTATTTTGTGATGATAAAGCTTGGGCAATTTGCATGAAACACATTTTATGTCACTAGATTATTTCACACACAACATAAAAGTGCTTTAACTTTTATACACTGTGGTTTGCATTGTCACGAATAAGCATTTAAAATATATAAATAAACCAAGTAAAAGATAAAGATTGTAAATAATAACCTCCTCCTCCTTCTCGACTCCATTCAAAATAATAATAAATTAAGAACTGGAACAGACGAGTCAATATTTGAACTCGAACTGAATTGATTTGCACACAGAATCGATTATTGTCTGCGTTGTTGTTTTCAACAATCGATTACGGCTCAATTGAGTCTCTGCGATTGTATTTCCCTCCTTTATTTTTTTTATTTTTTTTTTTTTGTTTAACTGTCTCAGAGCTTTGCGAGACGGCGGAACGAAAGGCTGAACCTCAACTGAACGTTCAGCCGATCAGTCGATATTATTTTGGGGCAACTCTCACTCTTCTTACGCTAAACGATTCCAAATCCGATTTCTTTGTATTTTTGGAAATATGCCTGGAAACGTGACTGCCAAAAGAGCAACAACTAAGTAAATAATACCAGACTTAACACCCATTATATAAAAAAAAAATAAATAAAATAAAAAAATCACCTCAATGCGTGCGTTTGTTGTCGATCGGCCGAGAAGAGAGCGCCGCGCTGTGCCGCCTTATCGAGTGAGTTGTTCGAGCGGGGACTTGATTTTCCTTTTCGGAATTTCGTATCCGAGAGAGTTTGCTGACCAGCAATGAGTTCGTCGTAACTACTTGCGGCAAAGACACCGCAAAACAACAAGCTATCGCCGGGCCCTGGGCCTTTAAATGAGATCATTTCGGTGCCTGGCATGTGATAAGGCGGCACAGGGCTCCCCGATATCTTCTAATTAATAATTATATTGTTGCCCAGCGAAGATATCCGCAACACGAGGTGCCAGCAGAGGCACAGTTTTCACTCTTCAGGCCCATGGTTATTACACAGGGAAAAACAAGATACACATTTGCTAAATTTAACTGCTGGTTAAAATTCTATTTTATGAAATTGAATATAAAATATATAAAAAGTTTTAGTTATCATTTTAATGTCAATAAATTTGTAATACTTGTAAGGTTAACGGATGGAAATGGTATGCTTTTTACTTTTTCTAACTCCCGGTTAAGTACCGGTTAAGTTGTTATTAATGTTTTAATAGCAAATATTAGGTGTTTTGTGTTTAAAACTTAGTTGTTGCTATTTCTGTGGTTTCAATTTTTTTTAACCGGAATTTTTAGCTGCTGGTTATTTTCCAACATTAAGGGAAAAGCATTTTGTAAGCTTTTTAACTCAAGATTAAGTGATGGTTAAGTTTTTATTCATGCTTTAAAAACAAATTAAAGGTGTTAGGTGTGTAGAATACATTTAACTTTTGGTTAATATTCAACTTAATCAGAAGTATAAAAAATATACAAAAATAAGGCTATCGTTTTAAAGTCCATACATTTAAATCCCTTAAATATAGTTTAAAAGAACGGAAACTATGATTTTTATGCTTTTTTTTAACTTCCGGTTAAGTGCCGGTTAAGAGTTAAAATTTTTCTTTCTTAAAATAAACATCGAATTTCCGTTTTAATTTCGTGTTTACCAACCGCCGATTTGGTGTGTTTCTTGCTTTAACAAAAAAACCGACTGACTTCTGACTGACTGGAGACCAAGTGTTGTTGTATTTCGACGTCGATCACTCCAGCAGCTGAACCGAGTCAAACCGACGCGATCCGCGAGCAGAAGCACAAGCGGAAGATAAGATTCGCTGGCAAAGTTCGCTTTATTTGCGATATATACTAGAGGCGGGCAACTGTGTGTACTAAAGGTCGCACGGCTATTAAAACGCTGCTCAAATATCAATTTTACAGCGTTTTAATTGTCCGGCAATCAAGAACAAGCAAGGCACACAGTGGTCAAAAGCAGACTTTTGACTTGGCTTATCGCAACTACGATTCACACCGATACCAATACGATATATACCATACATATATGTATAATTGCCGCTAATTGACCTTAAGCCATCGAGTGAATCGGCTCTTTTGTTATCGATCTGCGGAAAAATGCTGGCATATGCAGAGGAACATGGATAACGACGTCCAAGGAGGGAAGGCTATGGAATTTTTCAATGCCACTCAGAGGCGATCAGACCATGGGCAATCGATCAGGTTAGCACGTGGCAGAAGTTGGCAACAGGAAAAGCGGGAGCAAGAGGCACACGTGATGTTTTCTGGGCTCAGAAATGATAGTAAATGATGAGTAAGACTTGCTTTTGATTAAAGAAAGCTTGATATTTTAAGATAAAGTTAATTATAATAATTTAAAAGCATTATAGTAGAAAAGCGTAATAATATAAAAGCATAATATAAGACTAGAATTCTACAAAAGCATAACATAAAAGCATAATAATACAAAAGCATTATAATATAAAAGCATAATAATATGAAAGCATAATAATATAAAAGCGTAATCATATAAAAGCATAATAATATAAAAACATAACATAAAAGCACAATAATACAAAAACATACCACAAAAGCATTTTAATTTAAAAGCATAATAATATAAAATAAATAATACTAAAATAAAAGTATATTATAAAAAAATGCTTAATTCTCTTCCTCATGTAAAGCCATTAGGGTATGGTGACCTATTTAATTGTTTATCATGCCCAATGACACTACAACTGATATCGTTTTGATGGCATATGACAGAATTAAATATCATTATTGAATTAATCATATATATATATAATTAATCATTATAAATAAGAGGTTTCTTGTTTAAAAGTAAAACTAGTATTAGAACCACACTTTAAAATCTATTATAAACTAATTCAAGATTAATTTTAGGTGCGTTGAAGGGAACAACCTTTTATAAAGATCTTTTTGGAATCTTTTTTAACACAATTAATAATCACTCAAACCAATTTATTTAAATTTCCTTCTACTAACTATTCAGTGTTGTACTTAACACTTTTCTTCCCTATTTACAGATCAAACAGATCGTGTGATTATTTCATGACTAAACTTTGATCGCTGATCGACTCTGCCCGTTTCCTGTTCATTCAAAATTATTCACAGGGAAAGGGGCTTGATAACGCCACCCGATTGTAAATACACTTTCAACTAAAGTTTTTGTTTTTCGCGCAATTATAAATTCCAAGATTAGAAAAGCGGTTTTTTTTTTTCGTTTGTTTAAATTGCCATTAAGGAACTTTGCGAAACTTGCTGTACGCAGACATATGGCAGTGGATGTTGATTAACACGCGACGTCGTCGTCGTCGTCGTCGTCATCATCGTCGTTGTTTAAAACTCTTTAAGACGTTTTTAAGACGTCTAAAGCTTAAAACAAACATCTGTATAATTAGAGCTTTCCCGAATTATACGACACTCTTCGCACTCTATAAAAAGACAGAGCAAAGCGCTGTGGGGATGCCCGTGGGGCTATAAAAAAAACATTTATGGCTGTCTACTTTTGGTAGTAACTGTCCTGCTCCCTGTAAGCCATAATCGCTGCTGTGTTGGCCGAGAGGAGAGGCGAAGGCGAGACTTTGATTGATGTTTGATTGATGGTTGGGAGAACATCACGTATGCACCCCGGTACAAAGTTTGGAAAAGCGAAAATGGTTAAAATAATTTCAACATAGTTTTATTGAATTTCACAACAATAATCATTTTTAAATGAAAATAACAATTTTTTGCTTTTATTAAATATCTTTTGGTGGTTTGAAACCCTCTCTTTTGATTATTTTATATTGTTAAATATATAGATCTTTGTCGTAGATTGTTTTGGCCCTAAATTAGGGTAATAATTAATTATTTATGTTATTTTTAAAAGTCTTTAGTTATTTTAATTGGATTTATTTGATTGATTTATTTTAACTAAGTCTTTAATATATTTTTTTAAATGTAATCAAATTGATTCACTATTAATGGAGAATTTTTCAGTTTTTATATTTGAAAATAGACTGATTTTTTGTTGTTTTGTTTTGTCTTAAAATTACTATGAAAATGTATATTTTATGTTATATTAATATAGCTTCAGGTATTTTGATTCAATTTATTAGATTTTTTCTTAATTTTATTTTGGTATTAAAGCGTGACTCTTAAAAATGTCATTATGATTATTGTTTATTCTTTGAAAAAATTAATTAAATTGTTGTATATATTGTGGAGCTTGTAAGGTTTATGATTTTAAGATTTTGTTTATATTAAGACCAATATTTATAAATGTCTTACTATATTTTATTTATATTATTATAATTGCTTATTAAATTTATAAAAAATTAGGGATTTTAAATTATTATTTTGAAGTTATAATATGTTCCTTTTAAATATTCTAAAATGATCTATAAACAACATTTTGTCAAACAAAATATGTATAGAAAAGCAACTAATTTAGAATTGATATGAAAAGAAATTAATATAAAATATATAAAACCGTTTTTTTTATTTGTTCTAATTTAAACAACATCTATTTTTTTTAGAAAATAAAATTGTATATATTTATTTTTCTTTGCTTTTCCCCCAAAAGCTGATAACAGATGCAAATGTATTTGTTTCTTGGTATTATTTGTTTAAAAAAAACAACTCTTTTGACCGCTAAGCTATACAAAAATGTATAAATACATATATCTTTAGCGTCTATATATTCCGTATTCCCGAGCACGTGTCTTGTGGAAAGCGCGCGCTTTGGTCGAAAAAAAATAGATTTATACAAAATAGAAAATATCATTTGGTTTGCTCTAGTGCTAATTGCTGCTAAACTAAAATACAAATGCTAAAACACACACCGACACACACACACACACATATATATATAAATAAATATATTTTTTTTTGTATTGGGGCCGTACGTTTTATTTTTGTAAATGATTTTTCTCTCCTTTTGTTGCTTTGTTACTTCTGTTTGTTGTTTTGTTGCGTTGCTGTCTCGCGCACCTTGCTTCGTTCTCTTCTCCTTTTTATGTCGTTTTTCACATTGCAAACGGTGTAGAGTTAAAAACAAAAACATAAAATCAACAAAAACAAAAAAAAAGCTAAAACAAAACAAGAAGGAGGCGGTGGCGGCGGCGGGCCGAGTATCGAGTAAATAGAATAGATTCAACAGGCGACGACTTTTCCGTTACGTTCACCAGCGCGAACTGAGCTGAACACTTTTGTGAATTATAGTATTAAACACCCAAACACAACACAAACACACACACACGCGCGCGACGGGCCTACTGCGACGCACACTTGCAGGCGCAAAAAAAAAAAAGTGCTCTACTTTTGTCGCAGTGTGCGTGTTATTTTGGTCTTTTGGCTTCACTTCTGCCGCTGCTTCTCTGCCGCCGCCACTGCCGCTGCTTCTTCTTCTGCCTTCGCTGCCTTTTCGGCCGCGTATTTGCCTTACCGTTATTGCTTATTGCTTGCCGTGTGTGCTGTTGTTGCTGCATTTGCCGTTTTGATAAGAGAATTACTTTATTTGTTGTTGTTGTACCGTTGTATTTGCTTTACTGTTGTTGTAATTAGTTTTGTCGTCGCAGGCGCGATTATCAGGGGCAAATATATGTAAGTATGTGCATACGAACACTTGTATGCACACGGACATCCGCACATACATCCAAACGAACACAAACACTCACACATACGCACGCATCAAGATCAGAGGCGTATTACGTATACGTAAAGCGCACGACAAAAAAAAAAAAGACAAAAAAAACGGAAAAAAGGAAAAACAGAACACAACCTCATAAATACATTATGATAGCGGCGGCGGCGATTAGAATTTGATTTTGTCATCGCCAGCCACCGTGGGACGAATCGCATTTAACGCGTGGGGGCTCCTTCCTGGCTGCTAGGTAATGAGCGGAAACACGGCGAGAAATCGGCAGCAGGCATTACAATGGATGCGAGTTAGTTTTTGGTTATTAACCGAGTAATAAATGCCCATTTAAATAAGGTCATAAGGTACTTGAGCTCTCACCCCTTTGCTTTGTCTGGTTCCTTGTCTTTTTCGATCTTTACATATGTATGTTTCTGTCTCTCAATTTATTTCTAGCTTTGTCTCTATTTATCTCATTGTCTCTTCATCCCTCTCTCTCTCACACTCTAACCATCCTTCTTTCTACTAACTTCTCTAATTTCTAGCTATTTTATCTTTCTCCTAGACCTTTCTCTATTCATCTTTCTCCCTCTCCGTCGTTCTATATATCTGTCTCCTTCTCTTTCTATTTAGCCATCTCTTCCTTTAGCCATCTCTTTTTAGGCATCACTCTCTGGCCATCTCTCTCTAGCCATCTCTCTCTAGCCATCTCCCTCAAGCCATCTCTCTGTCTTTCTCTCCGCAGCCATATCATGCTCTCTAGCCATCTCTCTCTCACTATTACTACTTGATTTGTTTGTATCTTAATCTTTTTGTATTACTGTTCTTGTACATTTTTGTATTCTTTTTCTTATTATTTTAATTTTCGTTTTGGATATTCAATGAATTTTTTATTTTTTTTTTTAAGTTTTTTTTTAAATTTGTTTTTAAATTATTAAATAATATGTTTGAAGTACTCAAAGTTAGCAATCAATTGTCGCTGTTATCAAGAGGCAAAACGATAACAGCTTAATTAAAATTGAAGTTGCTCTTTACCTAATAATACCAATACAACAATTTCTAAAGGAATTCCAGAAGAGATCCATAAAATGTATATGTATATCTAACTCTTATCTAAATAAACTTATTAAATTTTACAATTTTTAAAAACAATAACTTAAAAACTTAATCAGTATTAATCGTCGTGGAAAATTAAAAAAAAATGGTAGATTTTTCTACTATTTAAATCAAGCCCAGCCCACTGTGCGTCTTTTCTGAGACGTCTCTCCTGCTGGAGGAAATGCGCATAGTTGGCCGGCAAGTGACAGGCAGCAGGAACAATCCCCGGCCCTCAAGTATAAGCCCTCGGCGTGATGTTGACAGCCCGTCAATCGGGAAAACAAGGAACCAGAACCCCAGCCTGGGCAAGACTAGGGTCTAGGGTGTCGTAACCACACACACCTCACCGGGTTCCAAGGCTGTCGGGACCCGTGACGCTTATGACGCCGATCGAGGATTACGCACACTCGGTGGCCATGAGTTACCATCTTCGATAGTGTTTGGGGGTTTATCTTTAGGTCTGGGGAACTTCCATTTCATTGATTTCGGGGTTTAGTGGGGTTGGTGAGCTCCAGGAATCAGATCAAAACGAGTGAAAGGCTCAACTCTGTTTGGGATTATTATATATACAAACGAGGAATTTATAGGATTTGCGGGTATATTGATTTATATAAAGCATTTATGCATATTTATTTATTAGTAATGTACTAGTATTTTAAATTAGTTTACTAGTACTGTACTGTTATTTTACTATTTTTTACTAGTATTGTACTAGTATTTTAATATTGTTTTACTAGTATTTTACTAGTTATTTTACTATTTTTTTTTAGTATTGTACTAGTATTGTACTGTTATTTTTACATTTTTTTTACTAGTATTGTACTAGTTTTTTTTTTAATAGTATTGTACTAGTTTTTTTTACTAGTATTGTACTGTTATTTTACTAGTATTGTAATAAAATTTAAATATTGTTTTACTAGTATTGTGCTGTTATTTTTACATTTTTTTTACTAGTATTGTAATATTATTTTAATATTGTTTTACTAGTATTTTACTAGTTACTATTTTTTTACTAGTATTGTACTAGTTTTTTGTACTAGTATTGTACTGTTATTTTACTAGTATTGTACTAATATTTAAATATTGTTTTACTAGTATTGTACTAGTTATTTGACTATTTTTTACTATTACTAGTATTTTACTAGTTATTTTACTATTCTTTTACTAGTATTGTACTGTTATTTTACTAGTATTGTACTAGTATTGTACTAGTATTTAAATATTATTTTACTAGTATTTGACTACTTTTTTACTAGTTTAATTACTAGTATTTTACTACTATTTAATGGAATATAAGACAGGCCCGACAGCATTTTAGAACCAAGAGCTGGAATATACTTTTTCAAAGGTTTTCGAAGCCGAAAAAAACTTCAAAAAAAAACTTCCTATTAATAATTTTAATTTGGGTACATTTGAGGTGCTGTATAAATAATATTTTTAAATAACTATGTTTTTATTCCAAGCAATTCTTACGACACAATTCTTGGCTTCAAAAATTAGATTTTATAATTTTGAAAATTTTAAATTAAATACAATCCCAAAGGAGTATGGCATCGTCGTATCCCTAGAGTTATTTCTTGTTTTGACTCAAAACGGTCCCGATTTCGAGTCCAGACTGAGCTCGACCTATAACTTTACCGAATTATCAGCTGCAAATGCTATAAATAATTTTTTAGAAAATTAATTAATGTTATTTTCTAGTTTTGTCACCCTATTTACTCGGTAGCTTCAAACTCATTATCGTAAACAGAAGAAAATCTACCTTAACTATAGCAATTATGAACGGAATACAGTATCGATCCGGAGACCTTTAGTCCCCCAATCATCATCTGGAGTGGTCCGAATTCTGGCTCGTTTGCGCCGTTTACAATTCACCGATAAGAGTCCACACATTTTATTTGCCATTTGGCATTTTTTATTTTTATTTTTTAAATTTCGCTCGGGTACAAAGACCAAGGTGGGTGTGTCGAACCATAAATATGGCAGCAGCGGCAACAGCAGTTTCTTTCTTGTCCCCAATGACGAGGATCATGACACGGCCATATAATCGGAAGACCTAGGCACTAGAGGCAGGAGACCTGCCTCCAGCGCCCCCCAGATAAGGCACCATGTGCGATGGAATTTGTGGAGGATGTTATAAAGTCGTTGTTTTACACAGTGGAGCTTCGCTAATTAGAGTGTGATGCTAACGATGTACATATATCGAGAATATCGGGGTTAATAATATATAAAAAAATATCTCAACTTTGATATATCGGAAAATTAATAATCGAAAATAATAACAAAATATAGATACCATTTTAAGTTAACTCAAAATTCTGCTTTAATTTATTTTTCCTTTTCTTCGAATATATTTCTAGTATAAAATGATTTATATATATATATCCGAAGAATAAAAAAATCTGTTTATCAAAGAATCTCGAATTTATCGATAGGTAACCAACATTTCTTATTTAATTTACTTTTCCCTATTTGCTGACTTTCGGTTATAAATTCCTTACAGCATCAATATAGAATTTGTAATGTTTTGTTACATGTTTAAATAAAAAATAATAAATAAACACTGTACAAATTTTTATTTTTAATTAAGGAAGTATACCGTTCGCCTTTTGGAAGTTCATATAGCAATTGATATTAAACAAAGACAATTGGCTGTAGGATCTTCCAAAAAGCGCTAGGCATTTATTTTAATTATATTATTATAAAGATAATTATGGCATTTATGTCAGATATTGTAATAAAGACAATTGGGATCACTTTAATCGAAATATTAGTTTAAGTTTAAATTATTGTATTTTATTTATATATATATTAAGTATTATTTTTAATAGTTTGTATTATTTTATATTATTTATTTTATATTATTTTTATTAGCTTGAACTATTATTTTAATATATTTTTATTTTTGTATTATTTTACTAGTTTTTAATTTATTGTTTTATTATTTTTATTACTGCCACATCCAACAAGCAGCACATATGCCCCTGAACCCTAAAATATGCAATACAGTTTAGAAAAATATGTTAAATGAATATCCCCAGAAGATGCCACAATTTTGTAGCATTGTTTCGGTGTAAAAACTGTATAAAAATGTATGAAAATATATATTAAATAAAAATATAGTGGGGATTCCAAGAAAGACTGGGCACAATGTAATGACATTTATATAAAAAAATATATTTATAATATGAAGAGTTACATACCAAAAAGTTGAATGTTGATTGCAGGTAAATATACTTAAAAAATCGAAATAACATTGAATTTGAAGTGACTTCTTAAAAAAAAAAAAAATTAAATGTCTCTCAAATTAATTTAAAAAAATTGTCAGGATTTCGAAAGGCTCGAATAGAATTCTATAGAATTCTAGAAAAAAAAGTTACCTGCCCCGGGTGAGGCTCGAACTCACGACCTTAAGATTATGAGACTTACGCGCTGCCAACTGCGCCACCAAGGCCTTGTGACGTCCATCAGGAATATGGGGATCCTGTTTTAGGGGAGCGCATCAAAGCTGCAAAAAAAGAATGCATTTTTAATTATTTTTAAATAAAAAGCAGTTTTAGAAATTTAATATTAATTAGAGCAATAACATATATAGCTTATAAACTGATAAGCTTATAACTCATAACATATTTAAACAAGCCAATTGATAAACATAAACAATAACACCCAGCGGAACAATCAGTCATTTCCCTATTCATGTTTGTTCAGAAATATGATCTCATCCCTTGTCTTGTGGTGCAGCAATAAAGTCTAATCAAAATGTGTTTGCTGTCCCATCCAAAGTTCAAAATCTAACAAGAATCTTGTGACGATGCCAAGCGGAAGACGACGACGACGAGGGGGGGAAGCTCAGAGATGACGGCTGGAAAGGAGAGGAGCTGCCTTCGAGCACGTGAATATCACGAGCAAAGCATTGATCATCAATAAGCGTTCAATGACACTGCAAATGGAAGCGGAAAGCGGAAAAAATTGAGCCAAGTTCAGGGAGTTTTTTTAATCAGATGATGAATCATATAAATATATACAGATATAATATATAAATATTTATATATGAACATTTAAATGTATATATAATGTATAATTTGTATTAATTTCAATTTTCAATATCAAGCGAAAAGTGATAAAATCGAGCCTAGTTTAGGATTTTTTTTTCTTAATCAGATGATATATCAAATACAGATTTACATCATATATGATATAATAAATATAATATAATAATTAAATAATATAAGATTATATAATATATGATATAATAATACATAAATATATAATCTTATATATATAAATATATAAAATATGAATAAATAATATAAATATATATAAGTAATATATGGCTAAATAATAAATAAATAAATTATATACAAATATATTTATAAATATTATGTACTTCTCAAGAAAACACAAGAAATTAAACTTATATTAACATTTAATATAAATGTCATTTCTTTACACATATAATATAGTTTTAATTATTTTTTTTTTTTAATAAATTGATTGATTTTGTGGTTTTACTTTAAATATTAATACGTCATGGAAGTTTCCAAACGTCCCCTATTAATTTTCACTTAATTCTTGATAAGCGCTAGACTTTGTTGCTTTGAATTTTCTATTTTTTTAGTGTTTTTTTATAATTATAAATATATATGTTGTGTCAGCATTGAAATTTGTTATCAATGCATTGGTTTAATAAGCCTTTCCCCTCTGACTAACCCGTGCAACTTAGTCGACATAACCAGTACTCCGAAGCTATAGCTTGCACCGATAATAATACCTCCAGAACAGAAAATAACAAAATAAAATTAATTAATAAATACATAAATAAAATTGAAAAAAAATTAACAACTGCTTCGATAAGAGATATTCGATGGGAAAGGTTCAACGCACCTTGGAGCCTGATGGGGGGGCTGTATCTCTTATCAAATGTACGCCGAGAGGAACAAGTATACGTAGAATTATGCCGGGAAATATCTGCCAAAACCAGACAGAAACGCACACAGGAAGCAAGCCATAAATGAAGTATCAAGAGAAAACTCCCTTGAGAAAAAAAATCCGTAAACCCCTTTAGGCAAACTTTGATAAGATTTAATATCTTCAACTTTCAAAAGCAAAGTTCTACAGAAATCAAAGCTTAAAAAAAACATATATTGCATATTTTCAATACAATTTTATAATTTTTTCAAGACCTATGCTATTTTTAATAATAAATGTACCCTTATTGCGAAATATTGATTACGCTTGTATGCTAAACAAATTTGTTTTTGCTGCCACTGTCAACATCGAACAACTGAAAATGGGCTACGTGATAAAAATAAACAAAAATGGTGAAACGGGGTTCTTAAAATATTATCTACACAATAATTCGATTTTTTATAACTAAAATTTCAATAATCTTCAGGTATTTTTAAAGTTTATTACCTCATTATATTGCAAAAACAAAACTAAAAACTTTGTTTTATGAAGATCTTATATAAAAACTGTAACAATCGATGGATTCTTACATCGTATGTATTTCTATAAGCTGTACTTAAGTAATTACCTAGTTTAAGGAATACTTAAATAAATCTATTAAAAATGAACTTTAGAATTTAACAATTCTTAACTTCTTCTTAGGAAAGGCACAAAATCCAAAAATTCAGCGGTATGTGCTATGAATTTTTTAAATGAAATTCCAAAAATATGACCAGGCTTTTGAGATCCCGCAGAGATGCCCGCCATTGGGCTTTCGTTTTGCAAAATGACTATAAACCCGGGTGCCCATGAACAGCACAAAAACGACGTCATTGTCCGAAATTCCCAGAAAAAACGCCATGCATGTCCAGTTTTTCTTTCTTTATTTTTTTTTATTGGTTTGGTTTTGTTGTCTTACCCAATTTCCATGCACTGCAATTTATGGGGGCCAACTGTTGATGGGCAGCACCAAACACGATAGCGAAACAGATGAGGGTTAGACTAGATATTTCCTGGTTCTCACTCGCGAGGAAAATATTATTCGAAAGTCGTTAAGTTGTGACTTTTATTAATCTCTTTTTTTTGGGGTAAAAATCTTTAATAAACTCAAAATTTAATTTTGAAATTTTTTTAATATTAAAAATTCAAAATAAATAAAGAAAGAAAATATTGAAATTCAGAGTCATTGAAAAATTTGTTTATTGATTAAAGTCATTTATATATATATATATTTTTTTTTTAATATGAAACATACCCCCAAAAATGTTACGATTTATACCAGTGTAGTAGGATTATTTTTCATTCATATGAAACTGTGATTTTGAGAATGAATTTTGTCATGGAAACGTCAAAAAAATCCTTTGATTTACACAGATTTTCAAGTTTATGTTTATTTTGCGTTTATTTTTAGACACAACAATTTTTTGTAAAAGCAGCAGTATATTTTTTATTAATAAAATATTTCACTTTTAATAGAAATACGTTTGGGTTTTAAATAGATTACAAAGGCGTCTAAAATTGTGCTACTAAAACGTGTTAACTAAAAATCTTAAATTTTTTAAGTTGATTTATTTGGGCAATTTTTAGGAATTGATTTCAAAGCCATGCCGATTTTTGTATGCACAATATCGAGTTTCGGGTACATTTTTCGGAATGCCTGTGGTCATGGTGGGTGGATGAGTGCCATTATGGTGACCGCACCTATAATATCAGCATATGTATAAATCGAGGATTTCCGCTTTTCCCCTCCCCTCTCTGCCCTGCATCTTGTCACAAAAAGGACGAAAAGGGAAGCTACACACATAAAAAGGAAGCACCCATAGAGACACACTCGTGCACGCACAAAGCCAGAGCCTGGAAAAAGCTGGGGTGAGTGTGTGGCGTCACCAACTGAGCAACAAGTTACAACAGGAAGATGGCAAAAAAAAGGACATGCCAGGACAGACATATGGAAGCAGTAATGTGCTTTTAGCTATTTTATTTATATTTCTTGGGAAAATAAGTCTTGAAAAAGGTTTTTGTTAGAATGTTTTATAACCTTAAGAGATAAAAATATTTTAAAGTTCTAAATAAGAAAGATATTAATTTTCTCCAACCTGTTCAAAAAAGTTTATTTCCAAAGCGGCATCATCAAAAGCTATTATTTTTTATCGTTTCGTTAAAAGGCGGTTTTTGGCCATTAACTTTAACACCGAGTCCGATTTAATGTAGCTTTTTTTTGCCACAAAAATCGTAACAATATATATATAAATATGGAATATTGGGTAAGCAGGGGGTTGAAATCTGTAAAGGCCTGGGGACGGCAGCTTTAAAAATGCTCACATGCAAGTCCCCATCCCTTCTTTTTCAAACATTTATCGATTCTTTGTCCAGTTCGATGAAAGTGTTGTCCATTTGGCTATTGCCTTTGGTTACAAGGAGCTTAGATTTTATTATTATTTATTTTTTATAATAAAAAAATGCTGGAAGGTTGGCATATTTTTTAGATACTGTTCGACATAAAAACCTGTTCGGAGTTAAATAAATAATAATATATAAAAAACAGCCTTTTGATAATTTTTTATTTTAAGGACTCTGATATGGCTTTTTATTCTCCCAATTTATTGACAACACTATTCCGTCATAAAAAGAAATGAGAATAAGAAATATAAAGTGCTGTTTGACGCTGTTTGTGGGAAAATTTACATTTTCAATGTTAATTTCCATTTTCAGTTGCTCAATTGTAAGTCATCGCAGGCATTGCCACTCCATTGAATTCGTGTGGCAATTAAAAGGACTTTGCACAGGCCAATTAGTTTGGTAAAACAGAGATTGACGGAAGTTTGATATCACAACTGTGGGTTCATATTTGTAATCTGTTGGAGGAATCTCAAAATATACATATTTTCTTTTTAATTAAATAGGTTTTTAAAAATTCCCAAGGATCGTCAGGCCAGTGCTTGCGAGTAATCACTGTGGGCAAACATCTGATTGATCAGATGGTCCGACAGATTGGTAAAATTCTCATTAACTTAATGAAAACAAATAAAAGAAACTTCTGGCAACGCCGATCTTCCTCGCTCACTCATACAAGCTTGCAGAACGGCGCAACAAGTTAATGTAGGAGAGATCAAGAGAGATACAAAGAGAGTGGGAGTGGGAGAGCGAGAGCATTTGCGCAACTGCAACTGAGTCAAAGGCTAACCAAGCGGACAATGCAAAGAGAGAGGAAGGAGGAGAGCCTGCAGAATGATTGTTGTGTTTAAGGGGGGAACGGACAGGTAGCGGCGGCCAGCACATTGCAGCATGACTTTCCAAATGCAGTGCCGCAACAACAACAAAAACAAAACTTCAGACAAAGAACGAATGTAAACAAAGGCAGGCAGGCAGGCGCGTTGCGTTGCGTTGAGTTGTTTGTGGATTTTGGCAAGCGAACTGCAAGCCAGTTCGCTCTCTCGCTCGCCCTCGCAGACGGTATTAGAACGCGATCTTGAAACACAACAAAAGTACACTCTCACTGGCGGCAGAGCGCGGCTCTCTGGTGCTCTCTTCCATTGCCTTTGGGGGAGCAGGCAGCAAAGCGGACGAACGCACAGTGGGTTTAAAGAGAGATTTGCTTAGATTAACTAGGAAGAGTGCGAGTCCTTTATGAATGGCATAACTCAATTTTTATAGAATTACTTGTTAAAGCTAAAATCAATTAAAAAATACAATATATTTTGTTTCTTTCTTGAATTTGTATATTTTCAAATAATGATAAGACTTAAAATTTTATGCAGGCTAAAAAAATAACACCTTGCCTATTTCTTTATTTGCATCCTTTTTTCTTTACAATTTATCGTTGTACCTGCCACAGCGGGTAACCCAATGCAGGCCTTTCAAAGCTCAGAAAACTGCAATCAGCATGGAATTTTTTAATCCTACAAAAAGGCCTTTGAATGTAGGGATAATAAAAATAAAAACCAATAAAAAAAAGACGGACAAGAAAACACAGCATGACGCTGGGGGGCTCTGCCACTTTTTGCCCCACTGTGCAGCGGCCAAGCAGCGGCAGCGGCGGCAGAGCAGCGACGGGACGGGCCGTCGGCAGAGCAGTCAGTACCGATTGAACAGCCGCGCGTACCTCATCGAAGCGAAGAACCGAGGAAGAGACGCGAAGAGAGAGAGAGTGAGTGAGAGAGAGAAGGAGACAGGAAAGGGAGCGCAGACAGCAGCTACCGAGACGCAGGCGGAGACGGAGACAGTGAGCGCCTGCCGCCCCCTCTTTTGTAATAAATAGCGCTGTGCGCGGCGACCACGCTACCAAACGGCAAGAGTCCGCTGAGAGCGACGCTCAAAAAAAAAAAAGAAAGAAAAAGAAAACAACCACCCCCACCACCCTTACCCCCCCCCCAGGGAACCAAAAGGGAGAACAGCCGTAGTGAACGTGAAAAAGAACAGGTCCAAAAACAGCTGGAAATAAAAACTAATAAAACGCGCTGCTGCTGGTCAAAACAAAGGGCCGAAAGACGGAACCATAAAACAAAAGAAAAAAAGTATATATAAATCAAAGTACTCCAGCAAGTGCCTTAAAATTGAATTAAAAAAAAAAAACAAAAAAATAAAACCCACCAAACTCGCAACAAATTAAACGGAACGTGATAAAACATGATTGAAACGTAAAACATTGATCAAAAGCAATACGTAAACAAAGGCGTATTTTTTTCTCAATTTTTATTTTTTTTAATGTGCTACCAATAAAAAAACAAAACAAAAACCTAATTAGACCACAAAACAAAATCAAAACAAATAAAATAGCCATAAAGGAATTAAAATCTAAAATAAAAAACAAAACAAACAAATCGTAAGAGCCGCAACGTAAAAAATATCCATAAATCTATATATACTATCTACACACCTCATATATACCAATCTATATGTATATATAGAGAAAGAGCCCGAGAAAACAGCGAAAACCAAAGTCAGCTAGACAAAAGCAGAAAAGCAGCCAGCAAGCAGCGAGCAGTTAGTCCAGGAAAGGCAGAAGACACGGCGGCAGAGGAGGCGGAGAAGGAGGAGAACACACAACAAAGAGCAGCAGCAGGGGAGGAGGAAGAAGCAAGAGGAGCAACAACAACAACAACAGCAGAGGAAATGGCCAGCAAACAGCCCAGAAAAGTGGCACCCGATGGCGGATGGGGCTGGGTGGCCTGCTTTGGCGTTAGTTTGGTTAACGTAAGTCCCATAAAGATACCCCTAAATATATACTATATAGAGGTAGACAAATTCCAATCATTTGCATACCGATTAATTAGCTAACCTATGACCTCTTTGAACCCCATTGCCTGGGCCTGGGCCTCACCTGCTGGGTTTGGGCTTAGGATAGGTTAGTTTCCTCCCCCCAACAGCACGCTTCACTCTACTTTAGTTGTTGCCACAAAAAAACACGATAAGATTCAAATATGAAATGATGACGATATTCAATACGCATTTTCACATGTTTACACATACACACACCCCTCCGATTTATGGCTATAATATCTGTAATATCTAGCTTATGACTGGGGCGGCCAACTTAATCAATAATAAATACCTTAATGGACAACACAACTAGGATTATTATTATGGGGGGCCCACAAAGCAACGATGAATTATATTGTGTATAATATATATATATTTTCAAATTGTTTTTTTTTTTTGTGGTTGCTAAACTATTTAATGGACCGCAACTTAAGCCTCATTAAAAGGGCATTTGGTGAATGTAATAAACAAATGTGAAATGTGAAATTAGATTTCTAAAATCAGCAAATAAATAATACTGAATAATTAAAAGCGGGGAAAAACATTAAAGATCTAACTTGAAATCAAATTTTCAATTGAATTTAAACTTTTTGGATATTTTTTATACTTTAAATTAGGTTAATTTGCTTTATAATTATTTGTAAAGATAAATACCTGATCTCAAACCCTAAACAATTATCAAATTAGAAAAAGGCTAGCAAAACCTGGCTTCTACCTGACCACATGCATCTTGTATTTTGTATCTTGTATCTTGTATCTGCAACTGTGTTTGTCTTTCCTGTATCTGTATTTTGGCTGCACCCCGCAGGCAGTGAAAGAAAAAGCTGCTCCAAACTCCGAGCTGGAGAGGGGAAAAACAGGAGACCCCGATCAAGGCCATGGTTTTGGCTCTCCTCCGATCGGGATCTCCCTTTATAGAGGCTGTCACGCACCCGCCGCGTGATCTCAACAAATGCGTCTCAAAAGTGTTTTTTTTTCCTTCTCTCAGTTCTGTTTTTGTTTTGGGTTTATTCAGTTTTTGTAGTTGGCTTCTCTGTTTCTGTATACAACATTGTTTTTATTTAGTTTTTTATTTTTATTTTGTTGTTCATGCCCCTCCTTTTGTGACTGTTGCAAGCAAGGTGAAGTGGGGAATAAAGAAGACCCAAAATCGGTTGAGAGAGTATTATATATATATATATAATATATATATATATTATACATATTTTGAAGTCTTTTTTGAAAGGATTAAAATATATAATATAATAATATAATATAATATAAAATATATAATATATTAATATAATATACTATAAAATATATAATATATAATCCTTATTTGAAATGTCCCCTTAATATTTCCATTAGCTTTGATGGGAAAACAAAAGAATTTATTGTTAATAAAGTTATTTATTTTTTTTTTTTTTAATAAAAATTAGGATATAATACTAATAAAGTAAATATACCTATTAAATAAATTAGATTTCCTTCATTCTTGATTTAATATAGAATATATATAATTAAATCTTCACAGATTTATATCTCCCTTCTAATAAACAAACAAAAAAAAACCATTGTTACTACAAAATATTTGTAAAAACCCTTAAAAAAACAATAAAATCTAAACAGATTTATTTGTAGCCGTTTCTGTGGCATTCTGACTCATTGCAAGTGTGAATGTCACAAATTCCAGATCGTTGGCAATTATGCAATAGGCCTTTAAAATTACCATACCTCTCCACATATCTTTCCATATCTATATATCAGCATTGACTGCTCTCGGCTAAATGAGTCGCGACAATATGCAATTAGACATGCTAATTTGTGTGAAGCCAGGCAGAAGTTCTCGAAAATTGACAGCACTGACGATGGTTCCAGGCTCTGAATGACAATGGTAATGCGTACAATGGAAATGTGGGCATTATAGATGCTTATATCATCATCTGGTTGGTGCCCCACCGCCCAACAATTGAAGCTAAAAAGAACGAGGCAACAGAGTCATGATGCTGTTGATGATGATGATGATGATGATGATGATGTGAATGGATTGTGACATGGATATTTTTGTGGGCAGCTTCAAGAGTTTGATATTGGAACTTTGATTTTATATACACATTCGATAATTGAATTTTTATATGGATTTATGTGGGTTTGGGATTACATTTTACTGGATTTAGTGGCATATTCTCATGATATATCTAAGATATCTTAGATTAGATTTAATTTTTATTTACTTAACATACGAATTTCTAAAGATTGAACCAAGATACCTAAGTTAATTAATTAAAAAGTCACTTTCCAGTTATACTAAAACATGTATCTTTCCACTGCAATCCATTAAGTCAAACTGAGCTCCTCCCTCGATCCATCATGTTACCCTTTCCTTGTATATTTATCGGTCAACCCACCCAACTAAGCCCTCTTTGGAATAAGAACAAAACAGTAAACTGAAAAAGCCACCTTCTTCTTCCTCCCCCTTAACCAATAATGCGATGTTTTGCAAAACAAATCGAGTGTGTGTGTGTGTGCCTTTTGTTATTAGGTCTGCCTCTGCGAACACTGTATTATAAATACTTATATATATTTATAAACAAGCAGAAATTAAGGAATTCCCCAGAGAACTCTACAGGTTTCTGAGTAAAACTCAAAAACCTCATCATATCGTAATCACTTGATTAATATTATCCTGAAATCAGGAACATATATATATATATATCCCTTGGAAACAAGAATAGATAAGATATTCACGTTGGTCACACGCCCAAAAACTTTTGGAAATCTCAAGTACTTTGGTCCCACCCAAAAAAAAAAGGCAACAAAAATGATTTAAGGCACTCGTAAAATTTAATTGATCTACAATAGAATACAAGGTGCGAGGCGAAAACAAAATCTATCCTCATAATCATCATCATCATCATCATTATCGTTGAGGAATATTGGGGTTAGATGGCAACTGCCTGATATGCCAATCATTCGATTATGCATTAGGTTAGCTTTTCTATAGCCTAGCTTTTAGGTTAAATTCGAACGACTAGTAGTAGTAGTAGTAGTAATCGCAATCGCAATCCAACTCTTGTTTGCTTTGTGCCACTATCGACAACACGTTTAATCGCTTTTAAATCATTTACGAGGCAAATTAGCACTTGAACCTTATACAACACGAAAGCCCAATAACGAAAAATTGCTGCACACACCATAAACAATAAATCGCTGAGAAGCTGGTAAGGAAAATAACAAACAAACAGCATGAGTCTCAGGTCTTTCTTTTATATAAAAGAGGAGCTGTTGTTGCCAGGTTGCCTGGAACCCATATTATACTATATATTGTTTTTCTTTTCCAATTGCAATCTTTAACCGGAAACACGTATAAGCTTGAGGTAAAATATATATACTATATAGAGCTGAGGAGTTTGGTAAAGAGTGACAACTTTACGTAGCAAAGATTGGGTATTGGATTTGGGAAACACTTTAGCAGGTGACAAGGCATTATTCAAGAGAAAGCAAAAGTAAAGAGTTTAAATATTTATTAAAATATAATTCAACTTGCAAATATGCAAAGAGAAAACTATAATTAATTTAATAACTCTTAGAAAATATATTAAAAAATCGAGAACCTCTAAAAACTAAAGCCAAAAAATATAAATTAAATTTAAAGATAGGAAAGGAATTAAATAAATTTAATAACTAACTAACTTTTTTATAAAATTCTATCTATAATATAATCATATAAATACCAATTTTAATCAAGCTCAAAATAATTTCTTTAGAATTTTCAAAACCCCAAAACAAAGAAGTTTAAAAAAATTAAAGTATCCTTAAGAAAACTATAGTTTTCAACTATTTAAAAAACTAAAAACCTTACTCCCTCCCTCATTTCTTTTCCATAAAAATATTTTGTTTATAATAACAAAAAGAAAACCGTGTCTAAACCGTGGCCATTGTTTAAAGACCTTATCAAAAAGCAAAGCAAAAAAAGAACAGTGTCGTCGTCTGACTGTCTGGAAGGCTCGAGGCCAAGATAAAGACACAAACCTGCTGCTGCTGCTGCTGCCTCAGCTGGCTATATAGTCAAATATCGGCGAAAAGCAATTGGAAATTCAGACTAGAAAAATAAATAAATTAAAAACTGGCAACAAAAGCACGTGACAAAAACCGATAGCAAAATGCGGCCACAGAAAAAATATAGAAATAAAAAAACCAATCCGACGAGAACAGATAAAACTATGGAGATGTATGCACAGACGCACACGAAATGTATACAATGTTATATAGTATATATAATGCGAAATTGGATTTGCCTCGAGGTTATCGACTCATTTCTATGTATATATGTACATTGGGATTTGAGCTCATCGGAATAATTGCTGCCTTTAGCCGGAACAAAGTGGATGATGATGATGTCCAATGGGATAAGCATTAAGGAACATTTAGGAATTTTAATAAAATCGTTTTAAAATTTGTTCAAAATTTTATTAGGGTATTTTTTAAGGACCTAAACAAATGGATTGCGCTGAAATTAATCAGTTGGAATATTTATTTATATTTATATATTAAAACTCTTTGCATTGCAGTTAGATAAAAGTTAAAACAGTGGAGGTTTTATTGTGCTTGTGATAGCTTAAACAAATAAAAAAATCTAGATTTATTTAATTAACTATATGAATTTATATGTATTTAATTAATTAAATATATTTGTAGGTATTTAATTTATTATATATTTATATGTTTTAAATTATTAACATTTTTTTGTAGGTATTTAATTAATTGAATATAATTATTTGGATTGATTTAATTAAATATATTTATTTGTATCTAATTAAATATATAAATTTATATGTATTTTATTAAATTTTTATAATTGTTTATATTTAATTAAATATTTATATTTTTATGTATTTAATTAATTACATATTATTATATGTATTTAATTCATTGTATTTAATTATATGTACTTACATATTTTTATAAAATAAATTTAAAACCAAACTCTTCAAAACCCGTAGAAATTCTTAATTATTTCTATATGTTTCCATATATTACCATACATTATTTTTAATTCTAATTAAAAACATGATAACTAAGACTTGGACTCTTAGGTGATGATGAAATATTTCAAAACAATTAAAGAATACAAATCGAAGATTTCTTTGGCCAGAATCGCTGGGTGTTTGTGGACTTTGGTCTTTACTGAGTCTTATAACACACGACGACGAATCTGACTTTGCGACTTGTTCTGTTTTTATTCCCCATCTGTTTTTTTTTTTTTTTTTTTTTTTTTTTTTTTTTTTGTATTTCTGCTTTTCTATTTGCCGATTTCTTGTCTCTGTTTACCTATAAATTATATATATATGTTTATCTATATATGTATTTGGTGTTGCTGCCTCTCTGTGTGTTCAGTGTCAGCGCAATAATGAAAACCAAGTTAATGTTGTGGGTGCCACACATTTGTTGCTGCTCTTTTTAGGGGGATCTATTGAAATATTAGGAATTTGTTGGGTATATTATTAAACAGCAGGATAAATATATATATTTTCTTATCATTAAGTACTGTATATTTATTTTTAAATAAATACAACATTTTTATATTTTATTATTTGTAAATAAATGCAGAATATTTATTATCTATAAATAAATACTTCATTTATTATTATTTTTAAATAAATACTTCATTTGTATTGTTTATAAATAAATATTCATTTTTATTTTTTTTTTTTAATAAATAATTCATTTTTGTTATTTATAAAAAATACATATAAATATTTTTTAAAAATACAGCATATTTGTTTCTTTCAAATTAATTAAAAAAAAAAACAAATATTTATTTGGAAAATCCTTGTTAAATAATATTTCAATTGGAAATTATTTAAAATGGTAATCAAACTCAATGATAGGGGGATAAATAAGGTATTTATTACTAAATTTCTTATTTATTTACCAAGAAAATCTTTATGTTACAATTTATACATTTAAGAATATTTATAATTACCTGGAAAACACTTGGTAAACAATATTTCAAATGTTAATTATATGAATTCCTAATCAAAATCAATAATATAAAGGTAACAAAATTCAATTTCAAAACGCAGTTGACAAATTCAGTTTTTGATTAGACATTATAATAATATATATATTTATTTTTATATAAATTTCCTTTTAGTATTTAACTTGGCTTCTTATCAAATATTATTTACAAGTTTGCTTATGGATTCCTGCTCTCTAGGGTATTTTTTAGGCTATTCCTGCAGCTCTCTTAAAGCCCAGACAATTTGCTAAGCACATAACAAAAATATTAAAAAAGAGCAAAATACAAGAAAATAAATAAAATACACAAACTGAAGACGTCGTCGTCATAGATTTTCTATTTCTGTTTCTGATTTTTTCAAGCTGCTTCTGTTTCGGTTATCATTTATCAGGTGCGATTAACACTTGCCCCTCCGGTGGCTCAAAACCCCCCTCTTCTTTCGTGGCAATTAGGCTTAAAATTTAGCACATTGACTTAATTGATAATTCGAATATAAGGGAGAGCATGTAAGGCGGGCGTGAGAGCCTCTGATCCCGAGTTCAAATACAAATTTTTGGGTATAATCACCCCTGGTTTAGTTTAGCATTCGACCAACGCATGCTCACATACTCAATACGTCATAAAAGTATCCGGCGTGCTTCAAGTCAACAATCTATATCTGGGCACACACATATAAACATATAAAAAAAATATATATAAGCTATATGTGAGAAGTGGCATTAGTGTCGTCGGCACTTCGAAAGCCAATTAGAACATTTCCGAATTGTGCTTTTCAGATAAGTTAGCGAAACGTCGTCGCCTCTCAAATCAGACAGAGGCTTTGGAATTCTGACAGTTGGGGAATTTTGTCCCCTTTAAGCGACAGAGAAGGTCGTCCATTTATATAAAAATCAAATGATTGTCAAGTCAGGATATATGTATACATATATATATATCTCCTTAATATATTATGGCTTTGGCAAGGACTTCAAATAAGGTCTTTATTTAATTATATTTCTATACTAGTCAGCTCTTTATTTTGTGTTTAATAATTTTCTTTCAATAAATCAAATATTTTTCAGTAAATTACTGTTTATTTTCAATGTCAATGTTAAATCCCAAAATTACACAAATTCTCACTTCATTTCTCCCATTTCTTGTTAATTGTGACGTTGTTTTCTTTGTTTTTTTTTCTCTATTTTCGCAAATGAGAGCTAATTTCTTTGACAAATTCCGAGTACCAGGCGCGAGAAAAACAATAAATAGAATTAAAATAGAGCACACTCAGTAAGTAACACACACATATATATATATGTTTGTATATATATGATATCAAACAAGACGCGAATGCCATAAACTGAACAAACACACTTCACTTCATTTCAAAAGCTGCACAATGAGCATTCGCAAGTGAATGCTAATACCAAAAACGATCTATGGATATAGACCGATATATATCTGAGGCATGTGAACCGAAAGTGTGTGCCGCAGAAACACTAAATGTTGTTAAATAAATTTTAACAACTGCTAAAAGCAAGCAGCCAGATCGGGCTATCCCTTATATCTAAAACTTGGCCGCACGAGATCCAGAGATCTCCATCTTCATCTCGATATGGGATATCTTATTGTTATTATTATTTGTGGTGGTGCTAATGCTCTACCCACGCGCCAGACATTTTGTTTTTTTTTTTTGTTTTTGTTTTTTTTTTTTCTTGCCCATAAACTAAGTGGCGATTTAGCCGATTTATTGACCGAGTTGGCAACAAACAACAGTCTGCAGATTAGACAATGATACATAGTATAGTAATACTATATATACAGATGTTTTGATCAGAATTGAACTTACTTAAAGGTGTAGAAAATTAAGCACAGAAGAAGTCTTTTTGATTCATGTGTTAATTAATCATCAATTTAGTTTAAAGTTATATAAATTTGATACAAAAATATGCAACTTGTTTAAATTAACAATTAATTCAACGCTTTTTGAAGACATAGATTTTTTATTATTAACAAATTAAGCCCAGAAAAGGCCTTTTTGGCAGTCAGAAAATTAGGATATTAAAACTTTGGTTTATAAAACTAGAAGGTTTAAAAGATAATATATTATTTTTAATGTTTTGTTTTAATTTTTTTTTTGTTATACTTTTATTTTTATTATTATTTATAATTTTAATTTTGTTTATTCTTTATATTTTATATTATTTATATTTTTTATTTTTTATTATTTAAATGATTTATTATTATTTATATTTTTATTTATATTTTTTTTTTATTATTTATATTTTTTGTTATTTTTTATTATTTATATTTTTTTATTTTTTATTATTTATATTTTTTTAAAGTTTTTATTATTTATATATTTTTTTATTTTTTATTATTTATATATATTTTTTTTATTATTATTTATATATATATTTTTTTTTTATTTATATTTTTTATTATTGTTTATATTTTATTTTTATTTTTTATTATTTTAATTTTTTATTATAATTCATATTTTTATAATTACTTATATTTTATATTATTTATTATTATTATTTATAGTTTTTATTATTATTTATTATTTATTTATATTATAATATATTACATTTATTAGCTTTCCAAATCCTAATCCCCTTTCAATTGACTTTTTTGCAAAAGTATTTATAAATTTAGTTGTATAAATTTAACATTGGACCTGTGCATCTAATTTCGGATATTCGCTAATTGAGTAATTGAGAGAGGCCAATTTCCCTTTCGATCGATTTATCTATTTATCGATCGATTGCTCTCTGAAATTAATACCCCGAAAAAAATAGGAAAAATAAAACGTTTTCGCTGCAAGGAAATTACAATTGACAAGACAAAAAACTTTCTTCTTTTACCAATTTATTTTTGCATTGTCACGTGATCAGAAAAAAAGATACAAAAAAAAAGAAAAAATAGATGCAAAAAAGAGTAGAAAAAAATATACAAAAAAGATAAAGATTAAAAAAAAAAAAGAGATACAAAAACAAGATACAAAAAAAGATATAAAAAAGAGATAGAAAAAAAATCAGGCAAAATAAACAAAGTAAAGCGAATCGAATTGAATAAATGGCCCCCAAGAGCAAAAGCAAGTCGTAACAGCCTTAACAACGGGTCGCTCGTTCGGTCCCCAATCAATGTCAATAGTAAAAAAAAACAAAAAACTTAAAAAAAAAAACTGCACTCACATGTGATGCAGTATCCCCTTAACCCCTCTTGTTGCCCCCACGGCCTGGAATCAGGTTTGGCGACAACAAAGGCCAGCACAGCTGATGCAGCTCGATCACGTGACTCTGTGTTGCAAGTTGCAGCAGCAGCCGCAGCAGCAGCAACTTCCTCGAGAAAAGCAAAACTCGTTTTCAACTTACAGCAAACAGCTGCTCCCGTAACTGTATCTGTATATCTGTATCTTTGTCTCTCCAACGGGGCAGTTGTATCTGCATTTGCTGCTAACCGCTTAAATCACATGATTGCGATCATGTGCAAGCCACCAAAGCATCGTGGTCGTCGTCGTCATCATCAGCACCACAATTTGGTTTCAGCAACCCCAACATTATGGGTGCCGCCCGCCCCCATCCGCTCCGCTTTTATACTTTTAACTGCTTTGTACCCCATTAACAGTGAAGCCTCCGCGCAGGCAACAACTGTGGAAAGAAAGCTACTCGAGGAAATTAAAATAAAAAAATTAATTTGCTCTAAAGAAATATATCTTTGAGATTTTCTTTATATGTTGCCTTTTAAAAAATAATTCAAATAATTTAAAATCTCCCAAGAAATCGCTTTTAAATTTTCTGAAAGGCTAAAAAGGTTTTTAAAGATCTACAAAAAAAAAAACAATCTTGCATATTAACTTCCTGTATTCTTTTCTTATCTTCAGACTTTTAAAAAATTTAAATAATATTAATTTTAACACTTCAATTATTTCAATACTCCCAGAAAATCTTCCATAGAATCTCAAAGAGTTTACAAATCTCTTTAAATCTCTATTTGAAAATGGCTTTAAACAGAAAAGTAACCTTGCATATAGAAGTATTTTTTCTGATATTCCGATTTCAAAAATTTTCATAAAATATAATTTCATTTTTAATTATTCCAAATCTCCCATAAAACCTCTTTGGAAATGCCTGGATGTTAAAAATCTTTTTAAATATTTTTTAAAATATTGATTATCATTCTTTTTTTTAGGAACTTCTTTCTTAAATAAAAAATTATAAAACTTCAAATCTCTCAAGGAATATTTTTTAAAATCTCTTGAAAAATCTTGGTACTTGGTTAGAATATAAAAAAAATAAAAAATGAGTTAATAATAATGAGTATTCCTTTTTAATCTTTCAAATCTCTAGAGTTGAAATCTCTAATTTCTAAACGTTGAATTAATTTGTTTTGCAAGAAAAAGGACTTAAAAATTCCCTAAATGTGTTTATAAAAAAATAATAAAATTATATAAATAAATAAAAATATAAATACATATACATTTTTATTATTTATTCCTCGAACCATATACCGAAACTCCACTGTACTTGAGTTCGATTCGGATTGGCCTGGCTTCGGTTCAGTTCAATTGAATTTCGAGTTCAGCTTTGTGACGGCTTTTGTTTTACGGCAATGCCGGGGAGTCAACTTTTTGTTATTGTTTTTTGCTTTCAGTTTTCAGTTTGTTTCGTTTTCGTTTTTGGTTTCCATTTGTATTGCTTTTATTTGTTTCAATTTGTTGTTGTTGTTGTTGACGCCGCTGCTGCTGCTGGTTTTTTTTTTTTTTTTTTTTTAATTGAAATGGCTCAGAGGAGACTCCAACTGGCAGTGAAATGTACTTCACAGTTAATTGCTTCAATTGCCGCGAGTGCCCGGCAAGAGGCAACAATTCGATTTCAATTCGAACATTTTTTAATTTCGCCAACTAGAATCGCTCAGTCTTCTTGGCTGCGCGCCTCCGCTTAATTACAACCAATTAATAAATTTAGCAACAAAAATATTAGCCACAGGAAAGCCTGAGCTCAGCTCAGCTCTCAAGTTGAAGGCACTCTCGTAAAATTTTATAAGTAAAAAAAAAGTAAATTATGTAAATGGATTTTAAATCAAGTGTTCAGAGTTAATTGAAACTGAGCAAAATGCATTGAACTGGGCATCAAAGTCGTTAGCATTTTACTTGTAATTAGAATTAAATAAGTGTAGCTAATATCTTTATTAGAAATTAATAAATATATTAATATTTCTACTCACTTTCTAGGGGTACAAATAGCTCCTAATTTGGCACCTTATTTCAACTTTAAACGTTAATTATACCACTTATAAATTGTAAATTTAATCAAACAAATATTGGCATCAAATTGTACATAAAAAGTCTTTAAAATAATTCTTTCTCCTTGCTTTAAAAGCCTAAAAATAAAACTCTATTAAAATGAAACCTTTTCTTAATTAAAAAGAAGCCTTAAATGTTTAAAACCAACCTTAATCATACCAATTATCAATCAATCAAAGATAAGAATACAATCAACTCTTTACACGCTTCAAATTCCATTACAAAAAAAACATATTCAATTATACAAAATCGCTTACAAATTGTATTCCTATATTCCGAAAATAAATTCATTACAAACTATTAAACCATTCCCCCAATTATGGCAATTTAACAATTTCTCTGCACGATTAACAGTCAGTAATTGGCCTTTTTTCCACGTACATATAAATGAGCTACTAACTTCTAAGGGCAATATACCAGCAAGAAGTACAGAATAGAACCGGAAATAAGACTTAATAAGCCACTGCTTATCAGGAAAAAAAAAACAGTCATAGAGGACAAGAAGATACCACTTTAAATTCATAAAGTTCAAATGGTGAAGGACAGAGACTGCCCAGGAAATATGATGAAATATCAAGTTGAAAGGCAAAAGGAAGCTCGCATGAAGAATGCCACGCAAAACTTAATGGGAAATCGATAGAAAAAAAAATGGGCTTGATTTACGATGGCGGTCAAGAGCGTTGTCCCGGAGAGCTGGCGGGTGGAAGGTGGTTTTTCCCCCGCACAAGTGACGTCCGTGTGGCGTCATCAGCGTCGTCTTCATGAAGGCGACAAATGATGGCACAACAATATGGGTTATATCCAGACGTCATGAACTTTGGACTTGAAAACTGATAACACGCTAAAAGTAAATTCGAAAAAAAAATATATATAAAAATAACAACAAAATAATAGAACAGCAACAACATATACACGCGCCGCCAAGTGTCTGCCAAATGCCCCTTTTCTTTCCAATATCTCTCTGGGAAGATACGAGACAGTGGAAACTTTTGTAACCCCCCGAGAACCCAGAGACTCATTGCGAAATGGGAACTTAAATTTTAGCCCTTAAGACTGTTTCAAAATTATAGAGACAGGGGGTTATATACCAGGTTTTCTGTAAGATTTTTTAAAGATTTGAATAGAATTTCTTAACAATTCTTAACAAAGCCAAAAACATAACATATAAACTTGAAAAGCTATATCAATATACCTATAATAATACCTATATATACCTATACATTTATAAATTTCATAAAAACAAGTTTATATAAAATATACAACGAAATTTTACAACAAAATTAAATCAAGAAATTCTTCTCTCAGACTCGAATAACTGGAATTTTCAACCCTCAAAGTTTGGTTTAAAAACTGAAACGTTTTGCCACATTCCCAGAATGGAACTCCAGATGTAATACAATTACTGGAAGTTGAAATCAAAACCTAAATAAATAATAACAAAAAAAACTTCCAATGGAAACTTAAGACAGACCTTGAAAAATATTCCCCATAAGTAAAGTTTTGATTACAATCAAATGAAAATGGCTTATTGTGCAAGGTCTTGAAAGTGACACATATAAAATTGTTCAAGTCTTAACTATCGATGCGGTAATATTACTTCAGACTGACATCTGCTTGTGCCAGATTGTGAAAAAGAAAAAACTCTGAAATATATATCTGACCATAAATCATCGTTAAACTTAAAGGTTTTGTTTAACAGAAAAAAAAAGAAGAACAAATCCATAAACCCTTCAAACTATTGTTAGACAACGACAACGTGTTCGCCTCGTGAAGGGTGAGACAGCGGTTTTGTTGTCAAGTAATATTGCTCATAAACCAAGTATATAGTAGCAGCACCGATATAGTATATATATATACGATATATATGGCATATAAACAGACTTTCGTTTGCGAACACTCGAGTGTCACGTTAATTTCACGCAATAACCACTTGTAAATTAAATACGAAAATATTGCACGAGAAATGTTTAAAAATAAGTTAGCAGCTAATTGTGCAAATTTCGAATTCACAACAATCAATATTAGGGTGGTGGTGGTGGTGAGATGTGATCCCAATACCAAATCGGTAACCAATTCTAAACCTGGTTGCTATCGGCTAATGTTTGCCTTTGCTGTTTTTCGCTAAAAACCTGGTCGACAAGCAATCATGTCTGTATATAGATTTAAACTTATATATATATACATGGTACATATACTATATATATATATATATATTGCCATTTGCAGTGTGTTATAATAAACAAATGCTCCACAATCTGAATTATTTACGCATTACAATATGACCGAAAGTGAGGTCTCCCCTTTTCTCCTCTTTCTGCCAACGAAAAATAAAATTGTGAAAATGTGCAAATTGAAAAGGAAAACAACAACGGCTGGCATTAGTTTTCCTTGATTGATATTTCCGTATTTTATAAAGAGAGAGAGAGAGAGAAGCCACTGGAATGTCTTATCTTTCAACAAGTGTATACATATATATATTGATTCTATATAACTATTAATCACCATTTAAATTAGTTAAAGGGAAACATATGAATAAATAGAAAAATCAATCAATCAATAGAAAACAATTAATAAAATGTGAATAATATCTAAAAAAAAAATGTAAAAAGATACCAAAAAAAAACTTATTAAAAAACATTACATATTTAAAAAAATATATAAAACAAATTATATATTTAAAAAAAAAATATATATAAAAAATATATATAAAAAATATATATAAAAAAAAATATATATATATATATATATATATATATATAACAAAAATATATAAAATATATATATATATATATAACAAAAAAATAAATATAACAAAAAAATATATACAAATCCATTTACAATACATTTTTATAATACTTTTTAAATTAAATTTAAATATTTTCTTAACAATAAAATGTAATAATACTGAACTAAAGTTAAATAACAACTAAACAAAGTAAATTTAATAGAGAAACAAGTAAATCAATAAAAAAAAAAATAAAAAAAAGATTTAAATAAAAAAAAAGAAACTAATTTAATTTTGTTTGCACATTTATTAATAAAATTGAGTCAAAAATACCTCAAAATATATCTATATATATATATATTAATAAATCATTATAACAACTTTTTTACAAAACAGTTTAATAAAACCAAATTAAAGTTATAACAAGACAAAACTAAAGACAAATAATTCAAACTAATAACATACAAACAATGCTAATAAGCCTGAATAAAAAAATAAACTAGTAAACATTTTGTTTTCCACAAATTTCTTATCAAATCCAGACCCCATAAAGTTTATAGAGTTTGATTTTACCATAAAGATAAAAATGTTAAAAATCAGTTTAGCACAAAGACCCTATAATACTAAGATAAAAATATCGGAATAACAATTGTTCTCCTTTCACTGAAATAACTCAGATAAATTCCCATTTTGATTAAGATCGATTTCCTGGCTTTTTTCTTTTGGTTCAATCAAAAGGTAATAATCTGTGCATTGTCACAAAATCAAAGTGTGGCAATTTAAACTCAATTATAGAGCCAATTATTGACCGCCGCCCGGACTGCCCCAGCAACCCCGAGATATATAGAAAACGACAAAGACGACCGACATCGACGACGACGACGACGACTTCAACCCTAAACCCCTCTGCCCCCTTGGGGCAGAGTCAGAGCAGATTGAACTATTTTAGCAATATTTACTTGGGACCACTTAGTGAGCGCGTGTTGCCGCCTTGCCTTTTTCCTCCTTCAATTATGAGTTCTGATAATTCAATTATCAGGCAATTAAGGCTTTGAATGAAATGCCCCATAAAAATATATATAGTAATATATACATTGGGGCATACAGTTGGGGGAATTCGAAAATCAATAGGCGCCAAAAGCCCAATCAATAATCACAAACAAATAAAACACTTTAAGAAGCACATCATCAATCGTGTAGACATGTGTTTTTGTTTGTAGAGCGAATGTTGAGCAATTTCAATGAAACACACTCGATATTATAGAGGTTGGAAGAAAAAAAGTAGAGGGAGTTTCATTAACAGCTATTTGAGAGTCATAGAAAATATTCTGTAACAGTAAAAGGTTTCATTTTTTCCCCTATTCATTTTTCCTCTAGTGTTTCTTGATAATATATCTGAAGCGGATTTTTAGAACCCTTTTTCTTATCTGCAAATAAATACCAATTACATCTAAGCATTTGTGCTTCTGAAAATTACAAAAAAAAAAATGCTACCACACCAAATTAAAAAGTTGATAACAAGAAATTACAATATTCAGAACTAGATAATAAAAAATTACTTCAGTAAATGTAGAACAAGATTTATATTTTTATTTATTTATTAGTAATATTTAATAAATATTTATTTAAGCTTTTTGTATGGTTTAATGGCTTTTTTCTGTAAAAGACCCATGGTCACACTAAGTCAAGCAAAGCTGAAGATATTCATAGGGCGCCAAGAGAGCGTAACATAAAAAATCAACTGAATTCTAATACCTAATCAACATTATCCACTCCACGAATACAAATTGAACATAAGCTGCCCGCTTGGATTTCGATTTCTAGTCATGACAGCTGATATTTATGAATGTAGTTGGTGGTTTCCACAAGGCCCCTACAAAAGAAATGAGTGGAAAAAAAAATAAATAATAACCATCAATCAAACTGATGATCATGAATGAAGGGAAGGAGAGTGCCAGTCAGTCAGTCAGTCAGTCAGTCGGGTTTTGGAGCCCCTTTCTATATGATAAGAGACCCTGACGTAGTTGAGATGATGGCCAGCAGTGGCATTACACAACCGATAAGGCTATGGGTCTTCCATGTGAAGTGCATCGATAGGGGGATGGATGGATGGATGGCTCATGAAGGGTGTTCCGTTGAGTTTCCTCCGATAACCGATAAGGTTATCCATAGAAGTATGAGTGCGAACACATATATTCCTTCTCCCGAAGAATGCCGGAGAGTGTTCCCAAATTTGTTTTATTTTTTTGTTGCTGATAATGATTGCCCTCTCTCTCTCTCTCTCTCTGGTTGCCTCCTCCATCCATATGCCGATAAATCACGCGGCCTCTGAACGGCAGATTAGCCCCGGACAAATTGGCCCATATAAAAAAAATACACACAATTGGAATAAAAGTAATATAATGTCCGCACCACAAGTGTATAATTTATGGAGCGCCAAGCGAACGATCAGTAATCGAGGCTCGATTGAGTTATGGCTGATCACAAGAAGAGGGCGTTACCTGAACTAATTCTTTAACCTAATACTGAGTAGGAATAACAGAAAAGATCGATTTTATCGAAAGCGGTTTAAAAATCGATTTTTTAACGCTGCGATAAATGTGCAATAATCGTTATTTTGTTTGATATATAATCGGAGGTAGTACTAATTTTTCGATTAAATCTTTAGTTTAACATTAAACAATAAATTTAATAATTTTGTTATATTTAAATTACGTTTCTTGTTATTTCTGAATTTTTTTAATTTAAAAACTTGTTAACTTCACATATACTATGTTCATTAAAAAAAGGCCCTGTTCTCCTTAGTAAGACATATCCTAAAAGTAATCAAATGTTTGATCATTTCATATTTATTTATTTATTTATTTCTATTATTATATTTTTTTTTTTTTGTACTCATTGTTTAATTTTACTAATGGTACCTCTTTAAATATATTTAAGTTCACGAAAAATCAAGGTTTTGGATCACTACATTATTTTGATATAATTCTTAATATTTGGTACATATTTTAATTGTATAATTTATATTTTTAAAGTTGATTTTAAGCTGATAACATGACCCATCCTTCCTCTTATCTTGACTTCTACGCATATGATGTAAAATAACATTTGCGCAGGAGACAAAAATAGAGCAAGGTTGGTTACATTGATTTGCTTTTATTATTAAATTATTTCAAAGTTCTTAAGTGTCACTTTTCGTTTATAAATTTTATAATAATTATTTCACTTTGAGATGAAAACGTGGATCACGTCTCTCGTTGTGAGTTGTTTGTAAATGTTTTAAAATAACATTTACTAACAAGCCCACAATAAGGGAAAATTAACCCTTTGATTTACTTTTACTTTCACTTTAATAAAATTAGTAAAATCTGAGAATATCCACTTTTTAATTAATTAATTAAATTAATTATTTTTTAAATTATTTTTTATATAATTTTACTTAAAGATGACCATGTGGATATTTTCTCTTATTATGGCTTAGTTGTAAATGTGTTGAAATAGCATTTACCCAAAAGCTACAATAAGATAAAATTATCACTTTGATTAAATTTTATTAATTTATTAAAATCTCGAAATATATAATAAACTTTAAGAAGACAACGTGGATCTTTTCCCTTACTATGGCTTCTTTGTAAACGTTTTAAAAACTGCATTTACCCAAAAGCTACAATAACGAAAAATGATCACTTTGATATTCACTTTTATTCACTTTAAATAAATTATTAAAATTGGGAAAGATGACAACGTGGATCTTTTCTCTTATTATGGCTGCTTTGCAAATGTGTTGAAATTACATTTACCCAGAAGCCACCATAAGGTAAAATGATCACTTTTGATTCGCTTTAATTAAATTATTAAAATCCCCAAATATCACTTTTGGTTTAATGTTTTGTGTGGTGCCCCCTCTCATAGTCAGGACAATCTCATTAAATCTATTAAAAGGCAATTTAACGAAGGAGTCCTGACGATATGCTGGACACAGATTCATAAGATATATATTTTAGTTAATTTCTATGATGATATTTCGATGTAAAATATAATTATATATATATATATATAATTTGGAAACAGTATAGATAATTGATCTATGACCGAAACACAATCATATAGTGAAGTTCAATGCATTATTTGATATTTTTTTTATTTATTTATTAAAATCTAAACTTCATTCTTCCAACACATATTCTTTTATTGATTGTATTACACATCGTTTAGGTTTTATATTTTTTTTTTAGCGTAGAGTCACTCTTATTTTCATCTATAATTTTTTATTATTTCCTTTTGGAATGATAATGTGCATCATCTTTCTGAATTGTTTTTTTCTGCACATGTCTTAAAATAGCATTTACGGATTGTCACAATATGATAGACCGATCACAATAAGATCAATTTCATTCACTTAATTCATTAAAATCCTCTCAGCAGCTTTTATTTGATGATTTTGTAAGACCTCACTATGACTTTCATTTGCTGGCTTAATGTATTGATAAATCATTAAAACAGAGAACGAAGTCAAAGTGAAAGTCCACCGATTTATGGGGTATAATTTTATTTTAAATTATTTGCACTTTTATCACCAAGAAGTTTTTTATGATATCGCTTTACTTTGACCATTGTCTACATTCGACAATCTGTTTAAATGTATTTGAATCCCACTTAAAAAGATGGCCGAAGTTGGGCAATAGTCAAAAAATCATGGAATATTTTTTTGTTATTCATTTATCTATAAATATTAATAATTAAAACTTTTCAAACACTATTATGGCTATGATTTATTGTATTAGATTTTTATTACCTACATATTTAAGGATTTTAGTTTAATTCTAATTTTTAAAGATTATCTAAACAAAAAACCAACAGCTTAGTTTAATTCTTCACTTTCGCTCAGAAGCGAGAGAGAATTTTTTAAAGATTACTTTAAGAGAGCTTTGTATTTATTCTCTCCCACTATTGTTTATTATCTGTTTTTTGCCTCTCCCAAGCTTTGCCTGCCAGAATAAGCAAAGCACTGAGTAGCGAACGAGAGAATATGCTTTAAAGAGCGCTGAGAGAGAGGGCTTTGCATTTAAACTCTCCCATTAAAATTGAGAGGAATTACAAGGGAGAGAAGATGTTGCTCCAATGAAGAGATTGCTCGCGAGAGTAATACCTTAAAGAGCTCTCTGAGAGAGCTACCATTAAAATTAAAAGAGAGGAAAAGGTTTTGCTCCAACAAAGACTCATTTTTCTAGAGAGCGGAATATCCTGGTATTTTTCTACATTTCCTTAGACTTAACTAAAACACACACTCTCTTGGTTCCTCTTTGCAGCTCGCCACCCGATCCATTGAGCCATCCTTTGGCCTGCTCTTTGGTGACACACTCAAGGATCTCAATGTGGGCACAACGGGAGCGGCAGTGATCATCAGTGCGCTGGACGTCTGCATGAATTTCTCGGGCCTCTTTGTGGGACCCCTTCTGAAGGAGTTCTCGTACCGCAAAGTGGCCATTGCCGGCTCCCTGCTATGTGGCCTGGGACTGGCACTGACATCACCGGCCACCAGTATGGCTCACATCCTTAGCACATATTCGGTAATTAATGGCATCGGCGTCGGTCTATCCACCTCGGCGGCCTTTGTGGCCCTAAATCATTACTTCAAGCACAAGCGTGGCCAGGCGGTGGGTCTATCCATGGCCGGGACAGCCATGGGAATGCTGATCATGCCGCAGCTGGTGAGGATCCTGCTGGAGGCATACGACTTCCGGGGGGCGGTGCTGCTGCTGGCTGGTGTGGCCCTCAATGCCACGGTTGGATCGGTCCTGCTGCAGCCGGTGAAGTGGCACATGAAGGAGGAGTTCGACGACGAGGAGCTGATGTGCATCTCGGCCCTGCCCACCCCGCAGCCCCAGCTGACGGTGGGCGGAGCAGGTGGCGCTGGTGGCGCAACTGCAACGGGTGCGCCCGAATTTAAGGTCATCAAGGAGGATGGCAACGAGGAGGATGCTTTGCCCGAAATGAATACGTTGCTATTTCACAAGCATCATCCGCCGCATCAGATGCGTAAAAACTATTCAGAGATGGCCATGAACACAATGAATGGCTCCCGTTTGGGTATACCGAAGCGGCCGACATTTCCACGGATTATGTCCCTGGCCGGGGTGCAGTCCGCTGCCCACGGTGTGGGCGAATCGGGCGGTTATCCATCGCAGGCGGAGATCAATGCCACGCAGCTGCGCTGCCGCAAGGCCTCGGTCACCTCGAACCTCTCCTACATGGACTTCACCGGCTCGATCCTTCAGGTGCATCTCAATACCGGCGACGATGAGTTCGAGCAGAACGATCGTGAACTGCGACGCGTGGGCACCGCCACGGGCAGCATTGTCCTCGGCGGCCATAGGGATAGTTTCATTAAGATGAAGCCCACGGAGCTGGACAAGCAGGCGGAGGCGGCGGCCGTCATTGATGAGGAGGCACGCAAGAAGGCCAAGAAGCCGGGCTTTTGGCGTCGCTTTGCCGATCTGCTGGACATTGATATGCTCAAGGATAAGATGTTCCTGAATCTGCTGTTCGGTCTCTCCATTTTCTATGTGGCCGAGATGAATTTCAAGATGGTTACGCCGTTCTTCTTTGCCAATCTGGGTTACCAGAAGGCAGATGTGGCCTTTTGTCTATCGGTTACAGCCATCACGGATATAGCTGCTCGCATAGTCCTGCCACCGATCTTTGATCGGACTACGATCAAGAAACGCACCATCTTTCTGGTGTCCATCATCTTTGTGGCTTTGACGCGATCAAGTGAGTAGAGAGAGAGGAGGGATTAGTAATGATTATTTATAAAGATTTCTTGTTATTAACTTGCTCTTTCTTCGTTCTTTCTTTCCTAAAGTTATGGCCGAGCAAACGGACTGGACTCAGTTGATGATTTGGCTTTCCATTTGCGGCTTCTTCAGGGGCTCCGCCTTGAGCAACTTCACCCTGACCGTGTCCGAGTATTGCTCGCTGGAGAAGCTGCCCTCGGCCTTTGGCTGGCATCTGGTGGGCAAGGCTTTGTTTGTGATCTCCTTTGGACCGCTCATAGGTAAGGTTATTTCTAGAAGTTCCTCTGATATCTTGTAATACCTTCTCTTTCAATTTTAGGTCTCATTCGTGATGTGACCGACAGCTATCCCATCTGCATACACACCCAAAGCGTTTGCATATTGCTGTGCGCCCTGGCCTGGGGCATTGAGTATCTGGTGGAGTACATACATTCGAGACGCCGCACTGCCGATGCTGCCCAGCTGCCCACACAGGATGCCACAACGACGACGACAACGACAACGACGACGGCGACAACGCAGGATGTGAAGCTGTAAGGAGCTCATCGGGAATGTAAAGCTCAAGCGGCTACAGAAGGGACACAAGAAGTTGGACTACTTACTAGCGAGAGAGAGAGATGTACTTTTAAGGAAGGCAGTTCCGCCACAACTTGACCTATACCTAGAGGATATAACATACACAACCCCAAATATGTATTAAAACCCCAATTTTAGTTAAATCACTCCCTTTTTTTTCAACTGTGCTCTATATATTATATATTTCTTTTTTTTTTGCTATATGTTTAGTCTTTAGGCTTAGGGTCTTGGAGAGACACATATATAAATATGAGCATAATTTGTCAGAGATTTAGCATTAATCCAAGTTGATTTTACAATTTTAACTTCCTAATTCCCTGATTCCTAAATTTTATAATTGAAATTCTCAATTTTTTTGCTTTTACGTTCTCTATGTTTTCGTTTATGTTAGTGAACTTGTATGTGATAGTTCAAAGATAGTTTGTAATTTAGATTTTAGGCAATTATCGACTATACTTATGATGGAACAACAACAACTACTGATGATATCTAATGGTATCTGCAAACTATAGGAGGAATTACCAACCTACCTACTACTATTGTTGAAAATCGATTGATCGGCTTTAAAATGTACCTTAAGAGCGATGTTTACAGACAGACAAGTTACAAAAAATAATTAAAAAAAACAAATTAAACTTTAACTATAAACATAAAAATATTATATATCATATTATATATATATACCTTATACAAGACCCCCCAATACATATATATATATACTTGTGTGTAGCAGGGACCAGTGTTAGCTGTGTACCAATTTTATATATAACTTTATTGTAGGAGACAATGTATAGAGCTGATCAAGTGCTTTAATTGAACTGAATAAATATATATTCAAAGGATCGATGGAGAGTGTATAACGAGAGGGGATGAGCAGCTCCTTGGCCAAATATATATGCCACAATATATACACAAGTTTGAGGGTTCCTTGAAGGATAGCACTACAAAAGGCCTTATGCATAGACGTCTGTGTCCAAAACAAGAATAATTATATTAATATACACACACCTACTGGCATGCCCTGTAATCTGTAAGATAGTTTAGCCTAAAACGCAACTAAACCCAACCGATAAGCAATAAATGCAAATAAAAAAAAAACAGCTAACTTTGCGTAGCACACTTTTGGGCCTGAGAACAAAAGAAGCAGAGAGAGAGATAAAGAAAGAGAGAGATAGTGTGTGTGTGGTCACTATAAAGACAACGATCGAGGTAACAACATTCGGAGATATATATACCATTATTATATACTTAACTTTAAAGTCGAAACATATTTTGGGTACTTAAAGTATATACACACACATATTTTTGTGCAAGACAAGAGGTTTTTTGATACGAGCAGACTTTGGGAAATGTGTACTATGTATTGCCCCGATATTGTAGCCTTATTAAATGATATATGTACGAATCTATTATGTATATTAAACATAGAGAATAAAGTGATGAAGATCTTAAAGCATCAAAATAAGCATTCAATAAGGGATAAGGAGCTGGGTGAGCTCTGAAATAATATTTTAGAATATATTATGCGGGCACTGAAATAATAAGCGTAGAAGAAATATCAATAAATTGATATTTATCGATAAATAAATCGATATGTTAACTTGGCAATTCACATATGTGTGATAAATCAATATTTTCCTTGATATATTGAATCAAGGAAAAAGAAACAAATAAATTATATAAATTATAAATAAATTAATTAATTACTTCAAATATTTACTATCGATATTTTCGATATTTTGCGATATATAATATTTTGATATACAATATTTTCAATATCATTTTAATACTTATGTCCATAAATCATAGCAGACTTTTCAGATATACAATATTTTCTACAAAATTATATATTTCTTAGCAACATCTTGCAATTAAAATTGAAGAAATAGCAATATAATAATACTGTGTCCATATTTGACTTAAAAAGTGGAGATACAAATCGATAAATCTGTACTCTGTTTGATATATATGACCAATATAATCGAAAAAATGAGTATATAAATTAATATCTCCTTTTTTGAATATTAAATATAGATATTCTAACTCAAATGCTATATTTTCTTCTTCTTAACAATTTATTATATATTTATATAATTATTAAATTAACAAAGATATATAAAAGTTTGATATTTTTTGAATGATGCTAAGAACGATATATTTTTTGATAAATCTGCATCCCTAACCCTGAGATAAGGATCAAGAAATATAAAAATTAAAAACTTTTCTTGGTCAATGAAATATTTAACCCAAGGTTGCTATTTTATATTTTTTAATTCATTTAGTTTATTTTATTTTCAATATTAATTCACTATTTTTTTATTTATTTTCATATCTTTTTTACTACAATTACATGTAAATGATCTCTCTTTCTATATAATTAAAATACTATAAAAGACATCCCCCCTGTAACAAATTCCTAAACCTTATCTCTTTAACCTCTCCCCTCCTAATCACTTTCACATTTAAGCCAGCATCATCATCATCACCTGCTCCTATTTACTATGAAATCACCCAGTTCCAGTTAAAAGCCACTCGATTATAGCCATTCATTATCATCATTATCGCGGCAAAAGGCAAACATTCCATTTGGAAGTCATTTATAGGATAGAGTTGAGGCACATGCGTCTTCTGGGCGGGCAAACAAATGTAATGCGTGAAGAATAAATTTAAGTTTGTATAAATTATGCACAAGAAGAGTCCAAGAAAGTCTCTAGACGACGAGGACAGATGTTGTAAATCTACAGAGAAGACTGCTACCTAAGGAATTAGGCAGTTATTCTGCTGCTGTTCGGGTAGAATTCTTATCAACAGAGAAGCACCTTGTATTTCGATATGGGAGAAACAGCAATGATGATAAAGATCCGAAGAAAAACAAAAATAACGTAGCTCGAAGTTATTTCCGTTATTTGCAATTGTAATATTACAATTACAAATGGAATTTTGGAAGGTAACAAATGCTTCTTCCGTAAGAGGCAGTGGCAGAGGAGGAGGAGACCCCCGTCGTTGGCAAATAGTGCTCACATTCGAACTAATCTTATCACCATTTGAGTTCCCACTAAGCCAGTTTGTAAACCTTCGCCATAAGAAGCTTAGCTTGGCCATAAAGGAGGCCCCGAGGTGCGATAAGCGGGCAATCGAGGAGGCGGCTACTGGAAGATTGATATCTTGGCATACACAGAGATAGATACTACTCTGCCTCTGGGTATGGGATGCCCTAGAATGATGCCGATTCCCGGGGACAGTGGCAATCACTTGCCACCCAGCAGCCCGCGGAGCAGCATCCCACCACCACCATCACCACCACCAAGCAGATGAAGAAGAGCAGCAGCAAGAGGAGCTACAGGCTGGAGGCCCCCGATGGCGGTTGGGGCATCCTCGTTTGCATCGGCATGGCCCTGCCCTTTGTAAGTGCATAATAACACTATATATATTTATATATAAATAAATATGTATATTTTTGTTAATAAGATTAACTCATTTTGAAGTTGACTCAAGGTTAAGTGCTTAAAAAAATATTTTTTTTTGTGCAAAGAATCTTAAATATGTGCATTGACGGAGCATCTCAAATAGTCTTTAAAATATATTAAAATAAATAAATATAAAAATATAAAAAATATAAAAAATATAAATATATAAAATATAAATTTAAAAAATATAAATATATAAAATATAAATCTAAATAAACTTCAAAAGTGTATAAAAAGGTGAATGTGATTATATCACCCAAAAAATAATATTTAACAAAACCTTTTAAAGGTGCTTTAAAATCAGTTACCTAAAAAAAACCTATAAAATATATATCTTCACTCTAAAGAATCTAAAATTTAAGATATACCCCCTAATTAAATATATTTAATATAATTTAAAGGTGTTTTAATAATGTTTGCTTCAAAAGTACCTATAAATCTAGAATATTTTCGTTTTGAAAAATTTAAGGTCAATTAATACCCACAAAAGGGGTAGAAAATAAATAAAATAATAATAATAGTAATATAAAATAAAAAATTAAATAAGGAATATATATTTAAAATTTTAAATAACATTTAAACGGATATAATACCAAATAATAAATTTTTTCACTCTAAAGAATCTACCGAAAAACAGTGTATTGAGAAATATTGAGCATATTAATAATATATTTTAATAACTTTTAAATAACCTATAAATGGGCTTTCCCATATAGTGTTAAACATTTCAAGTTGCATATAAATATAAAGAATAATATATTATTATATATTATATTATTATTATATATTATATTATTATTATATATTATATTATTATTATATTATTTTTAATATAATATATAATTAATTTAAATAAAAGACAATTTTTAGGTAAATTTCCCATGTCATAATCCTAGAAATTTGAGGTTTTTAATTTTTTTCCCTATGAGACTTACAAAATATTTTAACTAAAAAATTCTTTAAAATATTTTTAAGATATAAATCGGAAATAAATATATTAAAATTGAAATATTTCAACATTTAAATAATTCCTTAGTAATCAAGGCGGTAACTTTATAATCTTTGACAATTTTACCTATACAAACACGTTAAAACGTTCTATAAACTGAAATTTATAAATTTTTCATTTAATTTAAATTTTAAAATGAAACCATAAAAGTGAAGTTACTTTTTTAAGACATTTTTAAGCATAATTCTTTAACCTTCAATTAATTTTTGAGGAGTTTTCAGCTAGTTTTTAATATATTTATGCCATTTTAAGACCTTCACATGTACTTTTAATATTCTTTAAATATCAATTTAATTATTTAAATATTAAATTAATCAAATAACTCATTATAAAAGTGAAGTTACTTTTTTCTAAGACATTTCAAGCAAAACTCTTTAACCTTCAATTAATTTTTGAGTTGTTTTCAGCTAGCTTAAATATATTTATACCACTTTAAGGCCTTCACATGTACTTTTAATATTCTTTAAATATCAATTTAATTATTTAAATATTAAATTAATCAAATAACTCACCCCAATCTTCCCGACAGACCAGCGCCCTGGCGGCTCTGCCCTCGTTTGGCCTCGTTTTCGGTGACTTCCTCAAGAGCATCGGTGCGGAGACGAGTGCCATGGCCATTATTACCAGCGCCTTCTTCTCGTCGATGAGCTTTGCCGGCCTCTTCTCGGGCTCACTGTTCCAGCGTTTCGGAATGCGACAGGTGGGCGTTGTCGGGGGCACACTGTACTTCCTGGGCACCGGACTCCAGCTATTCGCCACCTCAACGCTGCATTTGCTGCTGGCCTTCAGCTTGATCCAGGGCCTGGCCTTCGGCCTGATGGTGCCCACCTGCTATACGACCTTCAATCATTATTTTGTGAAGAATCGCGTGATGTGGATGAGCTTTGCCCAGACCCTGATCGGCTTGGGATCGATGCTGTATCCGATTGTGATGCAGAAGCTGTTGCATTGGTATGGCTTCCGGGGCTGCCTGCTCATCCTCACTGGAATCAATGCTCATGCGGTGCTGGGAATGCTGGTGATGCATCCCGTTGAATGGCATATGCGCAGGGTGCCCATTTCCCCGGAGGAGGAGGCGGATGAGGAGCTGGTGCCGCTGCAGGAGCTGGCGCCGGTGAAGCCTACAACAGTGGTGGTTCGCGTGCAGCCAGAGACGCCGCTGAAGGTGTCCAAAGATGAGCCCGTGTTTCTGACCGCCGCTGCCGCAGATCCCGCGGCCGCTCGACGCCTCTCGCATGCCGAGGAGCACATGCTAAGGGTGCACTCCAGCCGGGCCTCGAGCATCACCAGCCTGGGCAACTGGTCGGGCCCGGTGGTGGTCAGTGATGCCTCACCGCAGATGACGCACAGCCGGCAGGCATCGCGCCGTACCTCCATGCTGGCAGCGGTAGCGGAGGGTGATGGAGCAGGAGCAGGTCCAGGAGCTGTCCAGGAGACTCCCGATGACGTCAAAAAGGGATGGGTGCGCACTGTCGTCGATTTTCTTGATCTGACGCTGCTCAAGAAGCCCGTCTATGTGAACATTGTGCTGGGCATCACCTTCGCTCTGTACTCGGACATCACATTCTTCACTATGCAACCGGTCTATTTATTCGAACTGGGCTATAACAAGGTAAGAATGAAAAAAATATATTAATAAATATTAAGTTAGTTAAAGAAGTACTTAATTATAAGCTCTATAAAATTTTTCACTTGATTAAACCTTTAGAAAAGGAGGAAATATAATTAGGCCTAATTATTAGCTCATTAATTAAATAGCTTAACCCTATTTATAACTAAAAACTTATAAACTTAAAAAAAAATATAAATCTAGGGTCAAGTTCACTTTAAAAATTTATTTTAAATTGCGAATTTTACCCACAGCAACATATAAGTTATCTCTTTCTATTAATTAATTTTTTCACAAGAAAAATGTATTTCCCCTTTGGCGGCCATGTTTTTTTGTGCAAAACAATTTTTTAATTTAAAATCATGAACTAAAAATATTACGTAAACTGCAAATTTACAGAGCTTGCGCCGTCACGTTTCCTAGATAACCAATTAATTTATTGCGCTTTTAGCTTTTCTTTTCGATTTCTTTTATATTTATCAGCCTATTAAGATTATTAAATCTCTTTTATTTTACCTTTAGAAAACAGCTTACAGTTGCTCAAACTTAATAGCTTTTGATTTTAATATTATAAACCTTCTTAAGCACTTATTCACTCACTTAAAAAAAAAACAAGAAAAATAGTCCGTTCACTGCAAGTGTCAATTTAGAATTGCGAATTTTCACCGAACCTGCGCGGCCGACGTTGAAAGAACGAAGCTCCAAAAAGGAATCTCGAAAATGACATATAGTCATCCCTTTCTAGCAGACCATTTTTTTTCTGCGGTTTTATTTTCCATTTTGGCTGCCATTTTCAATTGTGACTTTTTATATGTATGTATTTGTAAGGCTAAAAGCACACTTATGAGAGCTCACCCTTGGAAATGATCCGATTTCAGACTTATTAGCTTTTTGTTTTCAATATTAGAAATATTTTTAAGCACTTATTCATTCACTCAACAAAACAAAAAAAATTGCGTCCGCTCTCTTTGAGAGTCAATTTAGACGAATTTTCACCGAACCTGCGCGGCCGACGTCGAAAGAACGCAGCTCCAAAAAGGAACACCGAAAACGATAGTTTCTAGCACACCATTTTTTGTTCTGCGGAAAAAATGTATTTTCTATTTTGGCTGCCATGTTTTATGTGCAAAAAAATACTTTAATTTTAAACCACAAATTAAAAAATGCCGTAACCCGAATATTTACAGAGCTTGCGCAGCGACGTTTCTTAGAAAACACATTTACGCTTTTCGCATTTCGCTTTGGCTTCAATTTCGGACATCTTTTATACATGCGTATTTGTATGGCTAAAAGCAAATTTATGAGCTCACCCTTGAAAATGATCCGTTTTGCAGACTAATTGTTTTCACTATTATATTTAATCACTTATTTTTAATCACTTATTCACTCACTGAACAAAAAACAAAAAAAAACCCGTCCGTTCACCGCGAGAGCCAAATTAAAAATGCAAACTTTTCACAAGGCCTGCGCGGCCGACAGCGGCTGAAAGCAGCGCCAAAAAGGAATCTAGAGAACGAAGACACGTAGTTGTCCCTTTCTAGCACACATGCCTATTGTAGGAAGACGAAATATTTGTCTTTTCCGCTTCACTTTCTGATTTGCTTTTTTGGTGCATGCCTTTACACACATTGTACAAGCATGTACATACATATATGGGCATAAAATGGAAGCCTTTCTCGTATGTATGTATGTGTAACTTGTGAAAAATGAAGGTTTTCGTTCACGTTTTTTGCGCAAATGCACAATTGGTTTATGAAAATTTATAAAAATTAATTTGAATAACCATAAAATAGGTAATAATGATGAATTAAAGACCATAAACTGGGTTAATTGCTCAGAAAGTTCTATTATTCTTTATAAAATAATGTATGTTTGTGTAACTTGTGAAAAATTAAGGTTTTGTTCACGTTTTTTGCGCAAATGCACAATTGGTTCAAGTAAAATTATAAAAATTAATTTAAATAACCATAAAATAGGTAATAATGATGAATTAAAGTCCATAAACTGGGTTAATTGATCAGAAAGTTATATTATTCTTTATAAAATAAATTAGAAATTGTACAATTTCTTTTTAATGTTTAAGGGGCATCATCATTAATATTTGTAAAAGTTTTAAGCAGGTTGTCGAAAATCTAAATTTAATATTCTTTTTTTGTTAAGCTTATAAAAATTAAAACTGAAACTTTAATTAATGCTTTTTTTGCTTAGTTATAATCGAAAAGTATGCTTTTATTATTTATTCTCTTCTTACTTCTTATACATATTTTATTCATCTTCCTTTCTTTAAACTTAATTTTACTTGGGAAAATGTATTACCCCAATAAATATTAAGTAAAGTGTGTTTTTATTATGTTAAATAGTAACATTTAACATTTTACAACTGCAGCAAATATTCACATTTATATGCAGCGGCAAGAAAAGAAAAATAAAAGAATATAAAGCGTAAAAGCCATAGCGCAATTATTTGTCTGTGTTAAGTGTTAGAAAGGGATAACTATATGTGCATACCACAGCGTGGTTCACTTTGCATAATTCCTTATGCCGCTTAATTCGTTGTTGCTGCGCAGTAGGCTCAGTGAATATGCAAAATCATCGTGTGCATACATACGTAAATATGTGCATGTACATATGTAAGTTTGTGGTAGGATAACGGTAAAACAAATTTGCTCTCATTTCTTTGCTTGATAAAATGCGTTTAGCTGCAAATTAAATGCTGACTGCTTCGCTATAGCTGTTTCGCTCTAACTCATGCAGGCCAGCGGTCAATCACGAATTAGAAGCAACAGAAATTCCTTTACTGAAGCTTTTATTCTGCCATACAACAATAAAGCGAGAACAAAATTTTTTAAAAGTTTTAAGAAATTAAGCAATTTAGTTTATTATATGCAAAATTGAGAGATATCTTAAGGAAAAGCCAAGGGTTTAATACATTGTACGAGAAATAAAATTGGTATACAAATGAATTTTAATTAATTTTTTATAACAAATTAGCAATATTGACAAACAAAAACATCCTTATTCTTCAGGTAGACACTGCCACCATTATAGCCATTGGAGCAGCCGCCGATTTGACATCCCGCATATTTCTGGCCGTCACCGCCGTGTGCATCCAAGTTCCATCCCGCTACATTTACCTGGCCGGAGCTGTCTTTACGGTCTTTGCTAGATTTGGTAAGTTTATACAATAGTTTGGAGTAGCAAGTTTAACAATACATTATTTTTATTACCTTAGTTTTCAATGGCATCACCGAATTTGTGGGCATGGCCTGCATTACGGCTGTAATCGGTTTCCTGCGCACCTGGCTGCATGTCCCTTTGCCATTGGTCTTTGCCGATTATCTGCCCAAGGAGAGGTAACATCTATAATGCCTCCAATTATTATTATTATTAATTATTAACTATTTTTATACAGATTCGCCACCGGATACGGCCTGTTCATGTTTACCCAGGGCAATGCCATGTTCCTGATTGGCCCCATTGTGGGCATTATTCGTGACAAGACCCAGAACTATATCCTGGTCTTTCACATTCTGAATGCATTTATGATCCTGTGCGCTGTGCCCTGGGTCATTGAGGTGCTCATCGTCAAGTTCCGCAGGCGCAACAAGATCGAACGTGATAATGTCGAGCATGAGGAGTTGGAGGCGAACAACGGACACAGTCCCATGGTTCATTGACACAAGAAAAACGTAGCGAATTGAATTAGCGAAGAAATCATAAAATCAAACACACATTTTGTTGCACTTTGCCCAACCACTTTAGTTAATAAAATATAACACACGTTTTTAATAAAGAAAATATATATAACTTTACTTATTTTATTCAATTAACCCGCGAATAATTTGAAATATTTGAATAATCCACTTTTGATGCTATCTTGACGCTCAAGAATTAGTATTTTTTATATTTTCAGTATATTATAACGAATCTTTTTGGTCACACTTATGTCTGTGAAAATATGAACAAAATATCATATCGATGAGATATAATTTTTTGAAAATACCAAATTGATAAAATATTTATTATCCGGAAAATATCGATATATCGAGTTTTAGTCATATTATTACAGCGATGCGATTTGTAAGACTATTTATATGTCGAAATTCTCAGATATAGGGATAAATTCTTCTCTTTATAAGTCCGAATTTTAAGATATAAAAGTCAATTCAACCAAAGCAATACAATTTTTAAGATATTTATGTATACCAGCGGTATATACCAAATTTAAATTCAAAAATAACAATATTCGGTATATCACGGTGTAAATATTTATTTTTATTAAAAATATCGATACATTGATATATTTGTCACTTCCCTAGTTGTCACTGCCTCTCCGTTTGTCTTTATATAACCTCAAACATAATATTACAAAATTGGATACTTTTCTATTTGCTAAAATTGTTAAATCAAAAACACCATGTCTGAGTTCGAGAACCTGGCCGGCAGCGACAAGGAGCTGCAGGAGTTCCTCATGATCGAGAAACAGAAGGCGCAGGTCAATGCGCAGGTAAGTTCCACTTTGCCCAGAATCTGCCGCAACTTAAAAACATAACAACAATCTCCCATTGGTACAGATTCATGAGTTCAACGAGATCTGCTGGGAAAAGTGCATCGGAAAGCCGAGCAACAAGTTGGATAGCGCCACCGAGACATGCCTGAGCAACTGCGTGGACCGTTTCATTGACACCTCACTGCTGATAACCCAGCGCTTCGCCCAGTTGCTCCAGAAGCACGGCGGGGAATAATTGGAAGTAAGGGTAGAATCTCCCACACTACCAATACTGTTCCTCTGTTAAAGCTATCCGTGAGAGCCAGGAACCCATGGAGCTTCCTCCACTACAGCCCGACTGTTAAATCTAATTTTAAACACAAAATTTATCATGTAAGACCATTTTTTTTTTTTGTCGTAACGTGCAATCTCCTTGCAACCCTCCATGTTCCCCCGGACAGAAGGCGCAGAGTTTCCACCAACCGCCTGCTGCCGCCACATCCGGACTAAGGATCGTGTGGGGTGCCAGGGCCAGTGCCGGATTAACTGCAAGTCCTTGTAACATATTTCTAACGTTTTAAACGGCACCGACACTATGAAAATTTCAAAAATAAATTAAATTTTCGTTGTACGTTTACCCATGAATACAGTTTTTTGCTTTCGAGGCCCACTTAGCTTAAAATATAGTTTATTTAAGGCAATATATACTTGATTAATTTTGATAATTTATAAGCTAAGTGTTTCTAGACTAACTAACTTACTATTTTTAGTTAAAATATTATATTTGTGAGGGAAGGTATATATTCTATATTGATTGGCTTTTAAATAATAGTTTCAGGGATATTCACTCAAAATATCGGTTTGTTCTTACAAATTTCAAGTTGATAAGCGTTTAAGATAAGCTAGCATTAAATTTGAACATTATATATATTATTGAAATTGAGCTAGCAATCAAGAATATCTTACAATCTTTAAATATAACATTAATATAATTAAGAACTATCGTTCATCAGTGGCCCATTTCTAGTAGATCTGTGGGACCACTAGTTCCTCAGTGGTTCGATAAAACTGGCTATCGATAGAAGCTATCGTGTACAAGGGGGTAGCCAATAAGAAACATCGATAGGCATTGGCATCACTAGTTCTTTTCGGTGTAAACCGCTCCGATTCGTAATTTGACCCCAATTGGACTTCCCATAGGAAATTCTACTCCATTGTTGTAAGCCTGCACTATGTACGGATGTAAGAATTTCCCCTTGCAGCTTCTCAAAAAAGATCGAAACATATCGAAAAAATAATATCGCAATATATATTTGGACACAGAAGAAATCGTAATAAATATCATCTCTAGAAAAAAATATCGAAACAACCCCTAACAAACGCTCCACGCGAAACGAGGCCGCTAATTATTTATATTAAACATAAAATGCCCGAAGGCTGTGCCAAACGCATGTCCTTTTCGGTGTCCTAAGTGTGTGTGACCGAAACGTTTAAAATATATACACGGTCTCCGGTCGGTGCTAAATAAAAGAGGAAAAAAACGGAAAAAAGGGAAAGAAAATGCAAAAGTCAAGTAAAGTTCAGCACAAAAAGGATGTGGGAAATGAGAAAACCCGTCGAGGTTTCTTTACTTTGATTTGCGGCTGCAATATATAAAGAAAAAATGGAAATTTACCTCTTTCTGCTTTTCTTTTTTGTGTGGTCCTTTTTTCCCCCTGTGCTTGTGTGTGTATGCCAGGGATGTTGTGCCTGACCGTGTTGTTGTTGTTGTTGTTACAGATGATATAAAGAAAGAACACGAAAAACGGCACGTGTGTGTGTTCCAGCTGATATATATATTTATGTTTTTTTTGCGTGTACTGCAGTTGCAGTTGCAGTGGTTTGCATTTGTGTGTGTGTGTGTTTGGAGCATTTATACATGCAGCATCCCTGCCATCTCTGCGTGTGTGTGTGTGTGTTTGTGCAAATTTTCGTATTAATAAGTTTAAACTGCTCAGCCAGCTCGCTCTCACTCCTTGTGTTTCGCTCGCTCGCTCTCTTAGGCTCTCTCGCTCCCGCTCTTTGCATACATTATGCGTGTGTGTGTGTGTGTATTATTTTATTGTAGTATCTGCTTCTTTTTGTTGTTATTTCTTTTTCGGTTAGTCTATAAATAACACGCACACATAATAATTATGCTGCGGCTGAATAATTAATCACCGCGTATCTGGCGCCCCAGTTCTCTCCTAGCCGCTCTCTCTCTTCTCCCTTTTTGGCTTTCCAAACGTTTTTCCCCTCATTTAACCTACACACACACACACACACTCGGGCATACTCCGGATCCCCACTAACTGTACAACTAAAGCGACAGCGACAACTACAACTGGCAAGTACAATGACAGCTACAACTACAACTACAACAGCTAGCGGGGAGCTCACACAGGCGACATGTCAAGGTCAGAAGTCCAGGCCAGGCGAAACGTCAATCCGCAACGGTTAATATCTTGCTGCAAGTGCGTGTACGTGCCAGTCTGTGTGTGTGTGAGTGGAATTGAGTGTTTATTGCATATGCTGCTGTCTCATCTCCTTTCCCGCTGCATACTTTTCTGCGTTCACACCTGCAGCAGCCGCACACGTGTGTGCGTGTGTGAGCATGGTCCTGTGCACATGTACAGTGATCGTCAACTAAAAATGATTCCTTTTCTGTGTACAAAAAAAATATATATGTTGGTTTATTTCGAAAAGTATCTCTTAGATATTTACATCCCTAAAATAACTGATAAAGTAAATTAACAAAATTGTTGACCTATACCACTTTCAAAATCATTGCCTCATATATTTAATGTATAAATGTATTAAAATATACTCTATTTCAATTATTTTTTAAAAAGTTAAACCAATATTAATATTTAAATATTTAAATCGTAAGTCTGAAATCTAAATTTTTATTTTTTAAAATATTCATATATCCTTTACACACACTCGAAGAGTACCTCAAAAATAGGCAATACAATTGTGCCCAGATGTGTCGATGTGTGAGCTCAGGTACGTGCGTGTGAGTGTCTCTCTCTCCCTCTCCCTCTCTCTTTCTCTCTCGTGTGTATGTGCTTGTGCATATCAATTATACGACGTGTGTGCCCCCGAGAAAAAAAAAGAGAAAACCAGGGAAAAGTGCTTTCAGCGGCAGAAAGACATTAAAAATAGGAAACAAATGACGCACATAAATTGAACGTATAGAAATTCAACTCGATTCACAACAAAAAACAAAATCCACCCAATTGTAGGTTGCGGGGGGCTGGTAATAACAATAATAACGGTAATAATAAGCGGTACGCAATTCCCAAAGGTGATTGAACCCGGACGGCCATCGTTACCGTTGCCCCCGTTGCCCCTGTTACTGTTATTATTATTATTATTATTCTTTGAGTTTTGTAGATTATTGTTGTTGTCTTTCTTGATGCGCGTTTTCAGTTTCGAGTTTTGCATTCTATTGTTTTTTTCTCGTTTATTTTCCATTTAATTCGCTTCACTCACGAATTATAGTAAATGGAAAACAATTGAAGAAGAATTACATTAACAATGGGTATGTGCAAGAAGTCTCCTGTCCTGTCTTGTCAAAAAATATCCCTCACTATAATTTCCCTGAGTTGCACAAGCAATTTATTTAATAATTCCTGCCTATATATTTTGGAGAATCCAGGCTAATGGATCAATTTATCCCCCAATTAGCCTTATTTTTTATGTAATCAATGGGGAAGGGATATTTAGGATAAAAGGCTTATGGTTCTAATGCAATTATTATTATTATTATTTTATCATAAGAATTTCCTTTAAATTGCAAGTTTAACTGGAGTTTTCAAAGCGTATTCCTAATAATAATATCATTATACTTAATTGATTATTTACTCTAATGATTTCATCAAAGAATTTCACTTGCTCTTATTTCGGTACTACCCCAACTTTATTTATATTGTTCGATTTGTTTATTTGTTTCGGCAATAACAACCGGGCTACAGTTTAATAACATTGCATTTGTTTGGAATTTATGGAGAGGAGAATATAAACAAATACTCAATTGTTTTTTATTTATTTTTATAAGGGAATTCAGCTTAATTTGAGTATGAAATCAAACAAAAAACTATTCAAATTCTTTAATATATTTTAATGTGATTCAGTTTTAAATAATATTTTAATATTTGTATATTAATTGATGAGTTTTAATAACTTTTAGTAGGTAAATGTTTGTTTGACTGAAGTTAGTAACAGAATCTAAATAAATTTATAAATTTATAAATTGTATAATTAAAAATTATAAAACAATTGTATTCTGGGGTTTATTTGTTTGGAAATTCCCAACACGATTTAAAGTGATTTTAAGTGTTATTTATTATAAATAAGCCGCAAAATAATTGTGCTATTATTTATTATTATTATTTATTTATTAAACTGCAAACAAAATTTTTTATTTTTTTTAATTTATTTATGTGTTTAGTTCTTATAAATTTGGAAAAGTTGCTAAATATTTATAAAAATATATTTTTTAAATACCAATATCAATTTTAATGATTTGTTGCATACTTTTGTGCAGCTTTTTGAGGGAATTCAAATCATATTGTATAAAATATTATATATTAAAAAAAAGAACCAACAGAATATGCATTAAACCCAATATATATATTTATTTACATATTTAGTGTGGCTTATTTTCTTCATATTTTTATTTTTTAATGTTACTGAGTTTGGTTTTTACAGAGTTTAGTATAGCTTTTCAACTAAAATATTTTTACATAATAAACCTAGTAAATTTTTATTCCCTTATTATTTTAAAAATCCAATAATTCAACGAAAATCGGGATACGAGACCTTTGATCTGCACAAACTATATATTTATTTGCTACTATTTACACTTTTGCCGGGGACTGGGGCAACTGTCCAAAAGGGAGCGAGACCCAAGCAGATACATCCTATACAGGCGGCACATGTACCTATATACATATGTACATATATGCAAACATTAATTGTTGGACGGGCAGCACAAACCGACGACTGCGAGAATCATCGCTCGGTTCGGTCGGGAGAGAGGCGAGAGGAGAGGAGAAAGGAGAGAGCTATTGGCCAGAGACAGAGGGCCGAAAGCAGAGCACCGTTATTGCCTCAGTTGGACGTGTGTCTGTGTGCGGTGCGGGTGTGCGGAAATTTCTGAATTTCGTATATGTTCGGATTTTCGAATGTAACAAGTTAAAAAAAAAATACGGCCAAACAACAACAATAGCTTCAAACTTTGACATTTCACCTTTTTTACTTTGTTTTTTTCTGTGTTTCTGTGTGTGTGTGTTGCTGTGTGTTTGCGACTTTCCCTCTTTTTTTGTTGGTGGCCAAAAACTTAACTAGAGCAACAATAAAGCTGCAACAATTCGCTGAAATAGCAGAAAAAAGCTGGGAGGGGGCGAAAAAAAGAACAAAAATATGTAAATAAAATCAGCTCGACAATGGCGATCGCGAGACGAAGAAAAAAACTCAGAATGAAAACAAAAAAACAATTCGGGGCGGCGAGGCGCTGCGAGAATTTCGAAATCGCCGCTATTTGTTTCATTTTAAATTTCTTTTTTTTTGCTTCTTCCCAAAATATGAGTGCTCTGTGTCTGAGGAAAATCAAAAAAAAAAAAAAGGAAAACAAAACAAAAAATAAATACAGTGGTCACTTGACAGAAGGAATTAAGCAAAATTAAAAGGAAATATAAATAAGTTTTAATTAAATTGCTAGAAGATTTGCTTTAGAATTTAATTAGTCACAAAAATATGCTTATATTATCTTGAAAATTAAATAATTATTTAGAGTATTAAAATCTTAGTTTTGCAAATTAAATAAATATTTAGAATATTAAAATCTTATGTTTTCAGGTATTTCAAGAAATAAAAAAAAAATACAAAAAATACAGCATAATATGAAATAATTCCCTGATTAGTTAGCTCTTTGTCTTAAACAATTTGCTAGCATTTAAATATATAAATAAATAAATGTCTTATAATGGAAAATAATTTATTTAATTTAATTTAAAATTTTGAAATTAAAAACTATATAATTTTTGCTTTAAACTAATTGAACTTCAAGCTTAAATAAATTATGATAAATTACTGACTTTTCCGATCAATAAATTATTTAAATAAAAATTTTTAAAAACTAGTTTTTTATGAATTTCCTGTAATAAAAATTTCTTAATGATATGTCCACTGTACTAATATTCGTTGGCCGAATGCAATCGGTAGCGTATTAAGCTGCGCGTGTCTCTCGTGTCTGTCTCTCTCTGTGTTTGTGCATATATATAAATATATATTAAATTATTTATTATTTTATATGTATTTTTACATATATGTCTATATTTTTTTTTATGATTATACAACAAAAGTTAACTTTTAATTAATAAATCCAAAAGGTGTTATGTTTCTTAACCGCTCACATTACATTGTTTTTCGACTTCTAGATTTGTGACTGGAAAATATAAAAAAATCTAGTTAATCAAATGCAATCAAAGGAAATCAAAAAGAAATAACCGATCTGAGAGTACTACATTTTTGTTTTGTTATTGTTGTTGTGCTGTGCCAGTGTGTTAAAAGAGACATATGTAAAAGAAAACAAAAAGAGAACGAATAAAAATAAGGGAAAAGAGAGCGATCCAAATAACAAATATCGATGATAATACACAAATTTCAAGTGCAGTGCTATAGAACCGAAAGCAGAAGAAGACCCAGAGCCACGGCCACTGAGATGTGAAAAATTGCCCAAAAAAAATAAAAAGGAAAATAGAAGGAAAATCTGCGAATAGAAAGGAAATTGTAACGCACACGTCAATGTAACCATAACTGCCCCGAAAAACCAAAAGAAATTTAAAATAAACATAAATAAAAATAAATAAAATAGAAACATAAATAAACAAAAATAAAATACATACATAAAAATAATCATACAAATTAAACAAAAAAAAAGTAAAAATATACAAATTAAACATACAAAATAAACACAAAAATAAAAAGCAAACAAAATAACTTAAAACTAAATGCGCATAAAACAAAACACAACCAAAAAAATCTCCAACTTCATTTGAAAGCCAAAAAACAACTATATTTGTAAATAAATGCAATATATACAATATATATATATATATATATTTGTAAAATATATTTAAACATCCGTACATGTGTATATGTGCCTGCAGAACTGCGCAAAAACAAAGCCTAGGTATATTTTGAAAAAACCAAAAACTGAAAACAAAAAACCTACAAATTTTCTACTCAAAAAGTGACTCCAGTAAACTCTCAAAATTGCGACCTACGCCTTTTCGAGTTCGGCGGCATTGAACCACTCTCAAAGCTGCAGCACCACCGCCATTTCCGCTGCCATTTCCACCGCCAGCACCGCCATAAATAGTAGTAGCAGAAACACCGCTCACAGAATGCCAGTGAAAAAGCAAGGTAAGCGCAAAAATTGCACTTTAATTTCACTTCACAAGGGTTTTTTTTTGGTGTTTTTGTCTGTTTTTGTATTCTATATATATGTCCCATATGTGTGTATATATGTTTCTCCCCCTGAAGCTCTGCCATTTTATTTCATGGAATTCTTTTTACATTTTGAGTTGCAGTCCAGTTTAAAGGTTTTTGATTTTTTTTTTCAAAAAAAAGAGGTTTAAAATTATAAAAGAAATATTAGGAAAAAATATTTATTTATTTATATAAATATATAGAGTTGTATATATGTACTAATACAGATTGGCATATTTTGTTGTATGGAGTAAGAAGTTGTCTTATAATCTATATAAATTTTATGGTTAGCTGTCTTATTCTAGGTCACAAAATATCAAATCAATTAAATCTATAATATTCTTCAATAAAATCATTATTTTTTATGTTTAAATCGATCATTTTCAAAGCTTGAAATCATGAAACATCAAAATTATCGATAATTTCGATATTTTATTGTAATTTTTGACTTTTCTATTCGATAAAAATATGATGTAACCAATTTACCTTAAATTAAGTAAAAGTTCTTCATTCCAAATCATTATAATTGATATTTAAAATATATTATAGTATATTAAAATATATTCTTTTTGAAATATATTAAAAAACTTAATTTTCTTCAACCATTTTTCTGAGTTTGCTCAGACTCCCAGTTGCTTTCATGGTCAGCTGGAAACTAAGAAATTCGAATCTTTTTCAAAAGGAACAGAACAAGAAGCATAGTCGATGCAGACAAAGAAGTCATTCGATTATGTGCCATACAAATCAAATTTTTCGGGGACAGAGTCGGAGGGGGGGAAGAAAAAAAGGGGAATAAAAGCGTCAAAAGTCGCAAAATGGTTTTTGGGGCTGCCAGCAGCCGCAGTTTGGAGGGAGGTAAGGGAGGTAAGGGAGGTAGGCAGTCAGGCAGCTTCGCAAATGGTGAGTGAAGGTCACAATCAGGGGACATCAAACTAACACACCAGCACACACTCATATAAACCCCAGAGTGTGTGTGTGTGTGTGTGTGCGGGGCCATAATGCGACTCGATTATAATAATAAATTATGTGTTTAATTTTTTGGCAAACGTCGAGCGAATGACAATCAGCGAATGATGATGGTGCCGGGTCAGGGGTTAGAGCTTCCCTGAAAAAAGTGTCCAAAAATGGCCACCAAGCTATATACCTTTCTCTATATAATGAAAGCCTTAAAGGGACAAGATTTTGTAATACTTTTACAATATAATATAATTTTGTATTGATATATTTAATCATAAAACCTTTTCTGAGGAAATATTAAGAGAGAAAACTGAGTTATATAAAGGAAAACTTGGGGATTAATTATGGAAAGAATATAATTCTTAGCTAAAAAATATAAAATTAAAGCATCAAAAGCAAATCGATCTAGACAATAGTATCGCTTGGTTAATAGTTTCGAGCTCTCAAGCTTTTGCTTGGGTTTTTGAAAGACCATAAAATATGCAAGATGTGTAACGCCATGCTAAAGAGCATATAAAAAAGAGAATGTGTAACGCTATGCAAAAGATCATATAAAGATCCTAAAATAAACAAGATGTGTAACTCAATAAAAAAATACTATATAATACAAAATATGCATAACGCCATGCAAAAGATCATATAATATTAAAGAACATGCGTAACGCCATGCTAAAGAACATATAATAAACAAGATGCATAACACCATGACATTTTTTTGGCACTGAAATTTATTTGTACATAATAACTACAAATTTTAAAAGAAAATAGAGAATAAAATGTATTAGCGTTATGCATCTTATACCTTTTATTTATTTTATTGTTATTTATTTATTTATTTTTATTGATACCCAAAAAACGTTCTTTATTTAATACTTTTATTTAAGAAATATATAAAAAATACACCCAAAATCTTGACACAAATTGTATTCCCTCTGTAAAACCATAAAACCCACCTACTTGGGGTTAAACAAATGTAGAAAATATGTTTAAAAAGCGTCAATCTTTATTGATTTTATTGGCGGCTCGGGAAATGAAGGAAAAGAACCAGCAAACTATGTGTTCACTATATGGGCATTATAAAGCTCAAAAGTCGCTGGGACAGCAGTTTAGTGTGGCATCTAGACCCGAAGAGGAGAGGTGGTCTTGGTTTTTGTCCTCAAGAATGGATTCCGATACGGATTCGGATCGGGGAAAGAGCAGTGATCCCAATGAGGGTCTGTTGAGCAGCGACGATAAGACATTCCACGATGATGACGATGATGATGAGGTGGATTCTTCGCCCGCGGATGATGAGGAGGAACCCGAAGAGGAGTCTCTGTTGCCGCAGAAGAAACCACAAGTTCGAAGGGAAGAGGAGCAGCAGGTGCCACCACCTCTAATGGTTTTGGTTCAGTCAGCGGAAGCCATAGAGGTGCCACAAGAAATCAATGAAACCGTTCGAATTCAAACCACCAGCGAGGTCACGGTTATTGATATTGAAACGGAAAAGGATAAAGATCCTGATCCTGTACCGGAACCCGAAACGGAACCGGAACCCTTGAAGTGTCCCACATCTCTGCGCGACAGTGTCCGGGAGTCCATTGAGTGCTTCTATTCCGCTCAGGATCTTCTGGAATATGGCCATATGTTGTCATCCACCTCCATGGTTCGCACTCCGGACGTGGAGTCTGGCTATTTCGAGAAATCCGAGAGCGATGCCTCACGGGACGAATGGGAGGGTCTACCGTCGTCTTCGTCCTCGGGAGCTGCACGCTGTCGCCTGCTGTCCGGGGTCTCCGGGCTGTCCGCCGCCTCCTCGACCAGTCGGCACAGCGCCGAGGGTTTGCGTATGGAATTGAGTCGTTTCCGGGCCATGGTTGAGACCCTGGAGCGGGAGAGTCTGGAGAAATCGCAGTCGGAACTCCAACTGAAGGTGGTAAATCCGGCGGCAAAGCCGTCGAAGCCACAGCCAAGGCAGAGGTCCCACCTCCAGGAATCGGCGGGGGAAAGCGGCTCGGAGCAGGGTTCGGAACGTGGCTGCGAAAGGGGCTTCTGGGCCACGGTCTTTGGCGAGGCGGGTGTGGAGTTGGCCCAGGATGAGGATCAACAGATCGAGGAACTGCAAACTAGGCAGTGGGGTAAATATGGGGTTGATCTGGAGGAAATATGGGTGCTATAATGGAAAGTATTGAATAAAATTAACTTTATAAACTCCCTGGTTTAGGTAAGAGTCAACTCTTACACTTCTTTAGGATGTTTTTTTTAAATTCTATCCTGGTACACTTACTAAAATCAATGAAAAGTCACATATAATAGTATCAAATTGTAGTTTAATTTAATATTTATATAAATTATATATTTATATATTTATTATAAAATTTTCTTCTGGTTTTTTATATTTTACAGAAGCTCATCGCGCTCTCGAGCTGCTCGAGGACTATCACGCTAGACTCTCCGAGCCGCAGGATCGAGCGTTGCGTATTGCAATCGAACGCGTTATACGCATATTTAAGTCTCGCTTGTTTCAAGCGCTGTTAGGTGAGTAATCGAACTAAACATATATCGATCAAATCGATAAATACAAGAACAAGCTTAATTAATACTTTAAATAGATTTTTACTGCAATAACAATTTAATTACTTATTACTAATAAGTGAAGTCTAATAAGATATTCTGAGTAGGTATGACATAAAATATAGAAATAACTTTTGGTATCGATATTTGACGATAAATTAATATTTAAACAATACGATAAATAGATACTCCGCAGATATATGGAAAAAATGTATTTGGAAATATAAACAAATAATTAAAATATATTTTTTGTATAATTTTTAATAATATCGGTATTTGAACTTGAAAGTGGATCATTTTCCATACTAAAAATTTCAATACAATGAATTTTACGATATTTTTCGTATTTAAAATTACGATACATTCAATTTTACAATATTTTAAATTTCGATACACTAAGTTTTCCGATATTTAAATTTAGATACATACATTAAATTTTACGATATTTTCGATATTTCAAATTTTGATATATTAAAGTTTACAATATTTTCGATATAATATTTTGTTGGACTTCTCCCTCTTTATATACATTTTTTTATATATTATAATATATTTTATAATTGGATTAATTAATAGTAAATAAAGTCTAGTTACAATTTATTTTAATTTATTATTATAAGTATTTAATTATAAATCCCTAGCTATTAATAAAATTTGAGATCATAAACAGTTTGTTAGGATTGTTAAAAGATGCTTTAATCAAAATTATGGTAAATATAGTTACATAAATTTATATGGATATGCAAATAATTTAAATCAGTTTAGCTTAATGCGATAATAATAACGATGATGATAATGATTGCTGAGCTCAAACTATGTTGTAAACTTTATTGCAAGAACTGTTAGAAGGCAATGCTTGATGAGCTGGAAAACATCCTTGAAAAGTAGTTGTTATCTGGGCAGAGTTGCCTATCGTCTATTGATTTTTCGTCTGTTTCTTCTTGCTGCAAATTATTTCCACTTGACGAGCAGCAACACCAACAGCAACCAGCGACAGCAGAACCATAATATTGCCTAGGATTTGGGTCAGAACGACCCAAGCAGCGCCGCAATAGAAGGCAAATACCACCGGCAAAAACAGCAGGCGGCCAGCCTGGCCAATAGTAATGCGGCCAAGTCAGCTGTTTCTTTATTTTAAAGGCCCATAAAAATGACGAATATATATAGGCATTATTTGGACTTGGGCCATAAAAAAAGAAACAAACAGAAAAAAGTAAGCTAACTAGCCTATTTCTAGGGTTATTTGCATATCTCCTAGGGAGCTACTACAAAACGTTGGGATCTCGGAATTTTTTAAAGCTAGAAGAATTTAATTTGGGATGTTATATATTTGCGTTTTGGGGATTTTATTATTATAATGATTTGCCAGTTTTGTTAGTTTTAAAATTTACATTTTGGTATATTGTATTTAAAAAAAAATTTAAAATTATCAAAATGATTTTTCTCAGCAATAAATTTTGATATTTAGTTGTGGAAAAAATTAAATATGAAATATACTCGGTATAAGTCATTTTCGTAAGATTCAGAGACCTTAAATAAATTTATTTTATAATCATTATTAAACATATTTTATATATAAATATATTATTTAAATTTATCAAAATAATAATAACATTATTATATTATTTTAATTTATAATAATGTATTTTAAATATATTTTATAATATTTGTTATTCATATTTTAAATATATGAGAATAAATTTAAATAATAATGTATTTACAATATACTATAAAATTATTTGCTTACATATTTTTAAAAATATAATATATAACTAAGTACATAGTTCGATTAATAATTGCCTAGATATACCTCTTATACGTAATGTTTAACTTTTAAAATATTTCGCTTAAAATTCGTAGCATAAAAGTTCGTTGAACCTTACACACTTTACGAGGTTGGTGTTTTTTCCCTGCTAAACTTTGGCCACACTGGGTTATTTTAAAATTTGGCAGCACTGTTGTTTGCATTTGCTGTCATTGCTCTCTCCACCTCTCTTTCACTCTCTGACTTTCTCTTACCCTCTCTGTCTTTCTCTATCTCTTATTCTCTATCCATCTATTAGGTCTGCAGTTGTCTGTTTTGCGGGACTTGCCTGTTGTATAATTTGCAAAAGTTCCGCCCGGCTATATCACCACCCCCCCCGCCCCATCCCACTTCAATGGGCCACCCAATGCCCTCTTCGCCTCCCCCTTTGTATTGGCCCCCTGGGTGCAAACTGTGTTGCCCGCTGTCAGTGGCAGTTGCATAATCCGTTTCGTTTCGTTCCGTTGGGCTCCTCTTTCTTCTCGTTCTTCTCACTGCTCCTCCTCTGTGCCTAGTCTCTCCTCTTCTTGCTCTAGCCCCCTGTGCCTCCTTTATCCCCATCGCTTCCTCTGCCTGTCCATGTTACCTTTACAGTTTCAGTGACTGCGCTTGGCGTGTCAGAAATGTTAAACGGCTGACAAACATACACACACACACTAGCACACTAGCACACCACATGCAAACAAGCCAAACACGTGACACGATGGAAAACAGGAGCTGAGCATTAGGATGGACCCACCTATCTGTACCTTTGCCAGGCCGAGTCCCTGATTTTGGTAAAAGTACCCTACGATTTTTTTTTGAAGTCTCTAAATTTAAAAAAAAAAATGGGAAAAATTTAGAAATCAAATTCTTGAATGCAGAAATGTTCTCCTTTAAAAACCAAGAAGAAAAAACCAAACCGGACCGAAATCGGTTTTGCTTAAGCCAAGTTATGATCAAAAAACCATTAGATTTTTGGGACAAACAAAATTTAAGGGGTTATATCGTAAAAATTTAAAAAAATTGGGAAAAATTTAGAAATCAAATCTTTGAATGCAGAAATGTTCTCCTTTAAAAACCATGAAGAAAAAACCAATATATTATCTTTGAAGGTAATTTTTAAACTAATAGATTATCTTTGAAGGTAATTTCAAAAGGATATAATTCTTGAAATCGCATTTAAAAAAATTGTATTTCAAGTAGTATTGTATTTGTTTTAGAAACATTTTTCTATAAGGCTCAAGATTTTTTGGCATAAACATAGTATAAGACTTTAAAATCTATTCTATTAATACATATGTTTTTAATAGTCTCGGTTCATGAAATAAAACAAGAAAAGAAATATATCTTAGGTTTCGATTATTTTTCTCCTCATATAGAAATAATGATATGAGCTAAAAAAAAATCAATTTCCCGGTAAGGCTAATTCCTTCTCCACATCAAGTCCTTGTTTAAGTCAAAGTCATTGCCGAATGTATTCCTATTCCCCAAATCCCAAGGACAATAGGGTCCAAGACTGTGTAGCCGAGCCTCGAGGACGAAAGCGTCTGTCATCCCCATCACACTCGGGGACGGGCCAAAAAAAAAAACAAGTCATTGGACCGGAATAAGGAAAAAGTTGCCTGTTAATGTGACAAGCGAGGACAGCTTACATTGCAATGTTTACATCTTAATTTCATGCTTATTATAATATATAAACCATCGATATAATCAGTTAGAAAACTTGTATTGCTTTTCCTTACTTCTGTGTCTTGTCTAAAGCTAAGAATAATTTGAGGAGGGAAGCTTAATAAGTCTAAATAAAAAACAATATAAATAGGTGATATAATATAATATAATATAATATAATATAATATAATATAATATAATATAATATAATACAATATAATATAATATAATATAATATAATATAATAAATATATATAATTTTATTGCCTTCACTGTACCAAGGTACACTATTTTGGGGCCACCCTAATGATGTGTATATGTGTCCGAGAAATAATTAACAAGGTATTAGCCGCATCCACACACACACACACACACATGAACGGCACCCAGCACCTGGCTGTGTACGAGTGTGCGTGTGTTTTGGGGTGTAGTGTTCAAACTTGAGGTGAGAGGTGTCTGTCTCTTGCTTTCTCCCCATTTAATTTCTCCCTCGCTCTCTCTCTATCTCTCCCTTCCTCTCCTCAGCTTGCTCTTTAAATGTCAGGGAGACATGAACAAATTATAATGAGTAATTTTTAATGTAAATTAAGGTATTTTATGTTGTGGGTTAGGTTAAAAGAGTAGGAAAGTTGAGTAGGTTGAATATTTTAATACGTACCTAGGTTAGGTACAAAATTGGTAGGCAAAAAGATTACAGAAATGTACATGTAGGTACAATACCTAAATTCAGATTATTAAGCATCTTGGGTACATTATGAATATTTAGTCAGCTTAATATTTAAAAAAAAATCCTCCAAGAGTATACAAACTTCAGCTTTCCAAATTTATTTTCCTTTTTGGTTGCTACTAACTTTCGTCCTAAAGGTACTTTATCTATATACAAAATTGTGGTCACCAAATCGAACCTCCACTGTGCTCAAATTTAGGGCAATTTATTATTTCAAAGTTCCCATTTTGTTTGCCGAATTTTTATCTGTAAACTTTTAGACCAAAGTTTTTATTTAATCCAAAAGAACCAAAAAAAATACAGAGAGAGCGAGGAAGTTCCAAACGGTGAGAGGTCACAAGGAGCATGACCTGCACGTGGCCCAGTCCTAGTCCCCAGTTCCAAGCCCTAATCCCAATTTAATTGGCCTAGAACTGGAATCATCTGCGACCTGAGAACACGAGCAAAAAACATATGTACATACAGATGATATTGTACATATGCATACAATTATGCAGATACAGAGAGCATTATGTGGATACTGTGTTGCCGGGACTTATCGATTTCCCGGAATTTTCCCCCATCCGGGCTCAAGATGGCGAGGAAATAAAGTTTAGCATCTTTTTTTTTCTATTTCTCTCTCGACATTGGCATTCAGCTGAGCTAAGCAGAAAAAAAAAAAATGTTGGTCCAACAAAAGGCGAAATAAAAACAAAAACAAAAAACAAAAAGCGAAACCAAATTGAATGAGCAATAATAATGGAAGCAAGGGAAAACAACAGAAGAACTAAAGAAGCCATCGGCGGGGCAGCATTCCGAAGTATTCGATAACTCATTTTAAGTTCAAGTGGCCAAATCGATTGCATAACGCACTGAAATGCCGATGGTGGTTATTGGGAACATACAGTGATCACTCGTTAAAGGGGAAATTTCATTGGGAGTCAGCTTTAGATATTTTTAATTTTTTTTTATTTTAGGTTAACATTTATTTGATATTTTATAATTTAAAACAGTTCATATTTGAGCTTAGGTATTTTTTAATATTTTTTCATAGCCCTATATCTCACTGTCTGTAGTTAATCTGTACGTTAAATTATAGAATAATTATATTAAGCACCTTCTGTACTTAATCTGTACTTTAAAGTATAACAGAGTGCTATTGAGCTCCTTCTGTAGTTAATTTGAGATGAGATAGGACTATAAAATTAAATTAAAGCTGATCTTGTACAGATAATCCGTCAGTAAAATACAAATAATAATCTGTTAGTTAAATAAAAACTCGTTTTCCCTATGAAAAGTATCAATGCCTTAAAGCTTAACTTTCTAAGCCGTTTCATTTTCCTTAAATATTCTGCTAATCAATTAAAAAAAAAACTTTAACCGACAGTTAAATCATTTTTCTCTGATCGTATGTTAATCAACCTTTAATTTACCTTAACTTTAACCAACTGTTAAATCTTTTCCTCTTAATCGTATGTTAATCGTATTTTAATCAACAGCTGTTAAGCCTTTCTTCTGTTACTTTTCAGTTAATCAACCATTAATGAACTTTAACCGACAGTTAAATCTTTTTCCTTAAATTCCTCCCTTTTTCAACAGTTAACTAACTTTAACCGCCAGTTAAAAATCATTATAACAAGTGGATCCTGTACCTTATGTACACACACACTTTTTCAATGACTGCGCGTACTTTTCCATGCAATATTGGGTGGCATCGCAATATCCCATGGAATTCAATGCTCCTGCCCTGCTTTCTCCTTCTCTCACCCCTCCCCGCCCCTCTTGCGCCCTGCTGCACATAACGGGATTGCTGTCGTGCACAGGAAATTAAATGGGCGCCATGGATTTCGTTTCAATTTTTTTTCGTATTTTTTTTTACAGATTTTTGGTTCCGAGCTTCAGAGGGGGTTTTCTTTTGGTTCCCCATTTGGGCCACTTGACTGCTGTTGAAGCGAAACATATTGGCGGTGGCTAAAGTACACACACATGGCTGTGTGTGTGTGTGTGTGTGTGCCATGCCACCTCCTGTGCCCCCCCCCCCCCCCCCCCCCCCCCCCCCTGTTGCCAGCCCATATTGCAGCCCGTTGCTTCCGCTGTCAGTTTGCATTGAAATGTGTGCATTTGAGATGCATTCTGACAGTTTCTAAATTCCGCCCAAAGCAGCTTGCTTCCTGCCTGACACTGAAATGAATTTAATCATTTTTAACATCAAATATGAATAGATATATGTGTAGGCTAAGGGTTTATTTGAACTGATGTTGCATAGTCAAGAGAATTTCCAATAAAATTAAGCAACTAAATAAGCGAGAGATGATGAGAGCGTTCAGTTCGTGGAATACATTGCCTACTTTTTGGCTACTGCATTTTAAGAATTTATTTCTGGATTTGGAGATACAATTAATATCGATAAATACTATTTTAATATTAATATATAAGAGCAATACATCGATATTCTTATATTATATTCTTAGTTTATAAAGATTTAATATATTTAAGAGAAGAACTAATAAATAAAATACACTTTTTTTGGATATATTTCGATTGATTCGATTGTCGATATATTAATCGAAATTTTACCGTTTTTATAGATTCTAAATAATGGGAAATATTTTGATATTCGGTTTCATTTACCCGAAAAATATAAACGAAAAAAAAAAATTAAATACACATTTTTTATAATTTTTATTATTTTACCTTGAAATGCTGTATTTTTTCGATATATAAAAACTCGATATATCAATGTTTTCAATATTATAAAGACAGCCATAAATTGATTTATATATCATATTTAATCTTTCTCTTTAATATACATCCCTAGTCTATAAATAATTAAATAATTTTTTCTGCCAGTGTCAGGCAAGCATATACCTAAGATTTATTTTCACTGTAGAATCTGAAAAAAGTCGCCTTCGATATTTATTGTTTATTTATTTTGACTGCACTTCACTGGCTCGTTATCGTTATTCAATTTTAACCCGTGACTGTTGCTGTTTGTGTTCACAAGAATTGCTGTTGCCGCGAATGGGGTTAATCATTCATAAGCCTTGTGTGGCGACTCGAGTGTTTTTCTTTTTCGCTGAGTTGGCAAACGGGAAAACGGAGCATATTTTCAAGACTCTCGGACTGTAAACAGAAGCTGTGAATCGATGAATCAAACAGACAATGTTGAATTGTAAGTAAAATTGATTAAAAAGTTAATTAAACATTAATCCAATTAACTTTCTTTTCTTTAAAACAGGTGAGGAATGTTGAACATGAAAGAAGCAAAGGAGAAACAACCAATAAAGTTGAAGATAGAGAATTTTCGTAGATTTAATTTTTTAAAATATACAGTTGTTTAATAGTTTGCAATTTATTTATTTATTAATTTAATTAATTGATTAATGATTAATAATAAATAATGAAAATTTGGAATTATATTGTATTTTATATTAAAGCTATGTTTATTTTTTTAAGAAGTCAAATCCTACTAATTCCATGAGGTTAAGCTAGAGTAGTTAAACCATTTTCTTGCCTATAAATAATAGCAAAACATAAAAAGAAACCAATAAAATCTTTAAGATTTTAAGATAAATATGAATTATAATTACATAAAATTCTATTTTATTTAACTGAATTAATTATTTATATACATTTTACTTCTGCCACTAAAATAGAAACAATTCCTAAGACTGTAGACATAATAAATAAAATTTGTATAAGTATATTAATATTAAATAAGAATTATGTAGTGATATGTATTAAAAAATAATTATTCAATTAAATAAGTATATATATTAAAGAAGACTTTTTCATTTAAATAATTATATATATTAATTAATAATTATTGATCTAAATAATGATATATATTAACTAATAATTATTCATATAAATAATGTTATATATTACCTAATAATAATTTATTTAAATAATGTTATATATTAATTAATAATTATTTGTATCTTCTCCCTTTCAGATATACAAGAATTCTATGAATTGACATTATTGGATGACTCAAAAAGCATACAGCAAAAGACAGCGGAGACCTTGCAAATTGCAACCAAATGGGAGAAGGATGGACAGTCCGTTAAAATAGCCGATGTGAGTAGGATCCAAAAGCTATAATAATCCCCCTATATATACATAGAGATAGAGAAAATGTGTTTTGGGTTGGTTGTTATACAAGAGGAGGGGCCTTTATATATCATAGATCTAGATATTATGTCTCCTGTTTGTGACATATTTTTGTATAATTATTTTGCTTTCACTTTGTTGAACTGTTGAAGCCATAGATTTCATCATTCACATATATATATTTCATTTCAAGATCAGTTCAAAATCAGTTTAAAATCTGTTAAATTCCTAGAGTTTTTCCTATGCTTAGATAATAAGTATATCTTTCGTACTGTCGCCTTATATTCTATAAAGTTTCACCTGTTCCTGTTTGATTTTTAGATATTGTTTATAGATCTGTTACACACCTAAGTTTTCCCTATACTGGAAGACCTCCCCTTTATTTATCTATATTTATGAAATCTTAACTGAATTTAAGGATATTTTTTATCGAACCTTTAAAGTTCTCCCTTTGCTTTTATAAATCTTTATAAATATATATTCTTATAATATATATTTACCTTATATTCTATACCGTTTCGCCTGTTCCTATCTGATTTTTAGATATTATTTCTTGGTCCAAGTTTTCCTTATATTATAAACCAGATCTTACCTGAATTTAAGGTATTATTTATCGAAACCTAGAGTTCTCTATATGCTTTTATAGATGTTTAAAAATATATATTCTTCCCTGTGTTCCACCAATATTTTCCTCTTATATATAAAGTTGCTTTATTTCGTACAGGATCAGTTCAAATATTTTTTTTAACTTTAAGATTTTCCCTAGTGTTCCGTCCCTTTCCCTTTCAGTTGGAGATACATTATTTCCAGTTTCAAAACTTTATATCTTCTTGCTCTTACTCGATCTGCCCCACTCTATACTGTTCTCTGTTCTTTTCTTCTTCCACTCTCCATGCTTACTACTACTACTACTACTACTTACTATATCCGAAACTCGCACAGTTTATCAAAACTTCAAATTTAAATCGCAATTGCGCCTATGAGTTTAACAGCGACGCCTCATCCAATCAGACCAACCAATCAGCCCCGAATCAAAATCAGATCGCGAATAATGTCAGTGCCCAAGCGCATGCCGAGGCGCTCAGCAGAACATTTAAGAGCGAATTGGAAGAGATCTTGGTAAGATTGTACATACACACACACATACACATATAGCACTTCATTCCATTGATTCTATACAGCATCCATCTGCTTATATTAGAGATGTACATACATATATCGAGGGGAAAGTGCGATGAACATACTGCATTTAAGTTCATATTGAAAGTATCGTTGGATTTGATTTATTGCATTTTTGAATATCGAAATGTCGCAATAAATTTCATTTTCGACATTAATATATCGATAAATATATATAAATATTGTAATTATTGTTTTCTCGATTTTTAAGTATCGAAAAAGATCACATTCTATCGATAATAATAAAATATTCTAAATATTAATTTATACAAAAAGTTAAATGCCTCAAAATATTGCATCCAACAATAAAATATCGATATTAATAAAAAATATCATAACAATTTTGATTTATTGGAAATCTAAAATATTAAAAATATGGTTTCTATCGATTTATCTATCAACTTTTTCATAAAATATCGATACAGTACCGATATGTCAATATTTTTTCTTTAACCTAGTTTTGAGCTTTATTTTGTACTATTAAAAATGTTTTCCAACTTTTAAAAGCCAAAAGTAAAAAATCGATTGAAAGGTATGATTTTTTAATGAATTTGTGAGCTATCAATTAATGAATGAATTAATAATTAATCAATACAAAACATTAAATAGGTTATTCTGTTGACTTGAACTATGTACATATGTGAAAGCCCATCTAAATTGTTAGCTGTTGGGGGTTGAAAAATGTCACTTTGGCGCAAAAATGGGTTAATATCCGCCTCCGTCATTGCCCCCCTCATAAATGTCGCCGCCCGCCTGCCTCTCCCTCGGTGGTAATGGATGTAGAAAAAAATCGAGAGCACAGCCATTAGTTGGCCCGAAGCTAATTGAAATCTCTTGAACATGTCCTGGGTCCTTAACACGTGGCGAATGGAAACGGCTGGGAAAACGGAGGACGGAGATGGAGTGCCAGGCAGGATTGGGGATGGGGATTGGGGGTAGAGCAGGACTGTTGGGGGCGGCCCACGAGCAGCCACTCGATCCCAGCGAGTGGCTTGGTTGAATGTCCTTACGCCCAGATGTCCCTGGATGCGGCTTAAGTGGCTATGACAACCGTTACCCCATTCTATGACGGCGGCCGCGGCAATAATGATACCTATTAGCCAGATTTTTAAGTGGTACAATTGCCGGGAAATGTGCACTTATTATTGATGATTAGAAAAAGAAGGAATCCTAAGAGAAAGCACATATTTATGGTTGCCTTCTTTTGGTCGTATTTATTAAAGACTGCAAGTCTCAGAACTGTGAAGAAATTGCAGAGAACAATATTCAAAGTTTAAAGTTGCCAACTTTTAAGCATATTTAGTACATATTTCAAATCTTATAATTATGAAAATTATAGGTATTTTACATTTTTAGGGTTGCATACTTTTTGGCATATTAAAAAAGATCTTTAATCTCTGAAAACTCCATAAGTTTTGAGCGTATTTATAAAAGATTTTAAATTCTTGGTGTGTCATGATAAAATATTAAAAGGATTAAATTATTACATTTATTCAATTTAAATATATTTTTTTTTACAAGTTGAAAAGTATGCTACAAAAATTAGTATTTGCATAACTGCATACTTTTGGGCACCTTTTAAAGAGATTTCAAAAATCCCGAGCTTTAAACGAACACCAACATTAGAAGATTTGTTATGTTAAAAAAAATAATGTCCACATTCTATAAAAATGATCATGTCTCTTAAATTTGAAGTCTTTTCAAGAAGAAGTATCCCCAAGTCGTAAGGATATATATTTTTTTCTCTGGGCCTAATTTCGGTTCGAAACGATTGATGGTGTGCTGTAGCCCGTAGCCTCTGGTAGCCACGAGCAGACATAAAGGCTCAGATTCACAACCTTTCGTCCTCTCCTGCTCGCACCGCATAGTGCCGTCTCTGTTGCTCCTGTGTTTTGTTGTTTTTTGGCACCTTGTTGTTGTTGTTGTTGTTGTTGTTGTTGCTGCCGCTTGTCGCCTGTCGCCTGGGACATGCGTACTGAAAACGTGAGGTCGTGAAATCGTGAATCGTGAAATCGTAAAATCGTGAAACCGTTCAACATTCATCGGGACGGCGAAACGATGAAATGTGGAACGTAACAAAATTCGACAACGGTAAGCGATACGAACGGTAAACGTTAAGCGAGCTGGGGGGGGGGGTTGATCCCCCGCCGAAAACAGTGGTTAATGGCTATGGGAAACTTTGGGTTTATTTATTAATATAATCATTAATCAAATAATACAAAAAATAGGAGTCTTTCAATTATTTTAAGAAAGTGTCTAAAAGTATGCAATATTCAATTATTTTAATTGTTTTCAATTACCTTAAAAAAAGTGTACAAAATTGGGTCGATTTTTATATTGGTTTGAATTTTTTTATTTTTTTTGTAATGTTTGAAATATTTATTTATTTGGATTATATTTTTAATCTTTTTTTATATTCAGTTTGAGCGATTTTCCGATTTTCTCATGAAGGAGTGTTATGAAAACTAAGATACATAACTCTTGAAATATTATTAAACTGACTAATAAAAATAAGTAGTTTTTTCTAAACCCAAAAGTTAATCTTAATTTTTGCTTAAAAATCATTAATATAAAAAATCATTAAAGTATTATAAATAAAATAAATATATATTTAAGCTAATAATATTTGATGTTTCCCCTAGCTTACAAAAAATTCCTTAAGAATTATAAAAGTTATTAAAGAGAAGAAATAAATTATTAACTAATTAATCGCCAAAATATAGTTAGAAAAATCACTTTCAAATTTGTAAAATTCAGTTAGGAAAAAAAATAATTAAATAATTATCCGCTTAAAAATTATTTAAAAAAAAAATCACTTGAGAATTTCAAGAATTCAACTAAAAATAAATAATAATAAAAATAAATATTAGAACACATTTTAAAACTTTATTCACCTACCAAAAAGCAATCTGTAGCATTAAATAATCAGCAAAAGTCATTTAATAATATATATTTTAAATAATAAATAAGGCAAAGTGGCGTATTACCTATCGAGGACCCACTGTACAGCTGCCTGAGGCTTGAAGGATGCTGCCGGAATGCCGACAAATGTTTGTTATCAAAGCTAACCAATGAACGATTGCCCAAGGTTCCCATTACTTATTTCTTTGGCTATACCGGGTCCTATATGTTTCGTGTTTAGTGTGTGTGTGTTGTTTTTTTGTATTATTTATGTTTTTTTTTTTTGGTTCTATTGTTTGGCCGGGCAGCCGAAGCAGCAGCGCCGGCAGCCGAGCGTGCGAGCAGCTTTCGGCTGCCTCGGACGGACCTGTGCCCCCGGACCCGGGTCTGGTGTGTGGACTGGTTTCTAAAGGGGCGGCTGGGTGGGTGGATTGGGTGGTTGGCTGGGTGGCTGGCTGGCTAGGTGGCCATCCAAGGGGGCCGCCCGGCTGAAAGGAAAACGGCTGCGACGACGGAACGGCAAAGGCGGTAGTAACAGTCGTGCCGTCGACGCGTCGAGTCGCACAAAAATTTTAGCATAGCGGCGCGTGTCTGTCTGATTTTGTTCTTTATTTCTCATTCCTGGGCTGGAGGGGCGGGGAATCACCTTTAACCCCCTGCCAGCAGACGATGTTTAACCCTCGTTAAGCGGGCACGCACACACCAAACGACAACAAGCAACAAAAATCAAGCTGCCGGAATTGTTTAGCTTTTTTGTTTTATTTTTCTCATTGTGTGTGTTCAAAAACATGCTTATTTTTAAGCAAAAATAAGTATAAAAATAATCTCAAAAGTACTAAGAACTAAAAAAAACAGTGGTTTAACATTTAGAAAAAGAGTATAAATAATTTTTAAAATATATATTTATAATAAATATAACAAGTATTTTGTATACTAAATTATATTTAATAAATAAGCTGGAATAGCTTTAGTTTATGTGTGAATGGTGTCAGAAATGTTGTTTTAAAATCTTTATTAATTTTAAACATTTTAAAATTTCAATTCATTTTTATATTTATTGAACTTAACTTAGAAGGAAAAATATAAGAACCTAAAAAAACACAAAAAAAGAACATTGCAGCAAAAAAAAATATTTAACTTATAAAAAGTTTCACCTATTGTATTTTTTCTTAATTAATATTAAAATCATTGCCTACTTTTAGGCTCCAAAATCCTCTTCTTATTTTCTCAATTACAACAGAGAAAATTATACAAATTGTATACAATTAACCACCATAAATTAAAGCTTTTCCTAATCCATATTTGTATGTTAAAAAAACCAAATAAGAATCCTTTTTTTTGTTGTGTGTATGACCCCTCGCGTGCTCTTTCTCTCTCCACTCCTTCTGCCGCGCTTTGTTTATCCCGTTATCAGTCTTTGGCCGGTTTCTCCCTCTCTCTTTTTTCTTCTGTTGTTGTTTTTCCTGTATTTTTTTTGTCCGCTTTTCCTTGCCTGACACATGCGTGTCCATCACTCATCTCCTTTGGCGCCAAAAAAACAAACATTTTACATAATTGTAAGACAGAATGTACACATCAAATAAAAACAAAACAACAACAGAAAAAAAATGAAGAAAATATACAGGAAAAAAAATATAAAAGAAGGCAAGGAAAAACAAGCAGCGAAAGCCAGATTAAACAAGACAAAGTTAGGGCCCTGCAAGATGGCAGGTGAACTACCATGCTGGCACACGGGGCGTATGATGAACGGCAGGCAGCCTTCCAAATATCACGTATACGCCCCGATGCCATTAGCTGCACAGTAATCGGTCACAAATTAAAGTCACCACCGCCGCCGACGCCGTCAGCAGGTGCCGCAAATTAAAAGTGATTAAACCTGCACAGCAGTTAATTGAGCCATTACTTAAATTAATTGCAGCAAATCGTGATAATTCCGGGCAATATTGCTTGGCATATTTCCTTTAAATATATTTTATCCAAAAAACGTGAGAAATCGATATGAATCGCTGGAATTTCAAATATTTCAAGCTGGAATTTCAATATAAACGAAAGCTTGTTTTATGAAATAAATATAGTATTTTTAAAAGCTCGGTAATATCTTAATAATTATCAAAAACAAAGTATTTTCCAAGAATTTAACTATAATTAATAATAAAAATGATACAATATTTATTAAAAAAGCAACAGAAAAGTAAAAATCACAACTTTTTTTAAATTATAAATTTTTTACGTTTTTATAATATTTTAGGTGCTTAGAATAATGTTTAGATTAGAATATTAAATAAAAAAATACCAACAAAAAAATTAACCAAATGTAAAGTTCAGATTTCTACGATAATTCCAGCGCCTAAAATATAAAATAAATAAATATAAAAAATATATTAAAAATAAAATTTTATTGAAAATTAAAAATACAATTATTAATGATAAAAATCATAAAATACTAAATAAAAAAAATCAACAAAATAAAAAAAATAATGTTTAACCACTAACATTTTGATTTTTATGATAATTTATATGCTTAAAATATTTTTGAAATTTAAAATTGGTTTAAATATTAAAACGCAACATAAAAATCACAAAACATTTTAAAAACCACTTCATTTTTTGGTTTTATAATAATTTAACGTTTAAATATTTTTAAAATATAAAATTACAATCAGAAGTTTATGAAACCTCAAATAAATATTAAAATTCAATATAAAAAAAACCTACAAAATTATAAAAACAAATTCCACTTAAAAGTTTTCACTGTTTCCTCGACAGATACATATATCTTTTTGTGTCTTTCTTATTTTTTTTGTTTCTATTAACTCAACCCCTTATATACTCCGTCCCATGTTTCGCCTTCTGTCTGTCCGTCCATTGAGTTTTTCATTCATGGCTATATAGCATCGTCTGGCATTGGAAAACATCGTTAAATCAAGAAAAGAGCAACAACAAACAGCAACAGCAAACAGTGTATAAAGACGAGCAATATATCAATCTATTTATTTTGGCAGCTCGCACTGCCTCTTTGCTTGGCTTTTCTTTCATGCCAAATACCGTTTTGGATTTTCCGCCCAGTTCTAGTCCATCTCCCAGTGCTAATTTCGCGTACGGCAACGGCCAGAATATCCCCAGAACTGAACACATGTTCCTCCCATCCGATCCGAACTGATCTGATCTGATCTGATCTGGCTGTAAACAAAAAGCGATTCGGTTGTATTCGTAATTCGTTATTCGGACCTTGGCACACTCTATAAAAATCGGATGCCAAAGCGAACTCTTTGAGAGGAAAATATCTAGTGGTTGCTTTCCCTAAAAAGATTTATTTTTTATTTGGAAAATATACAAAAGTAATTTAGATAAAAGCCTTAAAAAACTATATTCTAAAGTATTTTCTATGATATATGGAAATTAATTAATGAAAACTATTTTTCCCTTATAATTTTCCTAGTAAAAACCCCCAACAAAATATCTAAAAAATATATTTTAAGCACCTGGAGTTAAATGAATAAAATATAAATATATGAATTATAATAATTTAATAAAAAAAGTATAATTATAGAGCTAAATAAATAAGTGCCGATAATAAAATATAAATATATAAATTATAATAATAATATATACATTAGAAATTAAAAAAAAAAACGTAAATAATATATGCAACAATAAAATATATATACAACTTAAGTAAAAAAATCAAAACTAATAATATAAATGAAAAAATGTCTTGGAAATAAAAAAAACAAACATTTATTCTTAGCAATTTATATAAACATAATAAATTTTAATAATACAATATAATAAAACAAATACATACAGTAAATTATATATATAAATTACATAAAAAGAAAATATCTTGCAAATAAAAAATACCAAAAAATGATTCATTGGAATTTATACAAAGTCAAGACATTTATTTCCTTCGACGATTATTAACCGGAACAGACCGAAATTAAATCATTTTTATGCGGTGTCCAGAAATATATCGTGATATTTTTTTGCAACCAGTGTATTTCTCTTTTTTTCATTTTTCCCCCATATTTGTTTCTTTTTTTTTTTGCAAGTGGGCGATGGTGGGTGGCAATTACTTGCGTGTACACATCGCCGAAGAAAAATTGAAATGGCAAACAGATTTTCATCTGAGGTGTGTTTGTGTGTGTGTAACCGGTGAAACACAAACAAAGACAGAGAGGAGAGAGCGAGTGAGTGAGAGAGAGTGAGAGTTAGCACAAAGATGACAGGCTGCTGATTTCAATCCCATTCGTTCCCAGTTTTACCCACTTTTCCGCTTTCCTCGCGCCTGCCCCGGGGACTGTGTGTACCCAACTTGTTGCTATCGCAACTCTTCAAAGGAAAAGTAAAACATGTCAGTGCCCCCGCCCCGTCACTTTTCTGCACACATTACTTCTCATGCTTTTCACTTAATTATTCATAATCATATCAATTCCGGAGTAATATGTACAAGGGAACGTTTTAGCAGCCAAATTAGGGCACCCCTGACTGAGTCTCGGTATCTTATTAAGTTGGTAAACTGTACAAAAAGTTGACAGGAAGCTGTCAAGACGCCATATTGTCTTTGAAGTTGTGAAAAAGCTTTGGGCACACTAAATAAGGCATGTTTAAACAGGCTTAGATTTAATTAAAGATACTAAGAAATTGAATACAAATAAATACAACAAATCAAAATGTATTAAGTGAAATTATTTAAAAAGAATCGCTTACAAAAGTTTAATAATTTCGGTTTGCTTAAAAGATCAGCAAAGCATGACAGGCACAAACTGAAAAGAGCGTGAAAAACAACCTAGCCAGGGAACAACAACCACCGATTTGAACAATTAACTAGAGCTTTAATTTACACAAGTACAAAAGTACATATACACTGTGAAAAAATGATCGATTGGGTGTCAATTGTGCGGCATTCGCGTCGCCGTTTTTCCAATTATGTTGGCTCGCGTTCGCCGGTTCGTATGCGTCGTCGTCGACGTCAACTGACGGGGGCGGTACCGCAACAACAGCAACAACAACAACAACAGCAGCAGCAGCAGCAGCAACAACAGACACATCAATCCAGAGAGCGTCAGCAAAAGGATAAAGAAAAGGAAAGAGACAGCGAATCAGGGGGCGCATCCCGTTATGCCTGCTGTTGTGCCAACGTAAGTGAGCCGGAAACAGGATATAAGTGTGACCAAAGCTTAAAAAAATGCTTTAGTATTTTTAAACTTTCGAAAATAATTAAGTATATTTTTATTATGTGAATTTAAAGTTGGGGGAAAAATAATTTTAAAGTAATTTAAGAGGGCCGGAGACAGGATATTAGAGTGACCAAAAGCAGAAAAACTGCTTTAGTATTTGGACATCTTTAAAATATAATTAAAGATGTCTGGTATATTTATTTTGTGATCCATTATAAACTAAAATTTAAATGTATAATTTTTTATATTTCTTTTCCTACATTTATTTTCGCAGAACCAGCGTATGCGTATTGAATCGGATACCGAAAATGCCAAGGAGCCACCGGCAGAGACGCAGCCCCAGCGAAGCTCCCGTTCGCCCCAGCAGCAGCAGCAATCGCAACAGCAGCAGCAGCAGCAGCAGCCATCGCAGCCAGGATCCAAGTCAAGGAGCGGGTCGCAGACTGTAAGTCGCTGCAATTTAATCCTTTGTGCCAATGGCCTTAGCTGAAATCCATACCAGATATCCCAGATACACCCACAGACACAGACAAAACAGTTACAAATACAGATACCGCAGCGTCATCGCATCCTTGTCAGCCTCCATCGACATCAGAATCAAAATCAGAATCAACACCATTACCAGCACCAACGACCGCAACTTAACAACCATAATAATCCAGCCAAAAAGCTAAAGACCACTTTTGAGCCAGCCCAGTTCTCGCCATTTTCCGGAGAGGGGAAATCCTGAAAGCGTAACCAACTGGGAAAGTGGAAACAGTAGGCTGTAATTAGTGACCCACTCCTTATTTTTCTACAAGAATTAATTAGTTTGTACCTTGAAGGTGGGCTTCCATTTGCACGGCATTTGGCGATTTCAGAAAAAATACAAGAAAAAAAAACCGTACGATTAAGAATAACTAATAAGCGAGTCTGGCAACTCTGGTAGTTTCAGAATAAATTGAAGCTATTACCATAATTAATTGAACAATTCAAGTAAATTTTTTGCAATTTAGAATAATCAATTCCAACTATATACATCTATACTTAATTTATAGAACTTGGAAATTCCTTAGAATCGTAAGTAAGTTTAACGCATACTTAAAGTACATCTATACCTTAATTATTCAGTTAGTTGGGTCGACAAGGAACGCCTTCCACTTTTTAAATCGTCAATAAAAAGCCAGTGTAATTGGGAGCACACCTATTTTATAGTTGCCAACCCCCCGCCGCCTGTTTTACCGCCTCTTTAACGAATCGTTACTTACTTAAGTCGCTTAACTCGACTCGGCCGCCTCGTTTTTGTGGGCCAAGCGTCGCCCATTTCCGCTTCCGGCCGTTGTAGTTGGCCCGGCCGGGCCCATGCTTTGCCAGAAACTAAAAGGAAAACGAGCTAAAGCGAGGGAAAACAAGAAAATTGCAAAGTGCCGTAACATATTTTCCTCTTTATATTAAAGCAACGAAATACTGTGCTGGCCATTAAATATGTTATGTTTATATGTTTTTTACTAAGTTAATTTTCGCATGATTCTGTTATGTTTATGTACCTTTTTTCCCCCAGATAAGACACCATTTGATTGAATTTATTTACGTTTTCCTGCATGCTTTTGTTATGCTTATGTTTTTTAATTTTTTGCCAAATAAATATTGATTTTAACTTAAGAACCCAAAAATGTAAACCAAAACAAAACAAATATATATATAAATATTTTTGCGCTTTTTATTTGAGATGTTTGTTATTTTTTATTATTGCTTGGATGGCTTTATGGTTTGTATTGATTTTTATTTTAATATTGCTTTTGAGTATGCGAAGAAAACCTGATTTAAAATATAGGTAATTATTATAAAATTATTGGGAGGGTTTATTTTAGCAAATTGAATTTTGTGGCTTATTTTAAAAACATTGACAATTTTTTTTTTTTTGCAAATCAAACTTTTGAAATCTTTTATGGCGCGAGCACTTTATTTGTCAACGATTTAGATGGGCACACTTTAAGCCAAAATACCAAGCAGTATATATTTGGTATATTTTTTCAACAGCTTTATTCCACGATCCCTAAACAGTCACACTCTAAGTCGGTTCAATTTAAAATTTTAAATGTTATTTTTAAGGTGATTTTATTTATTTAAAGTGGAATCAAAACATAATGTAGCCTTTAAATATATAAAATTAAGCAACATAATTTTATATATTTAAATGCTACGTTATATTTTGATTTATAATATAAAGGTTGGAGTTTTACTTGATGAAATTGTCTTGGCGTGTCCAAGACAATGTGAAATGGAAAGATAATATTTTTTTACTGCAAATGAAGATCGCTGATGAGTTATGAGTGGTGTCGTCCGAAACAGTTTTAAAATATAGAGTAATTCTTAGTCCTGACAAAATATATCAAATAAAAAATATCAACTAGAAATATCTAATAAAACGTCGCATCGATATATGGGCAAATTAAAAAATATCGATATATTGATATTTTGATAAATTATCAACAACCCTATTCTCTTGTTCTTCCTTGGGTGTTTTCGTTGTTTTCGGTTGTCGGTTGTCGGTTAAACTCCCTTTTTTTGTTTTTTGTCTTGCGCCGCAATTTTGGAAATGTGAAATACGGAGTTTGCGGTTAACGGTGTGAGTCAGTGCAGCCTGAAAGGGTACGCTCCTATTTGCATTACGGGCGGCATAACAAGGTGTGCAAGAGAGAGAGAGCGAGAGAGTCAATCCGACTCCAAAGCGCAGAGAGTGAGAGAGCATTGCCAGCGTGAATGAAAAACGAGAGAATCAGCAGCAGCAACGATACTCTTGGCCCGATAGTTAGGTCTATCGATCGAAACGAGAAAAATGCCAACAAAACAAGGCGAGTGTGTGTGCGTGTGTCATGAATTCTGGTAAATGCAACAGCAAAAACCAACAACAAATCAAAAAAAAAAAACTGCCGCTCCAGAACATGCATGGCTGAGAGCGAACGAGTCGGTGGTTCCCTGTGTGTGTTTTTTTTGTTGTTTTCCCATTTGCCTCTCGAGCCAAGCAACAACAACAAATAAATAACTTAGCGGCGCCGCTCTCCAGCTCTCACTCCCTCGCTCACTCTCGCTCGCTCGCACTCTCTGCATTTTTGTGTGTTACGCCTTTTTGTTGTTTCGGCGACATTTGCTCAGCGTCCGTCGGTGTGAAGAGATCTCTAAAAACAAAAAAAAAAGGAGAGGAAATAGAAAAGAAAACAACTTGCGCTCGGGCGTGTGCGGTTTTTATATAGAAATCCAACTTAAAGTCTCGATATGTGTGAATTTTTGTTTATCTAGTGCAAAGTTGGATAATCATCGCGCGGCGGCGGTGACGACGAAACGCGCTGAAATAAAAGCTAAAAAAAATAGCAGCGAAATAGTTACGAGGAAGCAGCGACACGCACACACACACACACACGCACGCCCAGCAGCCATCAGCCGGCTTTTGTCAGTGTGTAGAGCGGTGTTTGTGTTTCTTTTTTTTTTCTGTTCAACTCTACGCGATCTGAAATAAGTGAAAAAAATACATAAATAGTACACAAAATTAAGAAGCAGCAGCAGCAGTGATGACAACAAGGAAAAAGAAGCGCGACGGCGGCGGCAGCGGCGGCGGTGGCTTCATAAAGAAAGTCTCATCGCTCTTCAACTTGGATTCGGTAAAAATCGGTCGAAAATATCCATAATCCCTATAGTCTATAGCTTTGGGCAATTGGTGCTCTATATATATATGTGTAGCACATATATAGCATAGTGCTCGATGATTCCATGGTTTATTTATAAATCAAATTCGCAGACGCACCGAAAGTTAGCTAGCTAGCTGATTTTCCTCGATTCAGAGGCGGCGTTTGTGATATATACAAGTGTTTGTGCACAGCTGCAAGCAAGAGGATATGTCCAAGAGGTGCGGGGGATCGATCGCGTAATTTACTCGCTTTACTTTCCAGAAATTAGTGGGGAATTGGTTTACATTTCCGGAAATATTTCAATCACCTGTTGTTGTTGTTGATCCAAATGTATCTTAAAAATCCTTTGAAAAAGTAATGGTGTTTATTCCGCGGAAAATGTCTACTTTTATGACTGATCAGTTTATTTTAATAATGAATAGATAATGATTACTTCAAATGATTTAAATACAGAAAACTTTAGGAAGAATATTTTTTAAATAAAAATTAATATAAATAGACAGGCTTAACACTATAATTGTGCCCGCGAGTGTTCTCACACGTACACATAAGCACATACACCCCATGTGTAGAAGTTGGGTGCGTTGTCATCATTTTAGCGTCTTTGCATTGCGTTCGCAGCGAAAAACAAAAACAAAAAAATAAAAAAAAAGGAGAACAAAAAAAAAATTGAAAGAAACTCTTACCATCTCTCTCTAATGCTCGACCAACGGTTCTTCTCACTCCTCTTCTTGGCCGTTGCTTTTGTTTGACTTGTTATTGTTCCATTCGCCTTTCTTGTTGTTGTTGTTGTTATTATTATTGTTTGTTGGAGGTGCCCTTAATATCTCGCTCGCGTATTCAGCGCAGGCGTAGCCCTCTGGCCACTCTCCTCTCTCTCAATTTCTTCGCTCTCTCCGCTATCTTTAGTCGCTCTTTCTCTATGGCAGCACTTGTCGTCCCCAATTTGAGTCTAGCCCTCTCGCTTGCTCCTCCTTCAACATCTTCGCTTTTTTTTTTTTTTTTGCTACAAATAGTTTTATTTCTGTCTCGTCTGCCACCCACAAAAACAAAGGAATTTACAGTGAATATTAGCTATGAGGGGAAAATGTGATAAAATCGGAAACATTCCGATTCGGAAATATTTTAAAGAAAAATAAATCTTAAGAAATAAAAATAAATCTATGTAAATAAATCGAAGATGTAGTAATTCAACAATTCAGATTAATATAATATTTAACAATATATTTTATATAGAAATTAATATATTCTACAGAAATTTATTTCTTATATTAATATATATAATTTCGAAGCATAAAATACTGCTTAATAAAATCGCTAATAAATTATTGTTTATAATATTTCTGCATATAAAACATATCTCTTAATATAGCACCCGATCTTCATACTATGTATCCACTGTAGTCTTATGTTATTACTATAGCCTGCAAATCAAAGCCAAGCGATTAATTCTCGTAAGATATACGCCTTATATTTCTCATCCGTTTCCTTTCCTTAAAAGAAAAAAAAAAATTATAAACAAATCACGTCGAAGCAGCAAAACAGTAGCAACAAATAAATCTGAAGGACAAGCTTACATATATTGATCCATAATTTTAGTACTTAACCACCTCACTCCCCCCGCATGGACGGGCGGCATAATGGAATAATGGCTTTGGGTTTCCGTTTCGGTTTTCTCGCAGGTGTTTCGACCACGAACGATCTCATCATCATCGTCACGTCCCGTTTCGTTCGTCAGATATATAAACATATATATCGCATATAGTAAAGCCTCCCCCCCCCTTGGGCATTTTGCCAATATTTTTAGCTTTAACGATTTTGATCAATGAAGTGCAACGCAGCTTGACGCATTCAAATTTGTCATTGATCTCGTTCAGCTGTTGATTTCTTCTGGATTTTCAATATGTTTTTATGAATGGATGTGAGGTTCCAGTAGAAAAGTTTTTAGGTATTTATATTATATAAGATATATAGGGGAAAAAGATTACAAAGAGAGATGAGCCTGAGAATTATTTGTTTTTTTAATATGAAAAGTATTTTAAAGTAATATTTTTCTAAATCTGCTTATAATTCTAGAGAACTTCTTATGTATTAGTTTTTAGTATCTGGTAAATACACCTTTTGTTTACGCTTTCTGTCCAAAAGTGCAATGTGCATTAGATTTTATTTAGCATTCGAGGTTGCCCCTGGGTTTAAAGCCACTTTGCATGCAAGGCGAATGTTTGGACACAAGCACTTAAAATTGAGTACACCACCACAGCCCATGAGTCATTTGATTGATTGGTCTTGAGTTTTATGGTGTAACTTTATGGCCATCTCAGCATCTCTCACTCTCTCTCTCTCGCTGTCTCTCTCTGCTCTATCTCTTTTATAACCCCAATTGGAATGCTTGCTTTCTTAGAAGAATTTTCTTAAGAATTTTATCGACTGCCTTTTTGGGTTTTCCGCATTTCCGAGTGTTACCATACACATACTATTGCAAAACCCAAGCATATGTTTATCATAGATAAGATAAGAGCTTTTGTATGATATGATTTAGCTTTAGCTTTAGTGCCGGCCACTAATTTCAAGGGTGTGCAACTTTACAAAAAAGCTAAAAAAAAAGAGGTAGAAAAAAAAAGAAAAAAACGAAGGCCCAGAAAAAGACCGATTGTAGCTCGTTGGCCCCGTTAATGTTGCGTGTTGTTGTGGTCTTGTTATAATTTTTGTTGTTTTTATTTTTTTTTTACTTTTTTGTTTTTGCTAGGGTTTTAGTTGGCTCAAAGTCTTGTGTCCCAACAGCTCCCCACTTTTTCTTTACCATTACCTCCGCCACCACGCCCGCTCTTATTAAGTGAGTTCCGATTGTTAACTTTATGATGTAATTTTTCTTCTTTTTATAATTCTTTTGGTTTGAACAAAAAAAAAAAGAAGTGTAACTAGAGTTGTCAGCGGAAGCAGAAGCGGCACGAACCTGTTACATGACAGTGTTAACCAGATAAAAAGAACTTGTAAAGGTTTTAATTATAGATGAAAGGGGAAAGATATGAATTATAGAAGAATTACATTTAAGGATTTTTTTTTCTTAATTAAAAATTAGGTGTTTTTTAAGACAAAGAACTTTCTTCAATAGTTTAGTTTAATGTTTTAATAAAGAGAACTTGTACAGGTTTTATTTAAAGATAAAATGGGAAAGATATAATTTATAAAAAAATTAAAGGAATATTTTTTCTCATTGAAAATGTGGGTTTTTTTTTAAGACCAAGTCCATTTATAAGCAGTTAAGTTTATTGTTTAAATATAAATTAATTTAAAACCTTTTAAAAATATTTTGAAACCCCAATTAAAATCCATTATTTAAGAGTTTATTTTGGTATATTAGCTAAAAAATTTTTGTTTTATTTTTGTAACTCAGGAAAACTTATTTTTAAAAGTTTATCTGCTGACTAAACACTGTTTCTGATGCTTTGGTGAATCCCCTAGTAAAGATTAACTCAAACCCTTTATTAATACACTCTTTCTGTAAAGCCCATGGGCTCCCCTCTGCGTATACTTGATCTGACCCACTCTAAGGGTTAATTGGTAATTTTTCGCCAGACTGAATACAGCTAGTAAGTGGGGAGGGGGTGGCCAGAAAAACGCCCACTTTTGCACTACACACTGCAATTTACATACTTAAAGATATTATACATAAGCTATGTGTGTATATATTTCGCTCATTTTCTTGGGGTTAATGTTGCTGTCGTCGTCGTCGGCGTTTGATGAATTCATTTACACTTGGCTGCTAATCAATTGAACTCGTTTAACGATGCCATAACCCCCCAGGCCCAACCCCCCTTAACCCTCTAAGATGTTGGTTGTGCAAGTTAAGCTGTGGTCTGTTTTTTGTTGCCATTTTTAGCAGGCTGCTGTTGGTTTTTTTTTCTTTTTTTTATGCTTTTTTTTTTTTGGTTGTCTCTGTTAATTGGAAAACATGTGAATTGCATCGAGAGTTTTTGGCTGCGGCCCAGATAATTCAAGAGACGACGCCATTGACACGATTTCCCATCTCCGGCGAGGGTGTGGCTTTAAGGGGTTAATCTGCGGGGTATATGCATATATTATAAATATATATACATAATTATAAGTCCATGTTTTGAAGCCTCTAAATCTCTGTCTCTCTTTCGGCGGCTCTATATCTCTTTCTACAGCTCCATAAGGCGTCTTCGGGAAAGGTAAGCCCCCCAAAGGATGGTTTCTGCTGATATTTTAGCCAGTTTGATATATTCGATTGATTTTGAATTTAAAAGAAATATATTTTTGAGTTTTTGAAGTTGCAACATACCTTTGAATTAGCTTTCAATAATTTACAGTATATTTCTGCTTTTAAAAATAATTCAAGAAAAAAAATTAAACTCTAAAAGATTAGATTTTTCTTATGCTTAAATAAGTTTCTGTACAAAAAACTAGTTTTGTTTTTAATTTCCTAAAGTTTATTTAAATTTTATATTGGTCTCCAATCAAAGCTGGTCTTATCCTTTACCTTAAATATTCCCAAAATCCTAATAAAAACCCCTTAAAAATCGATAAGTGAATCTGGCTAAATATCAACATCCTTTGTCCGTCGTTTTTAACAAAATTTGCTTGTGTGTTTTCGTCCTGTGCCGTACTGTGTGTGTTGTTCATATTTTATGTGTTCGCTAAATAAACAAATTCAAATTCTCCATGCTGACATCACAAAAATAAAGCAAAAAATTGAGATGTTCAAAAAAACTTAAAGCCCGATTTCAGTATCATTGAAAATTTAAACAAAAATGTTTGAAATATATTTTTGAAAATAAATGCATAAGCCACTCAAACATCAAAATTTCCATTTGTTTACAATAAATCAAAGCTCATCTTGTGTTATTTTATAAACTTAATCTTAACTGACATGATTAAGGTTATTTTTCATAGATAATAATCAAGTTTTCATTGTGTCCTGCCCCTTCTCATTGCGTCATAAACACCGAGACACTTACTCACCTTACACAACACCAACCACCAGCTCACCCACCCATTAATCATCATCTTTTATGCGTTGTCGCCTTTGTGTATTTATATTTTGTGGCTTTAAACAATTTAATTAACCGTCGATAATCCCCTTCGCAGGTGAATGGCGATGACAGCTGGCTGTACGAGGACATTCAGCTGGAGCGCGGCAACTCTGGTCTGGGTTTCTCCATTGCCGGCGGTACGGATAATCCGCACATTGGCACCGACACCTCCATCTACATCACCAAGCTCATATCGGGCGGAGCAGCTGCCGCCGACGGACGATTGAGCATCAATGACATTATTGTCTCCGTGAACGAAGTGTCCGTTGTGGATGTACCCCATGCCGCCGCCGTGGATGCCTTAAAGAAGGCCGGTAATGTGGTGAAGCTGCATGTTAAGCGAAAACGTGGAACGGCCAGCACACCGGCGCCTGGATCTGCGGCTGGCGATGCCCGGGATAGTGTCAGCGGGCCCAAGGTCATTGAGATTGATCTGGTCAAGGGTGGCAAGGGGCTGGGCTTCTCCATAGCGGGTGGCATTGGCAATCAGCACATCCCGGGCGATAATGGCATCTATGTGACGAAACTGATGGATGGTGGAGCGGCCCAGGTGGATGGACGTCTCTATATCGGTGACAAGTTAATAGGAGTGCGCACCAATGGGGTAAATTATATAAATTAAAGCAAAATATATTATATATTTTTATATATTAACATTAATACTTATTACAGAGCGAAAAGAACCTGGAGAATGTAACGCACGAACTGGCGGTGGCCACATTGAAATCGATCACCGACAAGGTAACACTGATCGTGGGCAAGACACAGCATTTGACCACCAGTGCGTCTGGAGGAGGAGGAGGAGGAGGAGCAGCAGCAGCAGGAGGAGTTGGTGGAGGCCTTACTGCCGGCCAGCAATTGTCGCAATCGCAATCCCAATTGGCCAGCAGCCAGAGTCAAAGCCAAGTGCATCAGCAGGCGCAGCATCAGATGGCCAATTCGCAGTCTACAGGTGCGCTAAATAGTATGGGACAAACGGTTGTCGATTCACCACCAACACCAACACCAATACCAATACCAATACAAACACCAATGGCTGCAGCAGCCACAGCAGCCGCATCATCAGTAGTCATTGCAAGCAACAATACCACCACAGTCACCACAGTCACTGGCAATAGTAGCAGCAAGTTGCCGCCGTCGCTTAGCGCTAACAGCAACAGCAATATTAGCAATAGCAGCAGCAACATCATCATCAGCAACATCAATAATAACATCAACAATAATAATAACATCAACAACAACATGAGCAGCAGCAGCGGCAGCGGCAGCGGCACGACAGCAGCCACTTCTACACCAGCCACACCACCCGCCTCCTTCTATAATAATGCTTCCATGCCCGCCCTGCCTGTCGAATCCCAGCCACCAAACAACCGTTCCCAATCACCCCAGCCGCGCCGTAAGCGATATGATTTGTTTATTTGTTTATTATTTATTTATAATTGATCCTTTGTTTGTAAAATGAATTGCATCTATCATAAGTCCTGGTCGAGGGTTTTTATTGGAGATTTCCTGGAAATCTTTGGCTATAAATGCCCTTTTGCCTGGGTTTATCATGATTATCTAACATTTTCTTTTATACTTTATGCTTAATTTTTTTTTTATGTATTGTATTTGTTAATTATTATTTATAATTGATCCTGTGTTTGTAATTAATCGTAAATCAAGGGTGCTTATTGGAGATTTCCTGGAAATCTTTGGCAATAAATGCACTTTTGTCTGGGTTTATCGTTATTATGTAACCTTTTCTTTTATACCTTATGCTTTATCTTCTTTTTTATGTATTGTATTTGTTAATTATTATTTTTTAATCGATCCTCTGTTTGTAAATTATCGTAAATACTTACCTAATGTGTATTATTTATCATATGTTTTGGTCAAGGGTTTTTTTCGGAGACTTCCTGGAAAGCTTCTGGTATAAATTCCCTTTCATCTGGTTTATTCTGATAACAGAAAAACCTTTAACCTAAAAGAAAACCTTTATAACTTATGCTTTTTCCTCTATTATATGTTTTATATTAATTTTCTTAATTTTATATGTATTTATTTTATTAACTAATAGTTCCCCTTTATGTTTTTCTTAGTTTTATTGAACTTAAACCCTTTCATTCTTTGTAAAAAAAGGATTTTGTCAAGTATTTTGCTTTCATTATTTCTGAAATTCCTTTTCAAAGCCCAAATTTTTGCATTAATTTTTATACATATATTTTTTGGTACCTTAAACTGTATTAATTCCTTCTTTTAATTAATTACAAACATATTTTTGTGTTATTTGGTGCATTCTTCCCTTTTTCCTGCCTTCCTGCTTCATCCTGCCCGATCTATAATAATATTCCCGATCCCTTTGGAACCGTATTGCTGCTCTGCTGTTGAATAATGAATACTACTGTTGAGGCCCCCCTCTTTAAAAGCATTCACCTTAACCTTCATCACACTCACAAGCTGTGGAAGCTGCTATAATGTGCTGCCCTCTGCCCCCTGCCCCCCCTTACCCTTTCCCCAAGTAGATATTGAATATTGAGCTTGTTGGCGCCTGTGTTTTTAGAGTTGTGCGTGTTCGTTTTTTTGGGATTATTTCAGACATAAACTATACCTTGAATATATAAACCCGATCTGTGATGAATTTGTTGTGTTAAAACCAGCTGTGTGTGTGTCTGAGTGTGTGTTTGTATGTATCTGTGTGTGTTGTGGGGATGCAATCTTTAGTTTCCGTTTCCGTTTTCTATATATATAAATATATATATATTGTGTTGCCGTCCTACTCCGACGATGCCTGCTGTCTCTGTCCCTTTTGCGTTTAGTGAGTGAATCTCTGTCTCTGTCTCTACTATATAAATATATATTTAAAATATATCTCACAAGGATTTTGGATTCTTGGAATATTGCGGGAACTCTTCGTATCTCTTAAAAGCCTTATTAACCGATCTATTCTCTGTCTCTATCTCTGTCTCTGTCTCTGTCTCCCCATCTTTGTCTAACTATTTTATCTCTTGTATTATCATGTCTCCAATAATTACAATATATATAACACCAACGAACCAAAACCACCGATAAACCTTGAACAAAAATCAATCCTTAGAGCCCGGCTCGCGATATGCCTCCACAAATGTACTGGCCGCCGTACCGCCAGGAACACCGCGCGCCGTCAGCACCGAGGATATTACCAGGTGAGCAGGCGCAACACCTTCTTCCTGCATTTCCAATAATAATATCCTAATAATAATATTCTTTTTAAACCCTTAGAGAACCGCGCACCATCACCATCCAGAAGGGACCGCAGGGCCTGGGCTTTAATATCGTTGGCGGCGAGGATGGGCAGGGCATCTATGTGTCCTTCATACTGGCCGGCGGTCCTGCCGATTTGGGCTCTGAGCTGAAGCGTGGCGATCAGTTGTTGAGCGTAAATAATGTTAACCTCACGCATGCCACACACGAGGAGGCGGCCCAGGCTCTAAAGGTGAATTTGAAATTAAAAAACTAAACCAAAAAATATGAATACTAATTATTACTGCAAACTTTACAGACTTCTGGCGGTGTGGTCACTTTGGTGGCGCAGTATCGGCCCGAGGAGTACAATCGCTTCGAGGCTCGCATTCAGGAGCTGAAACAGCAGGCTGCCCTTGGCGCTGGCGGTACGGGAACTCTGCTGAGGACCACGCAGAAGCGATCGCTGTATGTGCGCGCTCTATTCGATTACGATCCGAATCGTGACGATGGCCTGCCATCGCGGGGATTGCCCTTCAAGCATGGCGATATACTGCATGTGACGAATGCCTCCGACGATGAGTGGTGGCAGGCAAGGCGTGTCCTGGGCGACAATGAGGATGAGCAGATAGGCATTGTGCCATCGAAGAGGCGATGGGAGCGAAAGATGCGGGCCAGGGATCGCAGCGTCAAGTTCCAGGGACATGCGGCGGCCAATAATAATATGGATAAGGTGAGTCTCTAACTTCACTGTTAATGTATTAAATAATTTCTAAATTTAATTGAATTTCTTGCAGCAATCGACTTTGGATCGAAAGAAAAAGAATTTCACATTCTCGCGCAAATTTCCGTTTATGAAGAGTCGCGATGAGAAGAATGAAGATGGCAGCGACCAAGAGCGTAAGTAGACCAAGTCTCAACGGGAAGCCAGCCGTTCGTCTCTCAGACTCACTTCCTTTGTGAGTTCCTTGGCTCTTATCTCCGAAGACGGGGAGAGACTGTGAATAAGCAACCAAAAAACCAATCGAGGCGGCAAAAATCGATCCTAGTTGTAAACTTTAAGGTCCAACACAGTCCTTTTACTCTGTCGCTCTTTTTCTCTACCGAATTCTCTGACTGGTTGTGTGTTTTGCGTGTGTGAAAAGTCCTTTGGGCCGGGGGGGTGCTCGAGTGCGTGCTTTTGTTTTGATTTAAATTGTAAGAAGATCGATGTAAATGTTATTTAGGTTTCTTTTTTTTTTTTTAGCACCAACAAAACTCACTCTTGAAAGTCCTTGTCCAATAATTAAGCCAAATGGTGACTGTTTTTTTTAAATAAAAATAAAGATTACTAAAAAATGGAATATTCTATAAATCAAAAACAGTCACCATTATGAGCTACAGTTTGTTTCATGTTTGTTTATAAAATCGTTTATTGTCTTCCTACAATGTTTGATGTATTTGAATTAAAAAAAATAGAAGAAAATGAAGCAAATTCGTTGGGAAATGTTTATTTTCAATCATTTGTGTTGGTAAAAACCATTATTATTATTTATTGTTTACATTATTCTTTGCATTCTATTTGATTTATTATATATTTCTGTTTATTTCCATTTATTTTCATATATCTATATATATAAATATATTGTGTTATACCTCGTGATGTCCCACAACACTCATTACCCACACTCACCACCAACTACACTTGGAAAAAATACCACCGTCCACCGATGATGATGATGATGATGAACAACTGATGAAACATTTACCCGTACACATCAAACATACACACATATTTTCACACCTTCTATTCGATGTGCTTGTGATGTCGATGTTGTGTTTATTATTTTGTGTGTGCCGTGACCCCTGAAACAACCCTCCAATCGAACCCATTGTAAAATGTGTGTGTGTGTAGCCAATGGAGTTGTGAGCAGCACCAGCGAAATTGACATCAACAATGTCAACAACAACCAGGCGAATGAACCGCAACGTAAGTTATGAATATGATGAATATGATGACAATGAGGACTTTCAACTCCATAAATATATCAGTGTAGATATCAGCAGTATATATCTAGCTCTTAACGTTTTTGTAAATTAAAAAGGTGTCAGGGCTTTTCCAAAGGTTCTCTAGTCTCTCTTTCACACACATCCACATATAGACAGTAAGCTATAACTATACACACACGAATCTTACTAACTGGTAGTCCTGGAGGGGTTTTCTTTATATATATATATAGCTCATGGTCATCATCGTGTATATATCTTGTCTAGTCTTGACTTAGGCTAAAGTAAACTAATCTGTAAACGAGATAAAGAGCACGTTTTACATCATAATCATCATTGAGGATGTTCTTTTGTTCATTAAAAAAAAAAAAAAATAAAAGCTTTTTCTCCTGCTACTCCCTACTGACAGTACACACACACACATATCTTCTTATTGCTGTTCTCTCTATCAAGAAATCAAACTAATAATAATAATAATAACAATAACTGTGTGTCGTCCAGCTGCTTTCATCAACAATATTTACATCACAACTGCGACCGTGAAAACTAGCAAAAAACAAAAACTCTTGATACCCCGCTAGCTGTGTTTCCAACTAATATTCTATATACATAAACAGCAGAGACAGAGGGAACCCCTAGATGGTTTCTCTGGTCTTGAATGGTTCTGGAGCATTGAAGAAATACAGAAATTTGAATACAAATATTAACCATAAGTTTAAATATGTGAAAGAACCGAACCATTCATAATCACATTTAACCACAAATGATAATTCTGTCTATCGAAATGTTACCGATCGCCACCGCTATTCTGTTTTTTTAACTGACCAAAACATATATCTCTTTCGATTCTCTTCTCTTCTGTTCTTCTCTATTTTCTCTTCCCTTTCGGTTTCTCGTTTATTTTCTCTTCGTTTTTCTAGCCTTTATGCTTTGCTACACACAAGACGATGCCAATGCTGAAGGAGGTATGTACTCGCTCGATCCAAAAGAATTTACATACATATACATATCCGATATCTACTTATATACATATATCTATCTATCTATACATAAACACATATTTGAATCTGATTTAAATACGTAACATAACATTTTTTTAAGACGCTAATACATTCGATTAACACACACACACACACACATTTAGAGTTGCATTTGCTGTAAGAACCTAACACCAGTCTCCACCTTACGTACATATACATAACATACATAACATACATATTTACATACATGCATACATTGTCATCACACAGAATTAACGTGAATATATATACTGGATTTATTCCTGATCTCTCCACTCTATTCGTTTGTTCTCGATCCATTTTTAGTTCTCAGTAAGTTTTCCCCCCATACATTCTTACATCTCTCTGTACATCACACATCTCTGGCGATCTCTATACTCGTATGCCCTAGCTAATATAAATACATCAAGAGATTCTTAAACTAGGCCTCAATTAACTGTATGACCTAATTTCGTGATATATATAGTTTGTTTCGTACATACATACATTCATATACTACATTTTTTGAAGACTTGAGGATTTTCAATAGATCGTCCAATCATATGCATGTAAATGTCCAATAAATGTACACTAAATGTGAAAAAAAATACGAAACTAGACCATCATGATGTATCAATGATCATCAATTTGGAGTCTAATGTAAAAACAATGTAATGTAACTGTACATAATCTGATCGAGAGTATAATGTATGTGCATTGATATTACATAATGTGATGACAAAGGCTCACATATTTTATACCCTTATGTACTAAACTAGACACTTATCAAGCGTACATCAAATGTTCATTAATATGATGAAAACATAGAACCGTTTGTGCTACACTCTATATACTTGATGAAACCCATAATACATCAAATTTGTTGAATTTATAGACCTGTCTTACGGTTAAAGTTACTAAATTTACTTATGTACATCCAAGGAAAATTATTGGGTTTAAACCAGAGCTGGCAAAAGGGGTTTTTAATAAAAGAAAATCTAATTAAAAAAGGAAATCAAAAAAAATCTCCTCTTTTAAGAGTTCTTCCTTTTAAAAAGATAGAAATATAAATAAATTTAAACCAATGCATGAGCTCTGTCTTAAACTAAATGAATTTTGGATGTACTACGTACTCACATACATCAGGCATACATACGGACAGATCCCTCTCTTTTTCCCCCGATTAAAATTATACAGACAATCAATCAAAACTTGCTGTTCTCTTTTTATATCCAAACCGCTTGCATCACACAATCGTTTTTCAATGTTTTTTTTGCCACGCTCGATTCGATGTCGATCAATCAATCTGAATGTACATATACATAGATGTAACTTGGCCTGACTGTATGTACAGTCGGTATGTACATATGTGTGTACGGCATACATGCATTAAATGTGCTTGGTGTGAATACAGAAATACTAAAAAGAGTGTGCTTCTCCTCTTCCACCTGCTCCTCCTCCGAACTCTGAACTCCGAAAGAAAGTTTTGCCAGGACAATTCTCGACTCGGAAAACACACAGAAAACCTTCTCTCGCCTTTCGAGATATACTACATCTATGAGTTTTCAATCGCAGCCATATACTATATATAAATTTATTTTGAAACTCGTAAACACTTACATACACAGTACAGTACAGTACCAGACATGATGAAAGTTGTGGTTACAATTTGTTGTTAATCTTTTGGTATTTCTGTTCTTCTTCTTTTACATTCTTAACCCCCTTGTGTCTGTGTGAACTACTTTGAAATTCTTGTGTTGTTTGCCTACTACTACTACCAATCAACCAACCAATCAACCAACCAACCAATCAATCAATCAATCAATCAACAAACAACTACAACAACTACTACAACTATTTCAACAACTACTTCAACAACAACTACAACAACAAACTACAACAACTACTGTTTTGCCTCAACTTTCAACCGTTCCAATCTACTACTACTACTACTACTTGTACTACTACTTCTACTACTACTACTACAATTATTTCAACAACAACTACAACAACAACAAACAACCACAACAATTACTGTTTTGTTTCAACTCTCTCAACCGTTTGAATATATTACTACTACTACGATTCTCCAACAACTACAATTATTTCAACAACTACTTCAACAACAAACAACAACAACTACTACTGTTTTGTCTCAACTCTCAACCGTTACTACTACTACTACTTTAACTACTATTCTACTACTATGTCTGCTACTATATATCTACTTTATTGTTTTTTTTTTCTGCGTCACTTCATTTATCTCTAAATCTTTTTCTTTCTAAATATACACACACACACACAATCGAACCATCCATATATGTATGTATATATGGAACAAACACAACAAACAAACCGAATTTGTTATTTGTAAACCTTTTGTTTAATCCTCGAAACCTTCTCGAAAAAAACACTCATGCATATACATACATATCGCAATATATATATATATCTCTTTCTCTATATATATCTATAAATATTTAACTTTTCAAAACAATCAACAAACGAAAACATAAAAAAAAAAACCGAAAACAAAACAAACCGAAATATATCTCTATATGTATACATATATATATTTGTTGTAACCATGCGATCACGAACTGCGACAACCAACCAATCAACCAATCAACCAACCAATCAACCAACCAACAAACCACCAAATCAACTACTAAATTCTTCTTAATCTGCGCTTATCAACCTTCCGTACACCTTCAATATCAACAACTAATCCACCAATCGATCAGGCGAGATTATCTACAGGGTGGAGCTACCCGATATGGAGCAGATAACTCTGATCTACTTGGAGAATAATGACGCTGACTATCGTAAGTCGAGCAACTGAACCAACCAACAATCACAAATTAAAAAAAAAAAATACAGAAAAAAACCAACCAAAAAGCAACCACAACAACCAACAGTTAAAAAAAAAGAACCAACCAACAAGTCTCTTCTTTTTCGTAATACTGGTGAAAATTACAACAAAGCTTATGTTTTCTTCTATAAATTAAAAACAAAAGAAAAATCCAGCAAGAATGAAAGTTAAATATTTTAGTTTTGAATACAAAAGAAACAAAATTTTTGCAAGATCATTTCCACTTGGTTGTATGTATATTTCGTTTGTTCCTTCTTTGATTTTGATTTGATTTCCGCCTTTCTCTTGCTTTTTCTCTCATTCATGCTGTCTCACTCCATATTTCTCTCTATCGCTCTTGCTCTCTCTTCCCCCATCTAAGTCGCGAGGACATACATCTTAGAGATATTCTTCGTAAGAGGCTCTTTGTAGATTTGAGAGTATTGTTCCTTTTTCTCTTTAAGTTCCTAACCACAGGTTCGGAGCTATCCTTAAAGTGTCAGAGAGAATAAGCAAGCAAAGCGGAACAAATATCGATTTAAATCGATGATTTATAGCTTTTTATTTTGTAATTTGATAATTTCCTGGGTGCTAAACGATCCATTCTTATGTGGAGATATGTTTTATATTTTTCCAATTACATGTTTTTGTTTCTACCTTTGTTTTACATTATTTTTTATGCTATTTTTATATTATCGATAATAATCGATTTTTCTAAATTTTCAAATATCAATTTATATTTTGAAATTTGCGATACGGTATTGATATATATTAATGTTTTCTGACATACCTAGTTAGGATATAGGATATATTTTGTGCTTGTTTTATATTATTAAGTTATCGATTTATACATCGAAATTGGGAATACATTATCGATATATCAATGATTTTTGCCTTCCCTTGTTAGGATATAGGATATACCCTTGCAGGGTTTTTTAAATTCTATAAACAACTTTTTATTCAAACAAAAAAATTACACAGGAAAGTATTTCGATGTAAATTTGTTTTTTTTTTCTTTTTGCTAAGTTATGACGGATTTTTTATTCGATTTTATAATTCATATTTGAACTGCAAGGTTATACAAATTTCGGCTTGCCGAATATTCCTTTCCTATTATATTAGGAAAATATATATACCAGATCTTCTTTTGAGGCCCAACTTTATCTATATTTCTCTTATTTTTGTTCCAAATCTGTTTATATTTATTTTAATTATATATTTTTTTATACATTGATATATTGTGAATTGTTGACAGTTGCGTAGAACCAAATGACTATGAAACCACTTCACTCAATAGCAAATTAGTCCTGTGATCCCCAATACACACACACACACACACACACAGATAAACCACCGCCACTTTCCCCCCAAAATTTGTTCCACATCGTAGAATCACCCAGAAAGAAATGGAACCCAAAAAAAAACCGATTAAGTTGAGCTTAGAGTGCTTTTTCTCCCCCTGACTTGGTAGTTAGTTGATTGCCGCCTCCGTCTTTTTCCTACGAGTTAAATCCCAACCACACACTATATACATATATATATAGTAGAGTGAGTACTGGACCGATCACAAAAGTTGAGTTGAGTTGTCTTGCTGTTGTCTTAAATGTATATTTGCTCGTCTCTTCTTCGCATTCTGCATGTGTTTTTTTCCCCTTCACCCGCAAAAATTGTTTCTTCAAATGGAAGAGATCAAAAAAATCAATATATGAGAAGAGGTTACCTATCCACCCTTGTTTCTCAGATATTTGTGAATTATTTACCATCCAACAAAAAAAAAATAAAGGAATTGTACAAATCGAGGGAGTTTTATTTGGTCTGTAGCACTCGTTAAAAAGTTGATCGTCTCAGTAAGTCCTCTTCAAGTCAAGTCAAGTGAGTAAATCCAGTGTTTTCCCCTAAAAAAGAGTTGTGAGATTGTGTGTTCCTTCAACAACAGTTACAACAACACATCAACAATCAATGAAAACTGATAATATATAAATATCATTTGAGCTAGCTCTCTCTCTCTGTCTAATTTCACCATAAATAATTATCATAATTAACTAACTAAAGACACACATCACACCATTTTGTTATTGTGTGTCCTTGCCCCCTTTCAGAATTATGTGTGTGCCATGTATGTAAAAGATCATGATGTCATGTATGTAGTATGTAATTTGTAAACGTAATCGTTATCGTTATCGTAGTATTCGCCTGCAAACACACCATATATATATCTTATATATCTTCTATATCTTTTTTTTCCTTTTGTGTTTCAACACGAGTGTATGTCATACATGAGTGTAGTGTAGCTTTGAATACCTATCTATTCATATTTATTCACACTACTTACACATAATGCATTTACATTTGCAAAACGATTTCGATATTTTTAATTGCCGTTTCATTTTCTATATTGTATACTTTTTTTTTGAATGTCTTGAGAAAAGTTTGACCCACCGTAGTAGGAAGTCCAAAATTTGAGCATAGAACTGAAACTTGAATTTAAAATCCTAAAATTCGAAATCCTAAAATAATGTAAATCTCCTTGCCTGGGACTCTTATAGATATATATATATAATTTGCTAATTAATCCTGAAAGCAGTTTAACGATTGTGAATCCTTGTATATGAGAAAATTAATCGAACCTAGCTTAGAGTTATAACTATATAATACCCCGAAAAGATCCATAAAATGTATTCCCCCAACTGAACTTAAGTAATTTGTAATGCTGCCCTGAACCCTGCCCCCTTGAATCCGATATGAAAGTATATTTAGTCCAAGATATTCCCATCCTACATCCATTTTTCCCCCATCCAGTTTTTCCACTCATCTTTAGAACACTGCGATGATGTGTAGTTGAGCAGCACACTTGCACGTTGTCATTGGTCCTAATATCCTCTTGCTTGCCCTACTTTCCAGCTTCCGAGGAGACTGTGCTGTCCTACGAGGCCGTGCAGCGCTTGTCCATCAACTATACGCGTCCGGTTATAATTCTGGGACCCCTAAAGGATCGCATTAACGATGATCTAATATCGGAGTATCCCGAAAAGTTCGGCTCCTGTGTGCCACGTAAGTATATATATTCAAACTACTCTCAGATAATTATTAATAATTACTTTCTTGGCTTTTCCTTAGACACCACCCGACCCAAGCGCGAGTATGAGGTGGACGGTCGGGACTATCATTTTGTATCCTCGCGCGAGCAAATGGAGCGCGACATTCAGAATCATTTGTTTATCGAGGCGGGACAGTATAATGATAATCTGTACGGCACCTCGGTGGCCAGTGTGCGTGAGGTGGCGGAAAAGGGTAAACACTGCATTCTGGATGTTTCGGGGAATGCGATCAAGCGTTTGCAAGTGGCCCAGCTATATCCCGTTGCGGTGTTCATCAAGCCCAAGTCCGTGGACTCGGTGATGTGAGTTTATAGCAAAGGAAACTTCTTAGACATTCTCTTATTTAATTTATTCATGATAATTCATAGGGAGATGAATCGTCGAATGACAGAGGAGCAGGCCAAGAAGACTTATGAGCGGGCGATTAAGATGGAACAAGAATTCGGCGAATACTTTACGGGTACGAAATGTGAATATTAATATTATATTATTATGCATTTAATTATATATACAAATCTCTTTAATTCAACCCCCACAACAGGCGTTGTTCAGGGCGACACCATTGAGGAGATTTATAGCAAAGTGAAATCAATGATTTGGTCACAGTCGGGACCAACCATTTGGGTACCTTCCAAGGAATCTCTATGACCAACAGCCACCACAACATGGACACTGCCGCCTCGGGTTCGATCTCGTCCAGTTTCGAGAACAACAACGGCAACAATGGGAGCGACAGCGGCAGCAACAAATCAACAGACGCAACAACAGAAGACGCCGCACTGATCATGAGGAGGAGGAGGTAGCATCACAACAACTGGAACAGAAACTGAAACAACAACGGTAGCAACAAGAACAACAACAACAACAACAGCAACTCAACAACAACAACAACAGCAGCAGCAATTTCAACAACTATAAGAACTGTAACGACTACAACAGCTACTTAAACTACAAAAACTACTTAAACTTCAACAATTACAACAACTTCAACAACTTCAACAACTCCAACAACTACTTGAACTTCAACAACGACTCGGCAGTAGAAACACGGACAGTAGACAGCAGACAGCAGACAGCAGACAAACAAATTTCTATTAACGCAGCCGCAGCAGCCAACTTAATGTAGCAAATTGCCCAACAAAAGTTTTGGATGTACCCTGCCCCAACAGGTGTACTGTAGCGATCAGCAGAAAGCAAGCTAGAGAAGAACAACTGAGAGAGTTCTGATAGAGAAAGAGCGCAGGCATTTCGTAGGGAATTCGATAGAGAGAAAGAGAAAGGAGAGGCGAAAATAGAAATGGGATATATACATAGATGTTCAAACTGAATGAAACGGACAAAGGTGTATAGTTTTTAGTTAGAACAAAGTTGGGTATAAACAAAAAGGAAAAATGCGAAATATATAATATATATATATACACAACACACCACTTACACATATAGACGTAAGATCCGATTATATAAAGGCATAGAGAGAGAGACGAAGCGCTAGTGTTGTTTGTTTATGTTGATGTTTATATACACATACGAGAGCCAAGAGTTATAGCGAGTTAGTTATGTTGACGATAATGTGTTTTTTGATATATATTATTGATCTATATAAAGAAAGGAATACACACACAAACACAAACACACAAACACACACACACACACTGCATAATGTAAGTTTAAGTACGACAATGTTTATTAGCTGACTACGAATAATATTGACGACGATGACCGACGAATGCGGTGGCAGATATATATATATATATATATATAGTCAGAGAATGACGATAACGATTTACCATTACGATAATGATAATAAATAATGATAAATATACATTGATTGATTGAATAATAATAATAATTATTATAATAATAATAATGCTAATAATGACGACGATGATGATGAACGTTGGTGCATTTGTTGTTAGATGTATGTAATTTTTCCCACTCGCCTTTGCCTAAAAGCAACAAAAAAACGAAAAAAGTTAAGAAAAGAATAACAAATAACTTGCGTACGTATAATAAAATACTAGAAACTAGCGGAAAAGTTGCATATAAACACCTACACACACACATTCATTCGCTACACATCTACTTATATATGTATCTGTACCATTTAGAATATAGTCCGCCAGAAATCGTCGCACTCCTTTTCTGAAAACGCGTCCACAAAAGTCAAGTAAACTATGGCCACAGCTGAGGGAACTAAGGAAGGACTAAGGAATAGAAGGAATAGAAGCAAGAGAAGAAAGCAGAAACCGGAAGGAAAAGCAAAAGCAAAAGCAGCAAGTGTTGTCGCGTTGATTTAATTCTTATATATTATGGAGTAATAATATTGTATATTTAAAAAACAAAAAAAAAAAAACTTTAAAACAAATATTGTATGTAGATAATACACAAACACACAAACACATACATACATACATACATGGATTACCGATGCGGTCTAATTTTATATACACACGCAACACACACACACATATTAACATTACAAAAACTATGTTTTTTTTTCGTATTGAAGTGACAAATCGAATTGCAAAAGGCAAATAAATAAATAAATAAAAAGAAAACTAAAGAAAGCTAGCTGGGGATAACTCGAAATATTTGCTGATTTAAATTAATTAATTTAAATTAAAAAATAAAAACCAATTTACACGCACAGATAAAAGTGAAACACGTATGAAATTCGATCAAGAAGAAATTTAGCTAAATTCAAATTGAGTGTTAATATTATTATTCATATAAATATGCATATTAATACAATTATTTTTTTTACTACTTACTATTAATAATATTATTATTTACCACCCTCTCTCTTTCTCTCCTACTATTTTTTTTCTTTGAGTAAATTTGATATTATTTAAAAAATATATACAAATATATTATATATAAAAACACAAAACTGCAGTGACAAGTTCATGATATAATTTTCAACATTGTTATATTAAATCAAATAAAAAATAAAAGAAGGAAAACAAACAATGAAGAAAAACAAAAGTGAAACTAAACAAATGCTATGCAAATAATTTCAAATATAAATAAAAAACAAAAAGCAACCGAAGAACGAAGAAGAAGCGGAAACGGAAGCGAAGGCGGAACATCCTTAAGTGTAATAAACAAAAATAAAAAATAAAAACAAATGGCAAGCTTTCTTCTTAATCAATTTGATACATCCAACTAGCGTAATTAAATGCATTAACCTAAAGCATAAAAACAAAAGAAGTGGAGTAAGAAAAGGAGAACAGAAGAGAGGAAAACGAAAGTGAAAAAGAAGAGGAAAAGGAAATGAAACTATAGATAACCGCTTAACAGGGTGTGCCCCACGTCTTTTTGGGTAAAACTAATTGTAACAAGTGATTTTTTTTCGCTCAAAACAAACAAAAAAAAAAGAGAAATACTTAAAATAATCAGGGGCTGGCTTTGCAGAATTCTCCTAGCGAACAATTGGTTCTTCCCATTAGCCGGAGAGCCCAACCTCTCCACGCCCCCCCTCGCATCACTTTTCCAACTAGCCTTAGATTTTACTAAAAAACAAAAAATAAAAACAAAAGAAAACAAGAAAAACCAAACGTGAATCCCTCGAAAACTAACTAACTCAAAGCAATTATCAACTAGATAAAGAAAATAATATATATAAATATATATATTAATGTATATTGCAAATTAGAGCAAGGAACTGCTGAAAAACAAATGGATTTTCTTTGACTAACCTTTTCGCCCTAGAATTTCCACACACGGCAAGAGATGATTTCCATTGGGAGGACACGCGCGCATAAAAAAAAATAAAAAAAAAATCAAGCATGGGAAAGCGTTTCATCAAAATTGTGCCTTTTCTTTTTGTTGTTGTTGTTGTCGAATCGATTTATCGATTATATCGATGAAAATACACACGCACACCCAAAAAAACACAGCCCCAACACATCCGCCAGTTCGATATTTTAACTTATGCCTAAATAGTGCTTGCTCTGTAAGGTGAACTAGTGACAAAATAATTATTAGTGATTAACTTTGAAAATTGCTGAGCCATTGAAAGTCAAACGTTTGATTATCGATAAATTCGATTATTATGTTTTGTGTTGAGGAACTCAAATAACTTGTTATTTAAAAAATTGCTGAAAAATCAATTCAATAATATCGAATTGAAATAATAAATATTATAGAATTGATTTGAAAGATCGGTTTAATTATTCACTATTACGCATCAATATTCAATCGATTAATTTTGGTTAATTAATTTCTCTTTCAAACAAAAATTAATTTTGTGCCACAATGAATCAAATTCTACAAGAATTAGTGATTAGTGATTGTTTAGTGAAAAGTCAGTAAAATTCATTTTAAAAAATATAGATATTTTTAATTTTTTATTTAATTTAACAGGCTCAAATTACATCTATAATAATCACTTCTCTAGTTCATTTTACAGAACATGCACTGTATTACTGCCCCCTCAAACATCCTTTACCCCCTCATAATTTTGCAATGTTTTTTAGCTAAAAAACACACCTACACTTTAAAAAAAAAGAACAGAAAAGCAGAATGCATAAGCCTTAGCGATGAATAAAGAAAATGATTAATGAATCCAATAAAACCTGGTTTGTTGACGTTCCCATTCGGTATGGATCTTAAATATACATACATAGCTTTGCTATAGGAAACGTACCTTCATCGTAGGAAATTTGAGTTGCAAAAATAATAATAAAAAATGCAATGTGAAAACAAGGACATGATCGAAAATGCACGCGTACACCAACATACATATGTACAATACTCATGTTCATGTGCAATTAATAAAAAAAAATTAATAAAAAACAAAGCAAAAGAAGTTGGGAAACAGGGCGACCCAACCTCAAAAGCGTTCTCATTATGTATTATGTCAAATGTAATTTGTTCATCAGCGGATGAAACACTCGCCCTCACCCCCTAAAAAAAAAACAAAAACAATTTAAAAAAAAATACAAAAAAAAACAAACAAAAAACAACACACTTGAAATAAACCGTAATAAAAATACGTAATGAATTTTATTAGTTTTCTTGGGAGGGAAATGTTGTAAAAGAACTTCCATAGCTTGGTAAATGTTGTTTCAATTGATGTAAAATTTTTACACCATGTTCCTAATGTGTTAAAAATTTATTAAAATTTTTTTTTTAATTAAATACCATCGTCCTGTTTACAGAGAATAGCAGATGTCGATTTTCCCTATCCTTGAATATATTAATATTGAAGTACTTCAGCTTCTGTTTTTTTCTAATTTCAAAATTACTAGCGATTCAGCAGGCTGTTCAAAAATTAGTTGGGAATTTACATCTACATGTCACAGTCTCAGTTTTTTGTTTTCAGTTTTTCGATTTTAAACCTTAACTTTTGATATAACATGGAGGAGGGAGTTGTTCGCCTACACTTTTATCCACACTTAGTGGAGACCCGACCGCAAACAGGAGTGCCAGTGCACTTTCCATCCATCGTGGTTCCCAAGCATGGGGTTAATGGTGGGTTAAACAACATACATACTTATCCCAATACACTCTGATTTTCAAAAAGCTTTAATTCATAGTGGAAGGTCATCGTCCGATGAACGCCAGATTGGAGCAGCCGCCGCAAGTGGTTCCGGAGGAGCACGATGATGCCCATATTATCGTGATGGAACCCAACGGACGTCGTAGTGAACGTAGCATTATGTCGCCTAGGGTGTGCAAGGGTCTCATGTGGTTTCAGATGGTCACCGCCAGCATTATTTGCCTGGTGTGGTGCCTCGCCCAACTGAAATAGTAACGCAATTAAATTCGAAGTTTAACTCTCTAAGGATATTTTTATTATATGCATTTATGGGTTCTTTTGGGGATTTTAAACATTTTCGGATGATTTTTAAAGTCTGAAAAAGAGACTACATTAAGCTTAAGATATATATATTTATATATTTATATATTTAAAGTCTCAAAGAGAGACGAACTTTTGCTTACAAAAACTCTCTCGTTCGCTACCAAGAACTTGTACATTGCTTGCAAGCAAAAGGAAATCAAAGAGAGAGAGAGAAAAATGGTGTGACTTTAGGAGAGCGAAAATGGATCCCTCGATCTCTCTCTCCTACAAATGAAGCGTGACAAAACCGAGACACTCTCTGTGAGTGAAACAGACTCTTCAACCTGGCAAGCTTTGAATTTCCTCTCAAGTTCGCTTCCAAATTTCAATTGGGCAGGGCAACTGTTCACTTTTCAAAATTATGTATTGAACTTGGCCTCAAAATTTTCTAATTCGCTTCTCCCCTATCTGGACCTCTTTGGGACTTGGAAAACTGGCCAATTACAGCCATGGCGAACACATTTCGTTTGAATTGGTTTAGAAAATTGATAAATTCGTGCTGTGCCACCAGAAAATATCGACACATAGGTAGAGTTATTGTATCACTATGATAAAAGTTATTAAAATTCTTGTTAACTTCTTAAACTCATTCGATAGACGACAGTCACCCGATTGCCAGCACCTCGGACATCAGAAACATAAATCGTTCAGAGATTGTGCCCAGGCAACCGGAGAAGATCAATTCAACGGCAAGGCGACCAATCAAATGCCACAAACGTCCAAACATTGGTACATAATTAGTTAAAATTAATTAAATTAAATTAAAAAACCCTTCTTTTCCCCACAGCTATGACTGTTCGAATGCATTCCGTGGTACGAAATCTAAATAGTTCGAATAAACAGCTATGTCACGTTACCTTGGACCCCCAGAAGAGGGTTAGGAATGAGCAGTTGACCAAGACCCTAAAATCTCCGGCGAGTGGCATCCCCTCCAGACCCATGCCGCCAAAGATATCCGCCAAGCGAAGGCAGGAGGAAAACCAGATATTAAATTACCTAAAGGTAGGCTATCACAATGAAAGGGACTTGGTGGCCACGAGAAATATTGAGAAAATGGTGCATGAATGGCAGGCCAGGCTTAAGAAACGGCGCTGTGGCAAAAATGAGCCAGCTGTTAAGGGTCGTCAAAGCTCTGGCATGCCAGTTAATTTTACGAAAAAGAATTATAATCCAAATAGGGGTTACCTGGGCCTGGAACATATAACCTGCCCGAAAAAGTACATTAACCGGGATGTGAAGTTTGCAAGGAATTCGGCGAGGAGTTCTAGGTCCACGGATGATCCTAACCCCGGGAATAAGCAGTCCCGTCAAAAATACCAAATGAGTATTGTACATTTCAAGGTGAAAAACACCAAGGATCGACGGAAAAGACTTAACAAGGACATTAAGAAAGCACCCATAACCAAAGTCAAGCCCAAAGTCAAAGCCAAGCCCCCAAATCCTGCCGGCTCCAAGCTCGTCAAGGAGGAGCAGAAACGTTTGGACATTCTCAAGGCGGAATGGGTGCAGTTGAAGGTTTTGGAGAATGCCTGCCGACTCAGACAGGCCAAGAAGATGACCGAGTCAACGGTTCCAGAGGTCGTGGCCCCCACTCACTTGGATCTTGCCTCCCTGATCGTTGATCCCAAATCATTTCTGACCAAGGTTCACGTGAAGAGTCATTTTCTCTCTGTTGATCTTGGGAAAAAAAAGACAGATGACCTCTTGAAGAGCAACGTTGACTATCCAGACACATCGAAGGGCAACGGCATCGGCTTTGGCGAGTTGGACGATGGACTGCCGCAACTGGGTCCGGATTAGGGGAAGAATTATCCGAAAAATATATATATATAGTTATAGGTTGAGGATACGGAAGATGAACAAATCAATTATTTTTTAATACCAAATTTTACAGAATTTCTATGGCACCTAAACTTCACAATAAATAGCCAAGGAAAAAGTGATAATAATTGAAGTGTAAATTGTAAGGGTATACGAACTTTGGCTTGACGAAGTTTGCTTTCCCTTTTTAAAGTAGAACAGTTTTTAGGTATTTTTATTCCCGAGTCAGAGTGGTTTTCTATTAGTTAGAAAGAGAATTATAGGTTTGATTATTACAAAATTTAAATGAAAAATCAAATTTAAACACACTTTTGCTCTGTACAATATCTATTTATTATGTTTTCTGCGAGTTGTGCATGCTTTCAAGTGTTTTTCTTACAAATAAATTATTGCTCGAGGCGGTTCTAGTACGTAGGTTCAAAGACAATGTAAATATAAGATGCGTAGCGTCACAAAATGCTCGCGAGAGAGCTCTCCCCAAAGAGAGAAAAGATACCCAAAGCGCTCTCTAAAGAGAGAGCCTTGGCGCTACGCATCTTCATTTTCTTCTTAAATCCTTGTTAATTTTCTCTCTTAAACTGGGCTGATGGGGAGTCTTAAACCTAGTGAATAATACAATTCGTATATATATATATAGATTACATAGATTACATATATAGATACTTTCGCGTGCGTGTGTGTGTGAGTGGTTGCTTCGATTGATTTGTAACAATTAAAGTTAATTAAATAAATTAAATACCGCTAGTTTGATCTTAGGCTGCTACAAAATCGGTTAGTTCGAAGGGCGACAAGAAAAAAAAATCGAAAAAAAAAGATATGGTATGGCTTTCTCCTGCGCCCCATTATCCTTCGTTAATCCTTAGGCCTAGAGTCTAGTCGGAGGGGGGAATTACGCACAGGTGCGTGCCCTACGCTGGAGCCGCTTCATCCGCCGATACCAGTCCTCCTTCCATTCGATTACTATAGAATGTGGACCAATGCCCAGGTAGCCCGGTGGCGCCTCCGAATCCCTGCCCAGGATCAAATAGGATCTATGGAATATATCAGAAAGGTATATATAGTAGAAGTCACCCCAATAGAGAACCCAAAGTACACACCTGTTAACTCTGATCTTGGGGCAGCGGCACTCCAGGTTCTTAATCGGTATGATCCAGGTCATAGGACCTCGTTTTAGCATTGTACTCGGCATTCCATACACGCTGCTCCTGCTCCCGATTCCGCTCCCGGTTCCGCTCCCTATCCCGCTCCCCGGCGCGCCTGGCCTGCTTCGCTTGAAGACGGCCTGGATCTGCAGATCGTAGCGCGCCGTTTCGCTGCCGCTGGCCGGATAGCTGGGATCTGTCGATTGGAACTCGTACTCCGCCGGACTCTGAACGGCCCCCGGCTGCTCCTGGTCCATTTCGTAGTCCGCCGCCGCGTCGGGATCCATTGCGCGACGCTGGGCCTCCCGGCTGGCCGCCTCGCTGCTCGTATCGCGACCAATTACTTTGGCCATTATTGCTGTCGCAGAAATAATTTCAAATAATTAATAAAATTTTGAAATTTAATTTTTTAATTTAATTTAAAATAATTTTAATTAATTTACAAAATTTTAAATTCTTATTTTAAGTAATTTAAAATAATTTGAAATAATTTCAAATACTTTCAAAAAATTTAAAACAATGTAAAATAATTTAAAATAATTTTGAATAATATAACGGCATTTCAAATGATTTAAAATAATTAAAAATAATTTACAAAAATTAAAAATAATAATAATAATAATTACAAATAATTAAACATAATTTACAAAAATTAAAAATAATTTCAAATAATTTCAAATAATTTCAAATAATTTCAAATAATTTCAAATAATTTCAAATAATTTCAAATAATTTCAAATAAATTCAAATAATTTCAAATAATTTCAAATAATTTTAAATAATTTCAAATACTTTCAAAGAATTTCAAATAATTTCAAATAATTTCAAATAATTTCAAATAATTTCAAATAATTTCAAATAATTTCAAATAATTTCAAATAATTTCAAATAAATTCAAATAAATTCAAATAATTTCAAATAATTTCAAGCAATTTTAAATAATTTCAAATAATTTTTAATAATTTCAAATAATTTCAAATAATTTCAAATAATTTCAAATAATTTCAAATAATTTTAAATAATTTCAAATAATTTCAAATAATTTCAAATAATTTCAAATAATTTCATATAATTTCAAATAATTTCAAATAATTTCAAATAATTTCAAATAATTTCAAATAATTTCAAATAATTTCAGATAATTTCAGATAATTTTAAATGATTTCAAATCATTTCAAATAATTTCAAATAATTTCACATAATTTCAAATAATTTCAAATAAATTCAAATAATTTACAATTAAATTAAAAATTATATAATTAAATAGATTTAATTAATAATTACCGTAATCTCTTTTGCAGAACTTGTTTAGGTTTAACCTTTTGGTGCTTACTTTGCATTTGCCGCATTCTAAAAGGAAAAAAATAATATATATCGAGATTAGATAAAAAGTACTCTTTCTTTGATATTTCACAAATGAGATGATGAGCAGGATGCTGGGAGTGTGGAAAAATAATATATATCGGGATTAGATTAGAAGGTCAACTGTCTGTCATTTCTCAGTTTATAAGATAAGTTTGGTAGATGGGACTTAAAATATGGTATATAGTTTTAAGGGCTGACTGTTCTTACATAAATAAGGCTTCCTGTTTACTGCTCCCTGATCTCTATTCCCTAACCCCATTTTCCCTGTTCGCCCTTGTCCTTCGACTGGGGCATTCCACTCTGGTGTTCACAATTTAATTGCAAAATTTATGTCTTTATGGCCAATGCCAATTAGCAGAAACAGCGCCAGAAACAGCAGCATTGCTCGATCAATTTTGCATTAAGGGAACCGAGTCCCCAACTCCTTTGATTTTCCCCTTGGCACAGAAAGAAATTAGGGGTAGCTTCTGGTTTTTTTTTATAAATTTTAAAGGAGTTTTATAAAAAAAATTGAATGAATGAATTTATTATTTTTTAAAAAGAATATACAAATTATAGCTGAGCAAAGTGAATTATATATAATATTTTTAGGAGTTTTTAAAAGCTCTTAAAAAAGTGTTTAAAATTATGAAAAGAAATTTTTAAGCTGCCGAGTTGTATGGACTTTTTTTAATTTTTGTTTTATAAAAATTGTTGTAATATCTCTAGCATTTTCATAAAACTTCAAATAATTATCAATATTTTACATATATTTTGTGGCTACTTTAAAATTACACTACTTTTAGTTTAAATATATATCTTTTAAATGACAAAAAAATAACAAAGCTAAAATCCCTTAGTTATTCTCTCTGTGTATATTGCCTTCGTGCCTTGGACTGCCTTTTGTGCCAACTAAAATTAGCCAAGAAGTCTCTGTATATTTGCAATGTTTTATTTTATCTTTCTCTTTTTTTTTGTTTTGTTATTTTTTTTTTTTTGCATTTTCGTATGTTTTTCTTTTCGGCTGCGAATGGCTATTGGCATTGTTGTTTTTGCAATCACAATGTCAAAGGAAACGTGACACAATTGAAGGCATAAACATTTCAATATTTAACGATTCGATCGATCCATTGGAACAATAAATTGATTAAAGGAAAAAATCGTAAATGAAAATGTTTATTTTTAGGTACATTTTTCCTCACCTGACCAAGCGATATTTATCGCTGTCATTTAAAGATCATTAGCCACGCCCCGAATTGGGGAATAAAAATACAGCTGTGAGTTTACCAAAAATAATTGTGTATGAATCATGGCCTGCGAGCACCTCTATTTAAACTTATTTTTATAGGTCAGGCAATTGTACAGATTTTTTAACATTTTATATAGGGAAAAAATATATATATGTTTATATTACTATGCCAATTAAGAAACCTCAACTTTCCATTTGCATTTCAGTAAACTGAGTGACGAAAATAAATCTTCCTTCCATCAAATTAACATGAAATTAAAACTGACCCTCGGCAGCAACTAAACTTTAAATTAACTCCAAACTCGAACAGAATTTTAAATTAATTTAATAAGATTATCAAATTAGAAATTCATAATTAACATTCAAGGCTCATGAGGAGGCCGCCCGACCGCCCGCCTGTTTGTTGGCAATGAATTGTGCGCAAAGGACGAACTTTTCCGCCGGCACTCCGTGTGCCTTGTCGTCCATTTGCCTAACTCGGTTCTTGGTTACACGAAATGGCAAACTTTTCCTCCGAACAACTTTTGCCCAACTTGCGCTTTTCTTTGCCGTTGACAAATAAATTTAAGTAGAGGGTATGGGGACGGGGACTCCTCCTCCAGCTCCTCCGTGTCCTTAAGCACAGTTCCATAGCCCGCATCTGGATTTGCATTTTTTGTGGGCATGACGGATAGCTACAGGGACATGGCATAGTTGGGTCCTGCAGCAGGAGCAACTTGATGTGCAACAATTGCAGCAGGGAATTGATAGCATGTTAGGTGCCCAGGAGGTGTGAGGAGGGGCCACAGGCGTCTCTGGCAGCTATTCATATTGCAATTTTAATGGCTTTTGATGCATTTCCAGCAACTTTTGCTACAAGTTAAGGTTTCTCTTTTTGAGATAAAAAAGCTTTAGGAGTGGGAGTGCTTTTAGATATCTCAGGGACTTTGTTTTGTATTGTTTTAGTATTGTTATAAAAAAATATATTTAATTTGAAACATAAGAAAGGGAAGGAATAATCAGAACTAAAAAGAAAAGGGATCACTTTCAATTCGATAAATTTTATATATAAGATAGAAATTATCGTAAAGTTTGATTCAACAAATTTTTAAATATAAAAAAAAAGATGTTTAAAATATAGATAATATCAAAAAATATTAATAAAAATGTTTTTTAATTTATTTGTCTATTTTTCTGTGTACAAACTTATCACAAATTTCTTACAAAGTTAAAACATCGATTTAAATCGATTCTTATCGATTTCTAAGTTTCAATACACAATCCGATAATGGATAATCGATAAACTTCAACAATTAACCCGGTTATGGCTTAGATTTTGTTCACTTAACCCTGACAATGTGACTCCATTATGATTGTCTTTGGCACTTACACTTCCTGTGGCTGTCCAGTCAATTTGTCATTGTCCTTCCACTTCCTGCTGCAGCTGCTGCTGCTGCATTGGGTGTCCTTGCCCCGCCCCGCTCTGGGATAACCAGTCGGTTATCCTGCGCTGACTTTGCCTAATGCCTTAGGCAAATAGTCGAGAGCAATTAGCGCCAGTGGCGGCGGCGGTGTGAGTGCCCACTGTACTTGGGGCACAGTGGGACCGAAAAGAAGCAGACGGAGGCGGCCGCCGCTGCAGTTTATTCATGGGAAATTAAATAGAAAAAACTTTTTTAATACGTTTGCTTTGCCAAGTTTTCGCCAGTTCTCCTCTGGCATTCTATCTTTTTCACGACGGCTTTTCCTTTATTCTTTTTTTATATGTATATTTCTGTGGGGGGCAGTCCCTGTTGTTTTTTGCCACTGTTGCTGTTGCTGAGCCACCCTGTAGAGTCGTTGGGATCAAGGGTATGCTGGGATCATGCTCATTTGGAAGTTGTTAATGGGAATTTTTTTTGGGAGAGTAAAATATAAATTGGGATAGATCTAGAAAAAGATACTCGATATCTAAGAAGATCACAGTTCAAGATGAGAATTTTTTGATAATATTTCAGGATATTTATCCTAAAGATATTATAACAATATAGTGGGAATATCATGAAGATATCATAATAATATAATAAATATATTGTGAAGGTATCATAAAGATTTCTTGAAGATATCGTGAATATATCGTATAGATATTATGCGGAATCTAAGATATATTATGAAGATATCGTAAAGATATCATGAAGGTATCATGAAGTTAACATGAAGAGATCTTGAAGATATCTTGAAGTTATCCTGAATATATTGTGAAGATATCCTGAACATATTTTGAAAATATCTTAAAGATATTTTTGAAGATATCATAAAAATATCATAGAATTATAAGTTGTTTTAAATTAAATAGTGTTCTTAATTCTCTTAGAAAATTTTCGAGTCGATCTCTCTTTAAATTATAAAAAAGAAAGCCAAGTTGAAGATAGTTTTTGACTAAAATCTATATCTTAATCGCTCCAACCAGCAAGTGGTATCCCATGATCGAAACACTCAACTCTAGTGTTTATTTTTTATAATTTTTTTTCTGGCATTTTAGTGGAAAGTTTGTTTTGCTTTTAGCACGAGCACGCGCCACCTTAGACAGAGGGAAAGAGAGACAGAGAGGGGGAGCAGGGAAAGAGATAGAGAGCTAGAACTGGGCTTAGCATGATTTATGCTGCGTGGCGCATTTTGTTAGCTTGTTGCATCTCTCTCTTCTCCCACTCCGAGGACCAAGCTCCTTTGCAACAGTAACTAAAAGTTGCGTGCAAACATTTGCGTTGTCTGTTAAGTGCCCCTGTCGCTGTCTCTGTCTCTGTCCCTATCTCTGTCTTTGTCTCTTTCTCTCATTATATATATCTCTCTCTCTACTCTTTGTCAGACCGCTCCAGCTCCTTCTGGGGGCTCCTTTCCTGACCGACAACCGCCTGCACTTTAGCGGATTTGTGTTTTCTCGCCCATTTGAAAGGATTACAAAGGCGAGCCAAGCGCCGCGGCAAACTTTGAGCGTCCTTCTCGGCGCTATCGTGTTTGTTCTTGTTCCTGTTCTGCGCTCTCTCCAGAATGCGGACAGTCGGGAGTCGCTAAGGACAGAGACTGTGGAAATAAGAGAGATCTCTAACTATTTATTACTCGGATTTTAAGTAATGCAATCCATTTATTATAAATAATATTAAAATATATCGATAAATCGCTACTGTATTTGATGCAAAACTCGATATATTATCGTTATAATTCTTCGATAAATCGATATACTTTTTCTTATATTAAAATTAAAATTATCATTAAATTTATAAAATAAATTTGGTATATTTTTAATAAAATCGATAGCTTAGCCTCAACCCCGATATTTTTCGATATTTAAAATGATCAACATCGCATTTGAGTTTATCAAGGTATGCGTTAGGTTTCAAAGGATTGGATATTTAACAAAAACACTATTAAAAATTATATATAAATATTTCCAAAATGAAATTAAAAAAATAAAGTATATCCTTGCCATATGACTAAGGACTGTAATCATTGAGAAACAACAGCAGCATGTTGCCAAAGGACTTTGGATGGTGGAAAGAAGGGCTGGCAGGATGCGGAGAAGGATGCTCGGTTAGCATACACAGACACAAAGAAACACACACACAACACATAGTAGATATGGATATGAGAGGAGCACTTACTTACCCCTGCCGCCCTCGGTGCGATAGTACTGCGACTGGGCGGCCATTCCGGAGGCGACACCAGGAGCTGCGTTTTCATGCTCATCCGGCTCCGGGGCGGTATTTTGAGTGTCCAGCATGTTGATCATGCGCGGGGGTTGCTCTGAAATATGTATGGAATATATTTCAAATAAATATTATATATTTAAATATTAAGCTAAATATATATTGTTAGAATACTCACTGATGCAGGGGGCAATGTGGGAGCGACTCTGCTGATAGCCGCGGGCACAGCGGTTGCAGGTCAGCCCGGTGACGCCGTCCTTGCAGGGACATTGACCGCTGGTGCTATTGCAGATCTTGCCAGATGATCCAATCGGATGGCACTCGCAGGCTGCAGACAGACAGACAGAGAGGAAGAGAAGACAATTAGCTGGGGAATACTACGAACTACTATATAGTATAGCTCATGATCGAGGGACACGTTGCAGATGCTGCATGTTGGCAGCTTTTCGGAGCGTGCTGAGAGCTTAATGGACGCGGGTCCGGCACTTCAAAGCGGACCGGGAATCGCAGCCAGAATCGCTGCCAATTGCCAATCTGCAGGCCCACTTGAGTTTTTACTTAAAGTCTTTCAAGTTTCGTTATTTTCCCGGCACCACCCGTGATTTTCAACCATCCTGACCGTTTATGAGCCGTGGAAATGTGCATTAACAGATCCATTGTCCGTCCGCACACGTTTAATTGCAAATGAGAGTGCAAATGGGGCACGTTGCCGGAGTATTTGACCTTTTTCAAGGCATAAATATATATATATAAATATATATATATATACAGCACAGGAAAGAGAAAAAGATAGAGAGCGAGTCTTTATCCTTTATTTTTTTCCATTTATTTTCCATTCTTATGATTATTTTCGGGCTCTTATTCAAGTCCATATGTATGGTTGTCTGTTTTACGAAGGACTTTTGCGGTTCACCCCCCCGCTCCTCGCCTGACTCCCCGTGGGTTGTTTAGTTAATAAGCCGCTTTTGGCCACATTTAATGGGTCCTTGAGCGCTGACTCTTGGCCAAAAGCTGTTGCATATTTAAGGATTTCATTTGTGTGTGCTGCTGCTGGGCGGTGGCAGGTGGCAGGTGGGTGTGGCAAGTGGCACAGCTGTGGGTTATGTGTTCAGTAGTTAAAGGTGCTTGACAAGCCATGAACACAGACACACACACACACACACAGCACTTAACCCCTTTTGTTATTGGCAAGCATCAATTTAATGGGAACTTTGACTTCAGAACTTGAGATTCAGAAGGTCTGGCATATAATTGTTTTGAGTTTGATGATTTTATCAGCAAACATCGATTTGCAATCGATAAATTCAAATGTTTTTCAACTTTATCAAACAATTTGCTTTAAAAAACTTATATAAATAAGAACTTAAATGGGAATTTGTTCCTTGCTGAGGGTTTTTACTTTAAAATATATATTATTTCGCAATATATAGTTATTATTATTCTTATTAATAATTTTTGGGTTTAAAAATCGATATTTTTCGATACAATAAATATTTTTAAGCTATACTACCTGTCAAAAGCGTAATAATGTAAATTGAAAGACAACTTTAAATTATAATTATATAAATATAGGAATTTTTACTGCTGAAATCGATATCAAATCGATAGAATGCGATATTCTTAGACCCTTTTTATTTAAAGTCTTTATTATTTTACCTTTATTTATAATTTTACCCTTAATTATTATCCCCAAATTTAACCTTAGAACACTTATTATTATTTTCCTGGCGGGCCCGATCCTTTTCAGTTAACCCGAGTCCCGTTGGGGCCCCTTTACTGCCCCTCAGTAATTAATGGGTTAACTAGGCCTGCACTTCATCATGCTCTCACCCCCGCCCCCACCCTGGACACCTCACTCCCACTCCCTGCCCCTGCCTTCCATTCAGTGTTCGCTTCGTGCGTGCGTGCAACATTTGGTAATTTAATCCGATTTACAATAAATTAAATGCGATTTATATGCACACAGTGACACATCCGGATGATAACAACAACTGCAACAACAACAACAACTGGAGTAGCAGCTATGACAACAGCAACAGACAACAATAACTTGCAACAACAGCGACAACAGCAACATGAGCAACAATTCGGTGTGTCCATTGTTGCCTGCCGGGCGTCCAACAGGACCCAGAGTGTGACGAAGAGCCCACAGTGTGTTGAGTATTATTTATAAAATGTATATAAAAAATGTTAATAATAATAATAACTTGATCTACACCTTTACATACACTTCTCACGATCTCCTGGCTTATTTAATGTAAGAATTACTACGTAAAACACAATTTTGAATTTGCAAATGCAAATTACGCTCTCGCAAAGGAAAAATGACGGGAGGACCTATCGATATTCTAAAGAGAGTGCATTTGAGTGCGTGAGTGCGAGAGTGCAGGTCATTGCTCTCTCTTAGCTCCCATGCTCCCACGCTCTCCCACTCTCCCACTCACTCGAGTAGTTCCCGCCATTTTATCTTCGCGAGTGTGAAAATTTTCATTGCCCAAATAAAAAACGTTTATTTAGTGGTAAATCCTTAATTAAATAAACCAAAAAGTGGTGAAAAGTGTAGATAAATGTGTGGACAAAGTGCGAGTTATAATAGTTCATGGAGGCAGCAAAGATAAAAGCGTATTTTGTGAATTTTCATTTTCGCCTGCGCACCTTGCATGCGCCGATCACTTTGGCCAATAAGAAAGAGCGAGACAGCTGTTGCGGGTGCTCCTCGGGACACGGCGGTGAGACCGCTGGGGCAGCAGCCGCATTTTATTGAAGGATGTGTGATGTGCGTTTGTAGTTGTATGCAAACACAACTGCGGCCGCTGCTGCTGCGCTGCTGCCCCCCTTCTCCCGCTATTTGGCAGCGGCAATTATTAGGCGCCCCACAAATAATACTTTTTAAAGGTAAAAAGGAAATTAATAAATTAAATTTAAATAAAATGTTTAAGTTGTGAAATCAATAAATAAACTTAAATTAAAATTGTTAAGCCCTTATAAACTTATATATTATGCTTATAATTATATTTATATATTTTGTTTACTTTTAGTTTCTACAATAATTGAAGAATTTAAACGGAATAAATATTTCATTACTGCAGCCTTTTTTGAGGTAAGGAAATTAATAAATTATTTAATAATAAATAAATATTAGTTTTGAGCTGGCAACATGGCCAACTTGGGTAACATTCATATTGCTGAAGCAACAATGTAGCTCAATATATTGCTGGCAACATATGTCTAGCAGTATGCTATGTTGCTGTATGCATTGACATGCATAGACATATGTTGCCAGAAACGTATTGAGCTACATTGTTGATTCAGAAATATGAATGTTGCCCAAGTTGGCATACAGCAACATAGCATAGAGCAATATTAATGTTGCCGGCATAATTACCAATAAAATGCAGTTAAAAAAAATGTTTTAAGAAAAAATTAATCAATTGCAATTTTAAACTATTAGAAAAGAGTAAATATAACAGATATTAATCATAAATAAATTAAAGTTGTAAGCTGTCCGTGCTCATCTTGGGCAGCAGCAATGTTGCTGAAGCAACAAAGTTGCTAAGCTTGTTCAGCATGTTTCTGGCCACATTTGCTTAGCCACAATGCATATTAGAGGCTTTTCAGCAACATTTGCGATAGTTTTTAAAGTTCTTTTAAAGGCATTTCTTTACTTTCTGAACTTTAGTTAGCATTTAAAAATTCTAATTTTTCTTAATTTTCTTTCCTTTTTACTACGATAAATTTGATTTCTGACTTCTGAAATTCCATTAAATGGCAGATTTGCTTATATAAAAATAATATTTGTGACACTGTGACATTATATACTGGGGCGGGGGTCCAGCAATTCAAGTACGAGTACGACAACAATATGCGAGTTGTGCGACGCGCTATCTGCGAACAGCGGACCAGCCGGCCATGGGATGTGGCCGAGGATATGGGATATGGGATATGGGACATGGGAGTTTCAGCTCCCGGGATATTGTTAAAATAACCAAGCCAGAAAAAGCTGGCAGGCAGGCAGTCAGGCAGGCAGGCAGGGAGGGGCGGAGTGGGATGAGTTGGCAACGTGAACGAGTTCATTACGCATCCCATATCAGTGCACGGACGAGCATTGGTAGAATCCCGTGTATTTCGCATCCGGACCCCATATGCTCTCTGCTGGATTTTTCCTTTCATTTTCCATTGGGAGCTTTTTTATATTTTTTTTTGCATTTTTTAATGCCAGCTAAAGATTATGAATTTTCATTATAACGAGGCAACAGAGGGAAAAGGGCATAAAATACAGGGGATCTCTCTCCATTGAGTGGCTTCATTTTCGAATAGTGGCGAATCCATGGTCCATTTGCATTTCTATTTAATTATGGAGGGCGTGGATTTCGCCCGCTCTGAATCAGGCTCGTTCCGGGGAAGCCTTTCGTCAGTTCCTCGCAGTCTCGGGAGGAGGAGGAGAAGAGGATGGTGCAACCATCTGCGACCCAGTTCTTTTTTGTGGACAAAGGAGCCATCACTCCCGCTGGCTTATCCAGATCGATTCAGGTCAGGGTTCCCTCTGAATAAATGAGAGCTCCTAATGACACAGATGAATCACCACGCGGCGTGAATCAAGATCAAGACAAAATAATTTTGTTTTTTTTTCGATTAATTATGGCACTTTCTCAGGTCTAAAGTTGTAATTTGCATGGAAATGGGGTTTGTTTAAAATTAATTTTCAAAAGTTTAAGTAGTAGGAAAATGTGTTTTTCCTGAGGTGTGATTTAAGGCCTTTGTTCACTTATTAGATCATTGATTTAATACGAATATTTCGCACATTTTTTGTCAGGTAAATGTACATTTTCGTATAAATTTATAAATATTTAAATGTTCATGTATATAAACCTGTTTTATAATTTTGTTCAAAAATCAACAATACCACGAATCCCTCAAAATCGCTTGCAAATGAAATGCTTAGCCCTCAACTCTGACCCCTCGATTCGTCAGAAGCTGGCCATTTTCCATTTCCCATTTTCCATTTCCCATTTTCCATTTCCAGGTAGCTTTAAATTCATTTTCATTTACACTTGGTATTTATTTAGCTTGGCTCTTGGCTCTTTCCTTTCCAACAAAATATTAATTAGGCACACACAACGAACACACCACATCACCCACCACCCACCACCCACTATCCACTCGGGGAGTGTACTCACACACACTCGGAAGAGGGAAACGAGGAGACGCACTGGGCCTAGTGTAAACATCATAAAGCAAATCAAGCGCAATTTGTTATTGTTTATTTCAACTTTGCGCAAGCAGTTCCTCCTTCTCCCCCTTGTACTCCTCCTCCTCCTGAGAACTGAGTACTGACCACCGGGTGGAAAGTGCGTTACATAAATTTACCGCAAAAGTCTCTTCCTTGGCCATCAATTGCCATAAAATATTACCCCAAAATTTTGTAGACCAGCAAAGGAAAAGAAACCAAGAAATGCCTCGACTATGGGTTACTTGGGTAATGTTGCAATAAAAGCTTTATTCTTGTTTAAATAATACAATTATTTGCTATAAAAAAATCTAAAAAATATAGAAATATATATTTAAATTTAAGGGCAGAATTCCTATATAACTCTACCATTGCTGGGTATCGAAAGAAAGGCAGCCGAAATTGTTGGCCATAAAGAGCACAGCTGCCAACAGTTGAGCAGGCTTTGTTGTTGCTGCTACTTCTGTTGCTGCTGCTGCTGCTGCTGTTTGTTATTATAAGCAAAAAACAAAACCCCCAAAGACTCATGCAATTTTCCAAAGAAAGCCAAACAGAAACCGACTGTTCGTCCGAAGAGGAATTATGAAGAAGATTTTCCAGACCAAGTCGGTCGCGCCATCAGATGATTTGCAGTGAGAGATTACACCTGACCAGCAGGAGGAGGAGGAGGTGGAGGGGGAGGGGGAGATATGGGAGGTTAAGAGGGAGTGGAAGTGGAAGGAGAAGGAAGTCTGAGGAGCAGCTGACCTGAAACATTAACCAGACGAAATCGTATTGGATGTACTCCAGGCCCTCGGCAAATAGACCGTGTGATCGGTTTGCCAGTGATTTTCTCTTCAGAAAAAAAAGGGATTTTTTCATAAAAGAGGGGGTTTGGAGATCGATAATATATAAGATAATATCATATATATATATCATATATATATGTAGATATAAACATGTACTATGGGTCAAAGTATTATGATATATGATATAGAAATGACAGCTTTACATGGACTTATCGATAATATATCGGTATACTTTATCAATAATAAATGCAAAATTCGATATATTTTTTTTTAAATTATGTTATATTTTATTTATCTCTAGAATTTACTTGGAAAAAGAGACAACCGAATAAAAAACACTACAATTTTTCGGATAATATTGATAATTAAAAAGATTTTAAATCTTTATAATATAATACCATTTTAAATAATATAATATCATTATATATATTTATATATAAATATTCTTTACATCGTCAAAATTAAAAAAAATTTGGAAAAAATTTAGAAATCAAATTTTTGAATGCAAAAATGTCGTCCTTTAAAAAAAAAGAAGAAAAAACCAAACCGGACTAAAATTGGTTGAGTTTAAGCCAAGTTATGATAAAAAAACCATGCGATTTTTGGGACAAACAAAATTTAAGGGGTTATACGTCAAAATTTTAAAAAATTTGACAAAAATTTAGAAATCAAATTTTTAAATGCAGAAAACTTCTCCTTTGAAAACCAAGAAGAAAGAACCAAACCGGACTAAAAATTGGTTGAGTTTAAGCCAAGTTATGATCAAAAAACCATGAGATTTTTGGGACAAACAAAATTTAAGGGGTTATATCGTCAAAATTTAAAAAAATTTGGAAAAATTTAGAAATCAAATTTTTGAATGCAGAAATGTTCTCCTTTGAAAACCAAGAAGAAAAAACCAAACCGGACTGAAATCGGTTGAGTTTAAGCCAAGTTATGATCAAAAACCTTGCGATTTTTGGGACAAACAAATTTTAAGGGGTTATATCGTAAAAATTAAAAAAAATGGGGAAAAATTTAAAAATCAAATTTTTAAATGCAGAAAACTTCTCCTTTGAAAACCAAGAAGAAAAACCAAACCGGACCGAAATCGGTTGAGTTTAAGCCAAGTTATGATAAGAAAACCATCATTTCATTTCATCAAAATTGAAGATATTTGAAGAAGATATCAAAGGCTATAAATTTCATACTTTTTCACCAATTTGATTAAACTCAGTTCTGGAATCTCAATGTGTGAACCAAGTTCCTTTAACAAATGGATTACACATTCAATTAAAGTCGCCCCAGACGCACCACACACAAACTTGTGTGTGAGTCAGCAGCCAAGTGATCTACCAATTGCTCATGAATTTAAATGAGCCATTTGATTTAGCCGAAAAGCCTCCCCCTTTCCCCTCCCCGCACCTTGAACCGGTTTAAAAGGCGATTCACCTTTGCCGCCTCCTCGGCTCGGCTCAGCTCAGTTCAGCTCACTTCACACTTGAGCCGGCGGGCGGAACTTTCCTTGGCTCTTATTAATAAATCAAAGGCTTCGCACGATGCCGCGACACTCCCGGAAAAGTTGCTCCACCTCCTGAGCCTGCTCCTCATCCTTAGCGCCTCTTCCTTAGCTCCTGGCGAGCGGGGAAAAACTTTATCGCGGTTGCAACTGGCGCAAAGTTCGCTCAACTTTTGCCCGGCGCCAAATGAGCAAAGTGGGAAAAATGTGGGGAAAACTCCGGATGGTAATGGAAATGGAAATGGAGATGGAGGAAGGGGAAGCGGAAGAGGAATAGGAAAAGGAAGAGGCAGTTGCCGTCTTGCTACAATTTTCTTGTTGCATGTACAAAGTTGTTTCAGGTAAGGGGAGTTGGGGGGAGGGAAAAATGTTGGAAAAGCCGGCGCAAACTTTTCGCGCTCTTCAAATTGTGCGTTAAAGATTGAGGCGGATCTGAATGGGCCTATTGAAAATCAAACGATGCGCAGTAAAGTAGGCAATGTCGATCCCAATGCCGAATGGCTGCCAAAACTCTAGCTACTTTTGGCCAAAAGTGCAACGTTTCGGAAAATGATTTTCCACGAATTGGTAGGTGGGATGCTCGGGGGAATGGGAGTTGGGGAAATGGGAAATGGCAGCGCCAATTTGACGCTCGAACAATTTGCACAGCTTTAAATGTCAGCTCGCATGCAAAATGTCATAATTCAAATTGGGCGGCTGCTCGCCACGCCCACAGGCAAAACACCGACACTATCCCGACCGAAGGACACGCGGCGCCCCCCCCTCTGGCAATGGGGTTCTTGTGAGGTTAAGCGGTGGCAGGGGTTTTGTACACTGAGAAATAGGTAATTATGAAAAAGGGAATTTATTTCATTTATTTATTTATTTTATTTATTTTTATTTATATAAAAAGTGCAATATGATTTTAAGGACAAAAAGACAGTGCTAATTTTTATCTGAAAAAACTTTTATAAATCGAATTTTATATATCAAATGTTATATATAGAATTTTTCATATCGAATTTAATATATTGAATTTTATAAATCGAATTTGATATATCGAATTTTATATATCGATTTTTATATATCGAATTTTATATCGAAATATCGAAAAATATATATTTTTGTAATTATTATCGAAAAAGTCAGGTAAATTTTAGGGTCTAAATTTCCTAATTGTAATTTATTGAAATAAAAAAAATTTATTATTTTTTTCGCAATGCTAATGAATAGATTTTATTATTTATCGATGAAGTATCGATTTGTCGATATTTTCTGATATATTTAAAAAAATGCCTGATTGTTCTGTAAAAACAAATTAATTAGACAAACAATTGTTCTTTTTTAATGAAATTCGCCTTTTAATATATTTATATTTGTGTATATTGCCTTTCATAAGATATATATATATATATAATATAATATAAAATACATATAAATATAAATGAGTAAGGATTCATACATAAAAAGTTAAATTATTACGAAATACGAGTGTAATTATAGCAAAAAAATTTAATTTTGTTATGGAATACTTTTTAAATTAAGAAAAATCCTTTTCTAAATATAAACCAATCACAATTTTTTACTCTCTCTCTCTCTAATAACTTCAAAGTCCCTAAAAATAACCCTCGATTCCGTATATATAAGCCAAACTTGCACTATAAATCAACCTGTGACAGCTCTGAGCTTTCTGCTCTAAATTCCAGAATTTCTGCATTTCGGAATTACAGAATTTCCCGAATTTCCAAACGAGTGCAAATCGAATTGAGTTCTTACCGAATTAACAAAAAAATTCCAAGGGCATTTCCGATTCGTTGTGCTACAAAATTTCTCCCTTACAAGAAAAGATAGAAGAAAATAACCAGAACACATCTCATATCTTTTCCTATCATTGACTTTTTTCCAGCTTTATTTATTTTTTTTGTTTGTTGGCTTTGTTGGGCTGTGTCAAAAAATGTTTGGAAATTGCCTGGGCTTAGGGCCTGAACTTTTATGGCTTTGCCAGCACAAAATTTGTCACGGCGCTTAGTTTAGAGTTGGACCCCCCGCTCTGCACCCTCTCCACCCCAAAAAAACTTGTAATAGATTTTTCCCAGCTTAGTATTTAGAAAAAAAAGAATATGAAAATAAACCCACCTTGGCTTAGGCTGCGATGATAAATGCATTTCGCGACGGCATTTCCAAAATTTCAATTAAGTTGCCACCCTTGGCAATGCCTTTAACCTTTAACCTCGACACTAACGCATTTTTATATGAAATTCTAATGATGTCCTTTTCCTCCTGCTCCTGCTCCTCCTCCTCCTTCCCGGTTCTCTGCATCCCCAGCCAGGACATTCATGAACTTTGGGCAATAAAGAAACTTTTGCTACGTGTGTGTGGCATTATTTTAATTGCCATTCCCGCTGTCGTGTTATTGCTGTAACATTTCGCACGTGACTTTCTGATTTTATGGCTTTTAATTTCACGTATTTAGTTACGGATAATGTTAATTGTATGCCCAGCCAGTTGTACGCCCCCACAGTTATGAGGCCCCAATTGACAGGACTCGACAGGACTCGACACGACTCCTTTTGTCACAGATGACACGCTTTGTGCCTTGGGTTTGTGTGTGTGGAAAACAATTGGCAGGCAAGCAGGCAGCAGTCAATTGTATACCCTAATTAGCGACCGATGGGGCGAAATGATATGATAATGGCAGTATTGCCCTCAACAGGACATTCAGTCCTGTAATCGTTTGAAAGCAGATCGCGCTGGCCATTTGCAGCAAATGGAGCAGATGGAGGTTGGGATATGAAGGGTTCTTTAACTCGTATATGAGGGGGTTTTTTTGGTGCTAACTTATAAATCGTATAACAATTTTTAATTAAAAAAAATATGTGTAATAAAAGTAACCTAAAATGCTTAAAATCCTAAACAATCTGTTTGCTAAAACCCAAAAATATTGCCTTTAAAAGCATTTAGTATATAAAACCTTCTATTTGATTTGCTGCTGTCGAAATGGTGTTGACAAAAAATGCATGAGACTTTATTAATTATTTACAGGGCACTCTGAATTCGATTTGCAGGCGCTGCTCTTGTTTTTATTATTGCTATTGTGTGTGTTTTTGTGTGTGTGGCATGCAAATTTAATGATGTCAAGCAAGGCAATAAGGCAATAAGGCAACACGGGCCAAGCACACTTTTTTGGGGGGGGGGGGTGCCAGAGTGCGTTGGGTTTCAGATTTTAATTATCGAAAGGACTCGGCACACATACACACACACACAGACAGACAGAGAACAAGCAACAACAAGTGTATGAATAATGATTCGTTTAAGGGCTGTGCGCTCCTCTCGTTGGACAAATAATAATGTGTAATTTTCCGGCCATTGAAACATTTGCACAAATAAGGAAATTGACGAAGCCGTTTTGCCCAAATGGTTTTCCCAACACTTGTCTACTGTAGGTATTCGTATTTGTAGCTGTATCTGTAACTGTATTTGTAGCTGTATCTCTAACCTTAGCTGTATCTGTATATGCATCTCCTATTCCAGTTCCCAATTTCCATTTCCAGTTCCTATTTCCCTCCAAAACTCCCTGTCTGAGCTATGAATTATGGCTTTGGCAAGCGTCTGCTGCTCCATTTGACTCGACTTGGCCCTGGCTCAAGTAAATCATTTTAATATTTAAATTAAATCAACTTCAAAATCAACTACCAAGTCATAGATGCAGATGAAGAAAATGGATTAGAGTTCTTGAATTTATTTGGACACCAGGTTCAGAAAGCAAGTACAATTAAATGCTAAAACCTCTCTTTGGAAAAATTATTATATTTAAATAAATATATTTTTTTGTAACATTTTTTGTACTTATTTCTCTCAGTGCCTTGCGGAAGTAGCGCCTCCTCTCGGCTCGCCTAATCTTTTCCATCCCAACCGGCAATCGGAATGACTTTAAGGCGTTAATTATAATGCGAGACATGCGAGCTTTTTGGCTGAGGGGATAAAGCGTGTGTGTGCAATATAATTTTGATTGGTACATAAAATTCTATATACATATATATACAGCTATATATATGGAGGGGCAGGGAATGTGCGTTAAGCTGTTGAGATACACAAATGAAGAAGCCACGCCAATTAAATATTTTAGGGCAATATTAATTGCCTTTTCCAGCAAAATAATTTATTCAAAAGCTTATTTATAATTATTACAAGTAGTTTTCTTAACTGAATTTTCAGTTCGAGATTTTTCTAAAGCTTATTTATAATTATAACAAGTAGTTTTCTTTGCAGAATTTATATTTAGACATTATTTTCAACCAAAATAATGCCTTGAAGAAGATTTTTGAACTTAAATATTTAAATTTAAAATCTAAAAACCACTTTTGGACATTCAATCAAGCCCAACCCTGGCTGGCTGTCTCCAGCAAAATGCCATTAGTAATGTGAAATTATTTTGAATTTATTCCCAAAGAGGAGAGGGGCAGGGAGGGGTCTAGGATATATGTTTTTGAAAAATGTGCTTGCTGGAGATGAAACGAATAAATCATCAGAGGAGAGGCCACATAGGAGGTCCTGCGACAGTTCTACCCTCTGCATCAGCTGGTTGAGTTTTGTGCACAGATTTTCCTTAGATTTTCCACCAGCAATTTTCGGTTGACTAATTGAAAGTTCGGAAAGGCCGGAAAATGTGTGTGTTGTGTGGAGAAAGAGGTTCTCCTCCTCCAGTCAAGTCAAGTTGAGCATTTGGCAAATGGCAAAACATGACGTAAAACATTCTGACGACAACAAAACATTCTGAAATAACAATGCCCGGCAACTGTGTAAAAAATCGTTCTTAACAAATTGCAAGCGTGTCAAAATGAGAACTCGTAAATTTTTTAATGCCCTTCCCACCCCCTCTCGAAGGCGATTAAACTTAAAAATTGTCACAGTCTCAGGCGGCGGCGCCTTTTGTCATCCGCGGAATTGTGCAAGTGATTTCACATCGGCTTTTTGTTTATGACCGCAACTTTGCCGGGATAATTAATTAAAAATCGATAAGATTTTGATTTGGATTTAACGGCTCCGGCTGAGCGGGTCCGAGAATTATGATGCTTAGTCAGCCGAGAGGCAACCAGCACCCATGACAAACGACCCCCAAACCACTGGCCACCGGCTACACCTCCCACCCTCCCCTGCCACCCACATGTTTGGCGCTTTGTTTTTGTTTACGATTCTCCGATTTGCAATTAGGTATAAATTTTTCGAATGCGAATTCCCAGCGGGATGTATGAAAGGTATATATATATATATACACATATAGTATATATAGTATGCGCATTGCTTCTATAAATAGTCGGGCGATTCGGTTCAGATTTTAGCCATGTGGTCCACCTGATTTGATTGTTTGCCAATGAAAATGATTGCCGGCTATAAATTTTGGGTGTGCAATGGTGGTGAGGGGAGAGAGAAGAGCGGCGGTGTGTGTGTGCCACTGCTGGTTCCGATTTATAACCCACATCCGTGGCTCTCTACAAATTAATACCCCATTTTTGGATAGTAATATTTACGATTTTACTGATGGAAACTTGCCCAATAAATTGTTGATATTTTAGAGCGTTTGTTTGGGTGAGTTATGTACGATGTGTGTTGTTCTATAATTAGAGCAACGATCTATAAATCTATAAAGAAGAAGTGCTTTTGTTGTAGAAAAAGATCGTTAAGACACAAGTTTTAAGGAAGTAAATGGGTTTTAAGTACAGGAAACGGAAGTTAATTGTTTGGTACTAAAGCAAAAATCAATCTGGGGATGCCAGTAAGCATAGATATGTGGATACTGTATCGATATGTAAAGAGAAAAGGCGATATAAAAATCGATATTCTAAAATATTTAAGTGTGAATTCGATATATTCTTATTTTGATTAATATAATCAGAAAATGTGAATTAAATATCATATTTTGGATCAATTTTGATAATATGTGTATTTTTAATAATTAATAATTAATTTCTATATTTTTCAATAATTAAAATTTCGATATTTTTCGATCAGAAAATTTCTATATTTTTCGATAATTAAAATTTCGATATTTTTCGATAATTAAAAATTAGATAGCTTTTTGACAATTAAAATTTCTATATATAAATCGATATTTTCGTGGCTTACGATTTTTTTTATCTAAAACTGGGCCCGATATATTTGTCGATATATAAAATCGAAATTTGTTATTGATATAAATCGATATATTACATTATTTAATTATAAAGATAAGCCAGAGTCAAAACATTTATCATTTTTATTTTTTAGGACTGTATTTAGAACTCCTTAGAATTTCTAAAGATAGTTTTTCTGGCTCTCTGTTTAAATAAGTTTAAGTTTAAAATATTTTAAAAGCTTTTTAATTAAAATAATAATAATTAAACAGCCTTTTAATTTTTATACTTAATTAACACCTTCCCATTTTTACTAAAAATAAAATATAAGCATATATTTTCAAAGAATATCAATTTAAATTCATATTTATATCCCCATTACAGGGTATCCCTTAGCTGGGAGATCCCCAACTCTTATTTCCTTCCGTCTTGGCCGTGTTTCCTTTTCGATGTTTCGATTGGAACGTGTGAATTTATCGCGGTCATAAATTACAGTACAAACAACACGCAACCGAAGGTCGCCTGGGGACGGCAAAGGGTTCCCCCCAGGGGGCGTGGGCGGTGTTGGCCCAAAAGGGGGTCAAGAAGAAGAAGAATGGGGCCCAAGACACATTGGCCCAGTTGAACTTCCCCCCAGCGAGCTAATTATTGTAAATTGTGCATTAATCTCTTCGCTTCGATTTTGAAATCAAAAGAATAATTCGATATTTTTAGACAGAAATCCCTGAGACTTACCCTTGCAGACCTTGCGGTGGGTAAGGGGCTTGGTGGGGTCCCGGTAGAAGCCCTCCTTGCACTGGTGACAGTTGCGGCCGGTGGTCGAGTGGCGGCAATTCTGGCAGACGCCGCCGGAGACGCCCTGCGAGAGCCGGAAGATTTCCATGTTGAAGCGGCACTGGCGGGCATGTTTGTTGCAGTTGCACTCTGAAAGGAAACGAGAGGAAGCAAAGGATATTAGGGCGGACATGTCACAGGATATGGAGCCAGCTGGCTGGCAGCTGGGAAAGCTGACTGCTATCAACGATGAAAAGAAAATGGTTTCAGGGTTTGGGAATTAATAGTAAACGGAGCTGGACATTCATTTGTCTAGCAGGATATTGAATTAGGCTTAGTAATTAGTTTTGAATCATTTACTTAAGAGCAAAGACATAATAAGTGCCTTAAATTGAGTACTTACTGGGTCTTATTAATAAGGCAACTCTAGGAAATCACTGTAAGCTTGTTTTTCATACCTTTCCAACTCTGAACTAGTCTCCGTTTGCTCTTCAAACATTTAGCAAATATCCCGTGTTAATATATATCTTCTATATATATATATTTGATCCCTCAACCCCACCGAGTGCCAGCTGGTCCAACCAATTCGATCTGCAAAGAGCCTGATTTCTTTGCTCAATTCTTTGTTGCCTGCTGCTGCCATGTTATGCTGCTGGCAAACAGTTTTGCTATTGACATTATTCGATGGCGACTGGCTGCGGCTATAGGCTATACACTGGCAGAAATATAAGATATATATATGATAATAATCTAGCTTATAAGAAGCGTGCTTTCAAGGGTTTTTTTTTCTAACTGTGTAGCTACTGTCACTGCTGAGTTGGCATCTTCTGGCTGAGGTTTGCAACGCCAAAGGCCACATGGACAGAAGCTGTCAATGGCAAAGGGCCATGGATGTTGCCTGCTGATGTTGCAGCTTGCGGCTAGACAAAGATTCAAGTCCATCGTCGAGGGCCCACTGTCTGTGCAATCGACATTCGACGGTTACAGCTTCAGCTCCCATCTCTAACTCCATCTCCAGTTAGAACTCCATTGGCAGTTCAGAGTTCGGTGCTGCGCTGGGCACACATGTTATAATTATCTTCGCACATTGCTCTGGGGCAGTGGCAGACAAAGCGACTCTGGCAGGGACCCAGACCCAGACCTAGACCTCCTTTAGGCCCGCCCCCCCGTTGCCCCATGCCCATGGCGCATGCCAGCCGCAGACAAAGTTATGTCAGCGCAAATATTTGAGCACAGTCAGGACTGTCGCATTCATACACTTGGAATAGACAGGAAGTCGAAAATATAATGTAAAATAAATTAAAAATTAAATAGGGTTGCATTTTATACAAATTTATCGATAATTTCTACAACTTTGGCCACTCTAATTGCTTGCAATTTGACAGAAAGTCATCTTAGGAAACTTAAATAAATTCTAGAAAACTAACTAAGAAAATCATAACTCAAATAAAGTTTAAATCAACATTTTCTTATGTTAATTTATGGCTTACAATTTTCTTCCAGTGCATAGGAAGTCGAAGAGCCATGGGTAGGACCGTTTCGTTGTAGAATCGTCAACAAAAGCTAAGCAAATATTTAGAAAAAGCAGAGCTCAAAGCACGGCGTGTGGCTAATTGCCGCGCTACTGCCAGATACCAAAAAGCTACTACCAGAAAACAAAAACAAAAAAAAAAAAGGGTTCGGTGCGGTGTTAAAAATGCTAGATAATTAATTTTAATGACACACTTACGACGACCCAACCTGGCGACCGGGCGGGCGGGCGAATGCAACTTGATTTATGGGCCGGGCAGGGGCCCATGTAAATTTCACTTCTTCGACGATTACAAAATTCAGCTCAATCAAATGCGACTTAAAGCGAGGCATAAAACCGTTCATTAGCCAGACACCGGACACCGGACCCTGGGGCTGCCGTGTTATCCGAAAAGGTGAGTCCCCCAGTAATTAAGTTCAAATTTGATAAGTGGCCAACAAAAACACTCTCGCACGTCTCAAAATACGGTGAGATATATATATTTTTTTAGGAGACAATGGATTCGTCTTGATATAGGTATCTGTAAAGGTATCTGTATCGGTATCTGTATCTGCATCCGCATCTGTCTCAAGTCTTGCAAGAGTTTCCCTCAGAAAACATGTTCAGGCGGCTTAACTTTCAGCTGAACTTGGTCACTCTGCGAATAATAAATGAATGCAGTCCCTGATCCAAACAAAAAATAATGTCATATTTCTAGTAATATTTGGGTAACGAGCATAGCTGAATCCTGCTTAAAGGGGATCCCCCTAAATTCCAAGTTATGCAAGTTATGAATGGGGGACAGCCTTTGATGGAACCAGGAAAAACTTCAGTTTGGCATCTCTAATTAACTGCCAAAGAGAGCGTTTTTTTTTTTTTGTGCTTCTGCTGCTGGCGGGGATTTCTGGACTTCTGGTCTTTTGGCCAGGGGCAGATTTGACCAAGCTTAGCAGCTCAGAAATGAACGGGAACAAGGGAGCCATGGGAGCCATGGAGCTGCTGATAAATGGTCGAAAAGCGTTCCACTATGGCTACTATGGCCAAAAACAAAGCAAAAAAAAACAAACATTCTGGACCAAAGGCAAACGCAAAAGCCAATTCAAACGTTACGCTTTTTCCTTGCTTTACGGACCACACACACGCATGGACATGTTTATGCCGTTGGCAGGGTTGCATTTTGTTGAAAATTTATCGATTATTTAAAGAGTTTCGGTCACTCTATTAAATGGCATTTGTGTCTGGTTTTAATTAGTCTGTATATTAATTTTTAAAAGGAATTGCATTTAAATTTTAACTGAAATGTTTTACAAATTGTTTAAAAGATTTTGTTTTATTATTGTCTAACTTTTAAATTTTTTTTTAAATTAATTAAAATCATGTTTCACTTTGCATAAACTTGGCACCTCTTTGATGGGTTCTCTCTGTTGTCGAGTTTGTTTTTTTTTTGGGAAAAGGCTAAAGCTGAAGCTTTTCCTTGTCCATGTCCATGCCTGAGCTGAGAGTTTTCCATTTTCTCCCCCCCCTCTCTCTCTCTCTCTGTCGACATTTCATCGTTTTATGATTGATTGCGTTCGCCTCGCAGTGATTTTCGGTAACCGAAAATTGTGAATTGAATTCGTGCTGGCCACAAAGGGGAAGAGGGGAAAGTGGGGCAAGGGGAATGGCAGGTTGTTCTGGAAAACTGTGTATCTGAGGGGAAAGTGGGTAAAATGCGGAAAGTGATGGCGGGATGGAGCCTTTGAATTGCCGTTGTTGTTGCGATTGTGGTTGCGGTTGATGCTCTTGCGTTTTTGCACTGCAATTTGACAATTTCATCGCAAAATTGTTTTGGTGTTTGTGGCCGTGTTGTGTGTGGTGGTGTGTGTGTGTGGTGTGGTGTTGTGTGGTGTGGTGAGTTGTTGTGTTGTTGCCTTGTATAGTGTGTTATGTAGGTCCCTGTGATTTGTGAATTTATTTTAAATAAAATAATAATAAGTTTCACAATTAGTCAATAATTTGTTAAGGATATGTAGCAGGGATTTTAATTATTTTTATAAATATGCAAGGTATATGTAGCAAAGATTATAATTATTTTTATAAATGTGCAAGGTATTAATATTTTAGGTAGGAATTATGTAAAGTTGTTGGGGTGTAAAGTATATATATTTAAGTTTCATCAAGGAATATTAAGCCCTAAAAGCATATGCTCCTTTGAACTTACTCTACTTTAATTACAGAATTTACTACAAAGTATTTAAAGTTTTTAACTAAAATCCTTCCCATTAATTTAATCCCAATTCCACTTATTTTCTATTTAACCCAATTACACTTAGCAGAGATCTAGCTTCCTATTTATAAACATTTTCATGTTAAAAACAATCGTAAACAGGAGAAAAAAACTTTCATAAATTGTTTGCACTTTCTTCGCTGAAAGAAATACTCAGAAGAAATACTGAGAAATAACCATTGCCAGAGCTACTTCCACATGGCCCAAAACAAAACAAAAAAAAATTACTAAAGCCCTAAAGGCCTTATAATAAACGGATTCTTCAGCCAAAGTAATTAAGTTGTAAGGTTTTCAGCTTTCGGCTGCCTTCATATTTCGTCTGTCACCTAGAAGACACTTGGCGGTAATAACTTTATTTTGCTAACGATCAGAGAAAAGTATTTAGATTTAATTCAGAGGGGGAAGTACCGTATGAAAAATTACCAGAAAAGTTTAAATTTAAAGGAAATAAAGAAGAAATAATTTAGGGGAAATTTAAGGGAAATTTAGGGGAATCACAGAAACTGTGAATATAAAATTAATAAAAGAAAAGGGTTTAAGGGAGAGATGTATTTTGGGATTTATAATTTAATTTAAATTAATATAAGAGTTTCTAATGGTTGTTCTAAAGGAGATAATTCTTTATGAGATTCTAGCATTTTAAATGTAAAAGAAAATAAGGAATGTAAAACCCACGCCATAGAAACAAGAATAATGGATTAAAGCTGGCCATGTTCACCGGGCCCACGCCTCTTCTAAACCCGAAGAAGACTTTATTTTTTGTTGCCCCCCGTCTCCCGGCCAAACTGCAATTAAGGCAAAGTTGCAACTTGCAACTGCAACGCTTTTGTTTTCAGCATTTTCAGCGTGCCGCAGCTGCAACATTTAGCTTGTCAACGATTACAAATTGTTTGCTGCCAAGAAAATAAATAAATAAAAAACAAAAAAAAAAAAGAAATACAGATCCGAGGCAGACACGCGGCGAAACATGCTTAAAAATACTTTCCCAAAGAATGCAACTTGCTTTCAGACTTGCCTCTAATTAACGCCCCGCGAATTAGCATATAAATATATATATATATACTATATACATGGGGCCCGATATCCTGCCTTTAATAAAAAACCATGTTCATGGGGTCTTCCATTTGGGGGATTTATGTTTCGGTTTCGGTTTTTGTTTTGTTTTTTTTCGGGGAAAATGTTCATTCTGTTTGTTATTTTATTTAAATCAAGCCACCAAATTACTTACAATTCTTTCTTCCTTTTACATTCCACTCTCTCTCGTCTCTATCTCTACATTTTCCCAAATTAGTGCGGAGGACCCCAAAGAAAAACAATAAACAAATTTTGGAAAATGTTTTTCTGTGCGCGATCGATTCCGAGGGTCGAGGGTCGCGAGGGTGGGTTAAATAAACGACTCGTTAAGACACATAAATAAAACGCACCAAGTTCTCTAATTAAGTCGCCCTGAAACACACAGACACACACCTAGCATTTCGGTGGAAAAGTGGCCCCGAAATGAAAACAAAATGCGTTAAGTGAATGGAAACTGTAAATAAAAGAGCCGAGCAAACATTAAACACCATCGAGGAGGAGTCTTGAGGCTGTTGTCTAATATTGGCCGGGTCCGGAATATTAGGCCGATTGATAAACTGGTTTTTGGGAGATAATATACTTGGTAATATATGTCGCCCAATTTTGGCACCTTAAGTAAGTTTGATAATATCCATAAAGTAGGAGTTTCTTTAATATTTAGTTTGATTTAAGATAAAGAAGTATATTTTATGGATATTATAGATATTATATTTATACAATTTTTATTATATATAATACATATATAAATATATAAGAATTGAGACTACATAATTTTTAGATATTTTTTATTACAAAAGAATAATAATAAGTCTGTTTTGCCTTTGGTAAACTTCGCTAAACCTCAGTAAATTTCATTAAAATCCAGCTAACTTCGTACTTTAAATTTTAGATATCATGAAATTCCAATTGGGAATTTTAAGGGCAATCTTTAAGCATCCTTTGAACCCGAAACTTTTAAAAATATAAGGTTTCATAGCCCAGATTAGTTTTTTTTTTTTTTTGTCTTTTAAACAATATATTTTTATGCCTGCTCTTTGAGATAATAAAATTATATTAGCTCAAAAATCAAAAATAAAAAAATTATAAAAAATATATCCCAATTCTGATACTTAAAAATACTAAAATAATCAAATTAAAATCTCAAAATCCCTTCCAAAGGACACCCACAACACCCATTTCGCTTTTTCCCCTTAATTAGTTGCCACTGGAAACTCAATTGCCAAGTTTTTCTTTCTTTGTGGTGTTGAAAACTCAAGTAGTCTTAGCTGCTGTTAGTCCCTGACCGAGCATCTGTATCTGTGTGTAGGTATTCGTAACCGAGGGATAAGATAAACACAACACAAAAAAAAAAAAAAAAATAGAACCGGCAGCTAGATCAACAGCCAACGCCTGCAGGTGATGTGAGAAAGGTTGCTGCTGGGTTTTGATCTTTGTTTTGATAGGAATTTGGATTTAGAATTGGGAATTAGAATATGGAATTAGAATTTGAAATTAGAATTTGAAATTAGAATTTTAATTTGAGTTTAAAATCGAATTAGTACTCAACACAGTCAAAGAAAAACTTTAATTTCAAATCATTTAAATAAATTTCCAAGATAAATTATAGAGTTCTTCATAAAATTAAACTAAGAATTAATAAACACTTTCCTTAAAATATTCCAAAAGGATATACAAATCAGAATCAAATATGGATCTTAAAAAACCCGTATAGATATTTTTTCCAGTGCTGTAACTTGGAGCTTGGAGCTGTGGCTGGTGTTGAAATGTCAGCACCGGCACTTGCCGCACATGGCCTCCAAGTGCGGCAATATGTTTTGTTTAACATTTTTCTCTCGCTTTTCGGGGGCCGCGCATTGCATTTGCATTTAGCCTGTTTTTTTTTTTGTTTATCTTTTTTGGTAGCTGCACGTGGCAGTGAGACGGAGAGAGAATCGTGGACTATGTGCCCCATGGGCCACGCCTTAATTAGGCATAGCCCCCGACCGGGGGCTAATTCATATAAATGATTTTTAAATGCGCAAAAATGCGCGACTACTGATTCCCAATAGAGTTGTAGATTGCATTTAATTAAGCAGAAAAAATAAAAGAAAGAGAAACTTCATGGTGGTGCTGTTGCTGCTGCTGCTGTTGGTGGTGTGAATGTCAATTAAAAATCGTATCTTAGTATCTCAGGGCTGCCCTCGGGCTGTATCTTTACATCTCGAAGATGGTCTATCTGTGGAACAAGTTCCCGGGAGATCTTCAACTTCTCCCGACTCCAACTCTTGCCCCAACTCCCCCCATGAAATGTGATCTGCTGGAAAGGTCAAAAGTCGGTCACGAAACATAAATCAGCCAGGGACATTGTACTATAAAATATATATACATATGAAAATATATATATATATAGCTGTTCATTTTCAATGTCACTTGCATTTATTTGCAGATCCCTCAGCTCTTTATTTATACTCGAATTTCGTACAACTTGTTGCCTTTTTCACTGCACAAAATATTATATGTATATTTTTTGCCTGGAATTCTGTTACACCTTTTGAGACCTCAAAAATCCCCTCCACTTTTTTTTTGACCTATCATTGCATAAGTTACTGCCGGGTTTTTAGCCAGAATTCCACAATTCTTTTAACTATTTTTTTTTTTTGTATTTCTTTGGCAATTCGTCATGGTCTCTGGCGAAGATCGGAGAGGTAAGTGTAAAGTCTCCAGCTGGGCCCGGCACCTTTGTGCCACCGTCTCTCTCTCCTGTTTGCCATTTATGGCACTTAAGCAAATTAATAAGAGATGCCACCATCGCAGGGCAGATGGGTGAAGGGAGGCTGGGATGCTGGGTTACATTGAGTCCTTGGTTATGACAATGCAAAAAAAAAAAAGAAAAAAATCCCAAATCCATATCACAGTTTGTATCTGAATTCCACAGACCCAAAAATAGGCGGAGGGCGTGTCGTTTTCATGGATTTTAATCTTTTTTCTTCTTCTTTTTTGAGTGTGTGTGTGCATTGTGCATTTATTGTCTGCTTGCCGAGTATTGATGCTTCGATTTGGTCAATTGTTCAATGAGTTTTCCGAGCAGCTGCTCCGCAGTGGCGGCCCTTCCTCTGCACTGCAAGGAAAAATGTGAAAAGCGAAGTAAAGGATACTCTGAGGGAAATCTCAAAGATCTCTCACAGAATTATTGCAGAACTCTCTTAGGACTCTCACAGAACTATCACAGAACTCTTCCAGAACTCTCACAAAATTCTGGAAGATCTCTCACACAACTCTCTCAGATCTCTCTAAACTCTCACACAACTCTCACTTAACTCTCTCAGAACTCTTACAGAATTCTCACACAACTCTCACTTAACTCTCTCAGAACTCTCACAGAATTATCACAGAACTCTCTCAGAACTTTCACACAACTCTCAAAGAACTCTCACAAAACTTTGACAGAACTCTCACAGAATTCTCAAAGAACTCTCACAGAATTATCACAGAACTCTCATAGAACTCTCTCAAAACTTTCACAGAACTCTCACAGAATTATCACAGAACTCTCTCAGAACTCTCACAGAATTATCACAGAATAATCACAGAAATCTCACAGAACTCTCATAGAACTCTGGCAGATCTCTCACACAACTCTCATAGAACTCTCCCAAAACTCTCTCAGGACTTTCATAGAACTCTCACAGAACTCTCACTGAATTATCACAGAACTCCTACAGAACTCTCACAGAACTCTCTCAGAACTCTCACAAAACTCTCTCAAAAATCTCACTAAATTCTCTCAAAACTCTCACATCACTCTCTCACTCTTATTTCTCTCAGTGTCTGCAAAGGAAAAATGCATGCAAAACGATGTATGGCGAGTCCCTCGTGCGGCCTTTGCATTTATTTACATTTGTTCCAGGCACACCGGACAACGGGACGTTTCGGGGACGGACACAACTGGGGATGCATTCAAATTCGCATTCACATTGAGTATACTCACAGCGGCTGCTGCTGCTGCTGCTGTGGCATTCACATTCCCATTGACATTCATTCATTCGTTCATTTTGGTTGAGAGGGAAGGGGGAAGGGCCTTTTTCTTCTTTTGGAAAATTCGGGAGTCCATGGCACCTCGCTAACACTAACAGGTGTGTCCAAATGGAAATGTTCGTGGCCATGGCGGCAGCTACTAATCAATTAGTGACAACATAAATCGATTTTCAGGGAGTGAGTTTGAAGGAAAAATGGTAACAGGAAGTGGCGATGAAGGATTATGATGGGCGTGAGGATTACAGGGAATTATGGGATTTGATTTGGGAAGAAAAAAAAGGGGGTTTTTTAAAGATATCAGTAAGAGTTTAGGGTATCTGAGGGATATTTTATCATACAGATTTTCTAAACTACAGATATCATAAACTCTTTCTGCATTAGTTGAATAAACCGTATTTTTTTTTGTTAAAAATAAAGGTAGTTAAGCCAGGATTTTGCTTTATTTAAGGTACTTCTTTTACTATGAAGTTTCTTTTTCATAAATAAATTGAGAGTTAGGATAACCCTCTATCCTTTCCTGATTTTTTATCCCTGCTCTTCCCCTTCTAATGAACCCGTTGTCACATCTTAACTTCTATCTTCAAGACCCATCTCTCTTCCTCTCTACCCCGACAATCATTTAGGCCATTAAATGGAATCAGTTTTGGCCATAAACCAACTTCTGGATAAGATATTTAGTTTGAGAAGTGATTGCACTTATGGATTATTAGTTTCTCACACCGAAAATCCATTCAAAATCCGCATCCAGATGACTATCGCGCAGTTCAGTTTGGGCCAAGTCGGGTCGCAGTTGGACAATGCGGTTACCTGATAGCTACCATTTGGCAAAGCCATTCACCTGGCATAAACTATATTGTCAGTGGATGCGACTGCAACTGCAACTGTGACTGTGACTGCAGATGCAGATGCAGATTCGGATTCGGATTCGGATACAGATTCGTTTTGGGTTTAAGATAGGGTTTGGGGGAGACAAGTCGTGAAAGTAACATGAAGCAAATCACAATGGCCCAAACAATGATAATAAGTAAAATGTGCTTGGCTTTTCCAAAGGCAACGATCTCGATCGACGACGACAACGATGGTCATGACTGCCGAATGCCGAATGCCGAATCTTTATTAATATTTTTTTTTTAGTTTGTTTACATATTTATAGGTTCGCTGTGACTGTGACTTGGTTTTTCACAGAAATGCCCGAGGTCAAAGCGATAAACGGAAGCTGATCCTGCGCTCCAAATTGAACTCTTTGGGGGACAACGACTGCCAGCAATTTGCATATTCTCCAGACAATGGCTAAAAGTATCTATATCAAAGTATAGAGAGTATAGAGTATCTTTTGCTGACTAAACTCAGTGATAGATGCGGAAGAGTTAATTGCTGGGGGAAAGGAATTAACACCAGAGATTACCCAATCCCCATTCACTCGTAAAAAAAGCAGAAGCCAACACAGATACTATTTATGGCCAAGACAAAGCCGCAACACAAGATGGCCATGTTCAGGGCTGTCTCCCTTTACGGCTCGTTCTGCGGTCACTTCGCCTACTACTATCTTATATGCCATTTTACTTTATGGCGACATTTTGCAATTTCATAAGGCAAGGACAGGGTTAGGATTGCGTATAGGCTCGGCCCAGCAGCCGCCGCATCCTGGGTGTCCTGGGTGTTTATTAAATGCCAAACTTCTTTACAAAAGGCAAAAGGCAGCACCAGGCAGCAGGCAGGCAGCAGGCGGCCTCAAAAACAAACAAACAACAGCCACAACAACACAACACAACACAAAAAAAATATAAGGAGCGGAGAGAGAAGAAGAATCTTGCACTGCCCCTTAACGACTTTCGTTTGCCTCTGTTTTTGTTTATACCCTTCCTCGGCGGAGTTGATTCCCTGAAATGCCATGTTTTCTCTCTCTGGAAATCACTTCGATCGGATTACATCACAAGGCAGTTCTCAGTTGATTTGTTTAGAAAGCAAAAGATTATGCTAGTTGAGATCAAATCTCTGGCACTGATTGAACCAAAAGAAAAGATCAAGAAAATGCCCCCTAGGAGTGCTCGTAGATGAGATTGTGTAAAAAGTAATTGCAGATACAGGGAAATTACCAATTTATATATATGTTTGTGTCAAATTTAAAATTAAAAGGGCAAAGGTTGGGGTAAAGGTAAAGAAGAAATCTAAATTTTTGGCATACAAAATTTATTAAAATATATCTTTAGCTGGCTATATTATGTGCTTATAATTCCCAAGTGCGAATTTATAGGAATACTTATTAATTTGAAGACTTTGTCAAGTAATTATGACAGTTTAAGCTTCTAAATGTGAAATTAGGTAATTTTAAAATAGAAATTATACAATAAATACAGAAAATTTTAACAGCACAAGTTTTTTTTGCATGTACTTATAATTCTCAAGTGCAAATTCGCGTATTTATAGATTCCCCAGCTGAAATTTGATGGAATATTTCATAATTTGAAGACTTTGTGTTGTATTTATGACAGTTTAAGCATTTAAATGTTAAACTATGTATTTATATACTTATCACAGTTTTTTTTCATTTGAAATATAAATTATAAAAAAGGGTCAAGAAATTTTAACAGGACAAGCTCTTTTTCATGTGCTTATAATTCCCAAGCACAAATTCTTGTGTCTTCAGAATTCATTTAAAAATTTGTTGGCCGTTTTTTTTTCTAAATAATTTATTTAGAGACTACTTGTAGTTACTTTATAATTTTATGCTTTTAAACTATACAAAAATATAAAATATTTACCAAAATATGCTATTTTGCAAGAGTTTGCTTATAATTCCCAAGTACGCTTTTTGCAGACATCCTTTTTTTTTGCATTGTATTTTATAGATGTTGAAATATATTGAAAAATATTCTATATCTCTATATTTTCTATACATTCTATAGAGTATTAATGTACAGTCAACCTTTTGGGCCTCTTTTAGCTGCCTCCTTTTTTCTTTGTTTTATTTTTGCTTCCCCTGATATTTTTTTTATGTTTTTGGCTATCTCTCACAATTTTTTGTGTCACATTTATCGCACTTTATAATTAAAAGAAGCAGGGGGTATAGAGGAGGAACAAGGAAAGGGAAGATCCCCAGAGAGAGAGAGAGGATAGTAGAAGAAGAATCCCTGCACCCCGTTTTATGGCCACAAGTTGCCAGTCCCCTGGCCAAGGGCCTTATCAGTTGGCTAAATAATGATAACAATAAACAAGAGTCGAGAGGAGGCTTTGTTGTAAAACGCTGCCTTCATGGCTTTTAATAAATTACATATTTATGTATCGCAGCTTGGACTCAAAAGTTGGAGTTGGAGATGGAGGACCCTGTTCTGTTTCTGTTGCCAATCTGGGAATCCCCGGCATAATTGTTGGACCCACGCGAGGCGACACGATGCGACTCGCGGCGGAAGATTAACAACTTCCGAAATGGCTTTTTTAATGACACCAATTATGAGTTTCTTATCGGCACAGCAGCTGGACATTCCGTCCGGTAACCTTTTTTTTGGATACATCTTCTTCATTTCGAACTTTTAATGAAGTAATTTTTTTTCTGGTGCACTTGGTGGAGGTGGAGATGAAGGTGGGAGCTGAAATATTGCTTGGCCAGGTGTCGTGGGGCGACTTTCGCTGCATTGTTTGTCATTCTTAATCTCAGATTTTTCCAAACTTTTTTTTGTGTTGTTTTTTGTTATATTTTTTTTCTTATTTTTCCCCCTTGAATCTGTTGTTTTCTGTTTACTTATGGCCATTGTTTCCCTTTCAAAGTGGCATTTTGTTTGTCCAGCTTCTTAAATAGTTGGGTGTGATAAAAAAACTTTTTGAAATAAACAGAGAAATAAACTTGAATGGATAATTGCCAGCATTTAGTGGTGTAGCCTCTATTTATTGTCAAAATTCAAGGGTATAAACTGGTTAAGGAGACCTCCACAACCCAAAATCCTGTCAACCTCATAACCTTAACCTCTCAAAAGAAAGCTCAATCAGTCAGCGGGACTCTCTGATCTGATCTCAAGTCATTCAAATAAGCTCTCTTCTCTCTCTCTAAAGAGAGTCATCATCATCATAATCATCATCATCGTTTTGCCATCTTGCCACCTTTCACTTCCTTTCGCTGTGTCTTGTGTCGCCGCCTCCAATCAGGGAACTTGACCGATTTGTTTACGCACAAAACTTCAACAATTTGTTGTTTGTGCCGATAATTTGGTGTTTGTCTCACATCGTTTCAGCGTGTCTCTCGTCTCTCTCTCTCCCTCGCTAATGAAGCTAATGTCAATTCGCCAGCAAGTTGAGGAGCAGAGGAGCTGTTGGCCACCAGATTGAGTTTCCATTTGGTATCCATACCATGACCCCTTTCCCTTTCCCCTTCCCTGGCGGCGCCTTGTGCGATTGTGCAACGTCATCGCGGCGAGGTGTCGGAGCTCCTAACGCGAAGGCAGCCCTCAGTCTGGTTGATTAATTAAATGTAATTGAGTTTTAATAGGCTAGCAGGAGAGGAGGAGGCCCGGCCTTTTGCAAGCAGCAATTACACTTGGAGAAAATTCGAAGCAAGAAATTAAGATGATTTTTTAAAAGTTTGTAAAATATAATCAAGGAAAAATTAAGCTAAAATAAACTAGAAGTTAACTAATAATTAAATATAACTATTTTGACAAGTAAGCAAGTAAAAATTAAAAAGAAAATTTAATAAGTCATACCACGGATTTGGCACTTGAGAATTATAAGGCAAGAAATTGGGAAAATAGATTGAGAAATAATATATAATTAATCCTTAAACCAAGAACCCTTTTTAAAGCATCTTATAATTTAAATAGCTTTAAATTTTCTGCTTAGTTCAAAGCTCGTTAATGGCCTCCCATTTTTTTTTCGAGTGCCCCGATGCGGGTGTCACCGAAGGTCGCGTGGGCAGTCACTGTTGTCGAACCGCCAAGAGACTCATTAACGACTCCCCGAGCCTCTGAGACTTGGGGAATCTGTGGGATTGGGCAAGCAAAGCCATCGAAGTTGAGCCCTGCTGCTGCTGCCACTAGCTCTCGCGCTTAACAATCACTTAGCGCATTATTAAAAACGCTTTTTGATTGCGCTTTGGCGTGCAGGGTCGGCCGGTCGATTGCCGGCAGTCCGATTGAAATCGATAGGCGTTGCCCTGCGTTGCATGCGATACCCTGCATTAGAGGGTATTTTGGTGATCAAAGATTGAAAATTGAAAGGTAGCGGAGAATTGCTTTAAAATTGTTTAAGCTGTACTTATTTTTAAAATAATATATATAAAAAAAGTTGCTAAATCAATATAACGATACTTTATCGATATTTGATGGTAAATTCTATATAATTACGTTGCAATATTAAAGAGATTAATAGATATTCAGAAAGATTAATTGAATTGGAACTAGATAAAAATCAGATATTTAGGATACTTGTATCATTTTTAGGATACTTTTAGTTCAAATCGATATATGAGCTTGAAGTTCGATATTTTTCGATACCTAAAATTTCGATAAATCAAACATAACGATAATATTATTTTTAGGATACTTCGACTTCGATACTTAAAATTTAAATAAATCATTTATAACGATATTCAATTGTTATTTTTATGATATTTTTGGTTAATCTTGATACCTGAACTTAAAATTCGATATTTTTCGATACAATTCGATAAATAAAATCAAGGTTAACAATATTTTTTCGATATCCACTATCTACTTTCGATACAGTCTTCATTCTGAAGGGTATTACCCTTATTCGACTCCCCTAAGCCTCTGTAAACCTCCTCTTCATCTTCCCTGCCCTGCTGCCAGCCTCCGAAGCCGCATTTTAATTGACCATGGCCAAGAAGTCGCACTTGGAAATGTCTCAATCAAAGACAAACACAACGAAAAAAACAGAAAAAGGCTGGATGGAAACGAGACGAAATCCAAAAGATACAACTGCCCACAGTAAATCTACATAAATTTTGGTGTTCCCTCCCCCTATCTCCCTATCTCTCTGTGGGAAAAGCAAATGAAAAAATAAAATAAAATAAAAACCAAATCGAAACTTTTTCTTTTGTGGATGTAACATAGATGTTGATGCCACAAGCTGTTGTTTTTTTTTTTGTTGGGAACACGCCCAACGTACATCAAAGTGTGTTAAAGTGTGTCTTGTGTGTGTGTTGTGTGTTGATAATTTGCATTTGATTACGGGTTGTTGGCTGCGAAAATTGCGGTTCCGGCAAAAGGCTTTGATTTCTAATCAAAGCCGTTGGATCTTGTAGAACGAAGATTAGGAGGAGTCAAGTCACAGTTTCTATTTTGACACGGGTCTTACGATACTTGATCCGCTTTTCCCCCCTCAACTTGTTCTTGTTTTTTGTTTTTCTTTTTGTTTCTGTTTCCCGTGAGAGATTTCACTCGATGGAGTTGTCAATGGTTCTCGGGGCCGCCTAATAAGCTCGTTTGCAGACCTCAAAAATTAATAACATTGAATTAACAATGGGACAGAATCTACACGACAACGACAACACGACAAAAGGCCAACTCAATAACAATAAAAATAACAAGATGTCATAAAAAAGGGAATGGCAGGGAGGAAAGCCTTCAAATAAATAAATAAATAAATAAACAAACAAGGGGCATGCGGATGTAAGCGTGCAAAAAAAGGATAATTACGTGCTTGAGCAGCACAATGAAAAAACCAAATTAAAGTGAGCCAGCCGAAAGGGGAGGCAAATCCAGGATTCAGGATCCAGGATCCAGGATACAGATACAGGGGCGCCCTTGGCAAATAAACAGGCGCATAAAAAAAAGACGCCCACTCCAGCCCGAAAGACAAGACGGCGACGAGAAGCAACCACCGAAGGCAACATCAAATTTACAAACAAAATAAAAAGAAGCCTCGACTATGACATACCTTAGGTAAAAGCATGACCTAAAGGAGTCAGGATAATAAGGAGAAAAATATGGAAAAACTTGAAGAAATTTATATAAATAAAATCGAAAGTTATAAGAACTATTTAAGGGGTTAGTTTGTCTTAATTTTTCCCCAAAGTTACTTTGACAGTTTTTATTTTTACAGCTTTCCCTATTCATATTCCATCATTCTTTTCTCTCTTATTATAGGGTATTTCAAAAAATAAAAAGGAAATCTTCAAATTTGTCAAATGAAAATATTTTTTAAAAAAGAAAACATACAAAAAATAAAAATAAATATACAAAAAAAACGATGAGTACCCCACCACCACCAGCAACCCCGAAAATCGTCCGGCACAATGAAAGCTAGATTATTGTTGTTGGCTTTCCCTTTTTTTTTTTTATTTTTCTGTGAGTTGCCGCTTCGATGACTTAATCTCGTCGTCTTTTGGCGCCTGTCAGGCTTTTTCCAGACTCGAAAAATCTCGGACAAGATAGTCCAGAGTTCCAGGATCCCAGGATCCCTGGGTTTCCTTTTGCCTCAGGACAAAACCCTTTTTTGGGGGGAAAAACGAGAGGCTTTACCTTTTCAAACAGGTGACCATTTGTCAGACCTCTTCCTCGCTCAGTTCAATCAGCGAACAACAACAACCAACCCTCGGAACACAAAGGGGGTGGCTTCCCAGGCATAGAACTTCAATTTGGTAAATACTTTTGCACCGAAAATATTTGTGTAAAATTTAATTAAAGTAAAAATGCCCAAAATAACATTGATGGGGGGAGAGAGAGGGAGGGAGAGAGATGCCTTTGGATGCCTGACTGGCTGCTGAAAAGCAATAAACAAACTAAATGGAAACTAAGTTGGAAAGAGGGTGTGCCACAGCCATGTCCATATTCAGGACATTTTTCCTAATGGGAATAAACTGTGGCCAAAGTCAAAGTCTGAGGAGGAAATTGGTTAGGACTTGGCCACACATTTTATGTGTCGCTCTTTTAAGGAAAACTTATTAAGCAATTAAACCTGTTTTCATCTCTGGGATGCTGGAATCCGCTGGACTGTAAACACTGCCCCGGAGCATCATTAGGGCCGCGAAAAGAAAGCCCGCTCGCCCGTAAATTTTTCCCCCCTTGTGTTCCGTGTGAAAATGCTGGCTCTCACTCTGGTTTCTCACTCCCTCCTCCCACCTTGATGCCTCACTGCGATAGGCCCTGGTCCGGAGTTAATTATTTGCCTGACCCAAGGCGAGTGGCACACTCACACTAACACACACACACACCTGCTTCACTCCAATCCCCTCCACACCCAGCATCCCCGCCCATGATGGGCATCATTCGACAGTTTCAATTTTAATTGCTTTTAACGTCTCCCCGCTCGATTTTTGTTTTTTTTTTGTATTATTTTTTTGGCTTTTCCAACTTGAAATTTGCTTTTCATTTATTTTATCTCATTTTTATTATATATTTATTTTTATTTGTATTTTTTCTCTGCATTTTTCGTTGCTTGTTTGTTTATCTTTTGTTTGCGGAGGGTTAATATTTGAGTTTGCCTTTGTCCGGAGGCGTGGCCAGTGCCGTCGAAAATGAAGAAACATGTTGCAATTTGGTCAACTCGCCTAATGAGCTTTTTATTTGACTAAAAACAAAAACTCAGTTGGAGAATATGCAAAGCCCCGAAGGGGCCACTCGGGGTACAGTCAGGGAAATCAGCGATGTCCAGGCACTGAATACTGGCAGTGTCCCTTGGACTTGTTATAGAAATTAATTGGAGCTTAGAAGCAAATTATACTGAAACTTTTACAGTTTTTGGTTTTTTAATGCTGATTATATTAAAAATGAAGTTAGGTACAATTTAATTAACTTTTTTAGGTACGGTTAGGTACAATATTTCAGCTAAAATAAAAACCCAGAACCTCTAAGCTCTTACTTAAGTGTCTGTAGTTTATGTAAAAATAATATTATATATTAATTTGCTTTTTAAATTATTTGTGAATTAATAAAATAATATAGGTACCATGTTTTGGGTACGTTTAGGTACAATATTTCCGTCAAAATAAATCCCTAAAACCGCAAAGACCTTGCTTAAGTGTATGTACAAAATATAAAATATATATTTTGAATTTTTTTTTGCTTTTTAAATTCTTTATATATTAAAAAAGTATTTAAGTACCATACATTTCAATATGTCAGGTACCTTTAGGTATAATATTTTAGCTAATTTAAACACCTAAAATATACCTTGTATCTTCTATATGTGAGTAATATAGAAAATCTTCTAGAAGTATGACTACATTTAAAGCTGCACCAAGAGGCACTCAAAAATAGTTAAGGTACGTTTAGGTACAATATTTCTGCTTAAAAAAAACCCTAAAAACTCTTAACACCCAGCTTAATTTTTTCTATAAAATATAACATCAAATATTTAAAATTTATAAGCACAAAATGCTATATTTGAGTCTAGTACCAAGTCTCTTATAAAAATGGGTACATTTCAAGTCGTACCCTCGTACACTCATTCACTGGCTTTGAGGGGGCAGCAACCCCGCCCACAATCGCCAGCAGTTTTTGCCTCGTTTTCGAACAAAACACAAATTGTGTGTTAAAGTCTTGTGATTAAACAACTTTGGCACCTTTGGCCACCACCACCGCCACCGTTACCGCCCCCCCTCACCTGCACCTGCACTGCCGCCGCCCCTGTGTTTTTTGATTGCACTTCACACCTATGGGCAGGTATGTATGTACACCTGAAGCCGACTGGGAGGCGTCATCTATGTTACCTCGATGTCGTTCTCGGCCACTTTGCGCAACTTCTAGCCGGGATTTTTCCGATTTTTTAGACATTCTTTCATTGGATAAATTTGCCCGCTGACAGGCTAAGCAGGAGGAGCAGGAGGTTCGGGGCACTTGCCCCGATAATTAGGCGTATCTGGAGCGCATTTTATGGCATGTTCGCAGGGGATGGCACAGCCCACCGGCCCAGAAGTGGGCAACATCGAGGGCGGAGACGTGTTTGTTTATCTATAAAACAAGTCCGAGAACCAGCACCGAGCACCTATCAATCAAATGGGCTGACTAAATACAACTTAAAAATAGGTTATTCTGGCACATTAAAGGCCCCGTATGACCCGGAAAGCGGGCCAAATAATGCCTGCACTCGGCGAAATGTTGGCAATAATAAACAATAAGTAAATAAAAAAAGGAAATGAGAAGGAAATAAAAACTATTTTTAAGCACTCTACTTTCCAAATATCTTGATTATTTGGCTCAGTGTTGTGCAGATTTTCCAGGAATTTTTTTTCCTTATAGATTTTCCACCTAAAAGTGTAGCCGATCATTAAAAAGTTTGCTTTGAGAATGAAATTACCTGAGAAATCTTCAAGTTCTTTTGGCATAATTTCAGCATAACTTCTATTAAGTTTTTGGGGGAAAATATATATTTCAAACAGGAAATTAAGTTTTGGAAGAAACCAGGAATGAGTCATAACTAAATGCTGATTTAATGTTTAAATAAAGGAAAGTTTTTGATTGTTTTTAAGGTGTTCTTTTCGAAGTAAAAATGTTTACCTTTCAAGGGGAAATAAAAGGAAAAAAGTTTATTTAAAATTTAAAAGAACTTGGTTTTTGGGAAGTTCCAAATGGGAAGTCGGGAGGTATCTTTTTTTTTGGCATTATTTTAGCTTAAATAATATGATGTCTTTGCTTTTTATAGTAAAATACTATTTTAGTAGTAGGGTAAAGTTTCTACCTTTTCGATTAAAAATAAAATGAATAATATTGCTTTAAAATACTTCAACAAAAAGGTTCAAGAAAGTGCCCTTAAAATTCTCAAGAGCGGATTTTGAGTTCGTTATAATTTTATTTATTAATTAAATTTAATAACAGTTAACAGTTTTCTAAATATTAAAATGAAAGAAAACATAAGCTTATGGTTCTCTGTGGGTATTTTTTATGAAAATTCTCAGCTACCTCTCATACTTTTAATATTTTTTAAGCCAAAACCCTGAGATTGCCTTAAGAATTGTTGCCTTACTGGCGCTGCCTTTTTTAATAATATTAAAAAAAGGAAATACAGCATTTTGTTGTTAAGTTCCTTGTTTTTTCTACCCGTTTTTTGTTGATGTTTAAATTTCTGGTCATTTTATGGCGCCCGCAACTTCTGGCTTCTGTTTTGTGGCAAGTTAAGGTGCAGCATCAGCAGCCTCAACAGCAGCGGCAACAATAAAAAGGCGCAATGGGCGAATCTCGAATCGCATGTCCAAGTGTTTTGAAGCGTGCAACTTGGGGAAGCCGAGAAGTTGTTGCCAGTTGGCAGTTGCCAGTTGCTGATGCTGCGGCATAAGTCAACATGTCTGCGGCAACACCATGTGCCATGTGCTGTGATGTTGCCTGCATAAATCTGTTGCATGTTGCAGATGCTAGATGGTAAATGGTAAATGGTAAATGGTAAATGGTAAATGGTAAATGTTAAGCGCGGCAGCCACCTCTTTGGCGGCGTCCACGTTTTTCATCTGAGCCTTTGCCTTTGCGCTTCACTGCGATTTATTTGCCCGTTGTTTGTAATGCCATTTATTGCTGCAGTTTCAGTTGTTGCTGCTGCTGCTGCTGCTGTTGCTGCTGTTGCTGTTAAATGCTTATTTACATTACGTTTTAGCGGCACCAAAAACTTGCGCCCTCTTCTCGGATTTTGTGGGAGACGCAGCAGCCGAAGGTGCAAAAGCGGCAGTTGGAGCCCGAGGAGGTGTCGGCCCTCCACATAAATATATTTATATGCCTGTGCATGTAAGTGTATATATATTTTGATTTATGTTGCCGTTCTGCTGCTGCTGCTGCCGCGTTTTTTTCTCTGTCCGATATGCCATACATATCATTAGGCAGTTGCCAGCGAGGGCGGTTTGTATAGTTGCAGGAAGCACTTGTAAGTTGAAGGAGGGTTTTGATAAGGAATAAGATCGGGTTTAGGTTTAGAAACTTCAGTTCTTCAAGCTTGCTTAAGCAAGGATAATATTGGTAAAGTTGATTTTTTGGTTTTAAAATATTAAAGGAATTTACTCTAGTTTTATTATAATTTTTTATGAAAATTAAAGTTTTTAAGGTAGCTTTAAACATGCAGTATCTTAAAAAACTGAACTCTCTAATTCTTATTTTGAAATTGGAAAATTTAAAGAAGTTTTAAACAAGGAATATTTTGGGAAACAGCATTTTAAGGGTTTAAAATGTTTAATTAAATTTTACTTTAACTTACTTTAATTTTAATAGATTTCTTTTATTATAATTAAAGTTTTTAAAGCAGTTTTTAATAATGAAATTATTGGGAAGACAGCATTTTAAGACTTAAAAATTATGAATTATTTATTATTATTAAATAAAAAAAATTAATTAATAATTATTATTTGAATTTATTAAATTCTAACTATATTTTTTAAAAAAGTTTTACACCAAGACAATTTTGAAAAAAAAACACAGAATTTAGGCTTTTAAATGTATAAGGAATTTATAATAATTTTACAAATTTTATTTTTAGTTTTCAAATTTAAGTTTTGGAAGCATTTTTAAACAAAAAATATTGAGAAACCTTTTTATTTATGGGTTTTAAAATATATTAGGAATCTACTTTCCTTTGATTATATATTTTTTTTTAAATTAAAGCTTTTGAGTCATTTTTAAGCAAAGAAAATCTAGGGAAAAATATATTTTAAAGGTTTTAAAATCTATAAGGAATTTACTATAATTTTACTTTATTTTTTAATAAAAATTTAAGTTTTTAAAATAGTTTCAAAGCAGAAAATCAGGATCTCAAGAATATCAAATTTTTCAGGCTTTTAAATGTTTAAAGAATTTCCTAAGATTTTTTGTACTAGTATTTCTAGATTTATTTAATTTTTTTTATTTTAATATTTAATTTTACATTCTTCCCTTCTTTGTTCCTTTATTACTTAACCTTAACATACTAATATGCCACTCCTAATCCCTCTTAATCCGAGTTACTTAATATAAAATTGCTATGGCTGATATTTATCCTTTAGCTTTAGTTACATTTAGGCATACAGTAAACAAAATTAATCAATATAAAATATAATTTATTAAAACTTATAAGCTACCCCTCGCTCCTCTGCCTGCTGCCTGTTGCATGTGTCTATTGATGTTGTTGTTGCGCATGGGCAGCTGCCGGCAAGTCAGAGTTCGCCTTTCGCCCCTTGGGGCAGGTCGAAAGGGAATTTTCGCAATTCGAATTCGAAAATTGAAATTCAAAGGAAAGTGCTGCACACACATGTGCTCCTTGTTAGCTGTTTATGTACAAATGTATTAGCAACAAAAATGATTTAATAGATTCCACGAAGAGGCAAGACTCTGCCTCCTCCTCCTTGGTGCCCCTTCAGCTGCGGCATTCCTCGCTGCTGCTGCTGCTGTTTGTGTTGACATTTGCCAAGCGGCCAGGCGGCATTCACAGCTTATTAAAAATGTATCTGACAGCGCCATGAAGTATGCAGCAAGCTGAAGGATATGGGGAAAGGAAGGAAGGAATGTGTATCTCAAAATCTGAATGGGAATGAGGCATAGAGTCCTGGCAGCCCTGGCCCCTGATCCAATTAACTGCTTACACAAAACTCAAATGGCCAGACAAATAGAGACGAGGTGAGGCCAGAGACTGGGTCCTGGTCAGGATATGTGTATGGACCCCAGGTCCAGCTCACCTGCCAGCTTGGCCAGCAAAGTAATAACAGTTAAAATCAACGCACAGCATTCGTCCTGACATCCTGGCTGGCCCTTGGCCACACACACACACAATCAAGGAGGGGAAATTCTGCTCCTTTTTTTTCTACTTTTCTTCTTTTTTTTTTTGCTAACTTTTGAAGCAGCTCCAGCTTGTTCTCCAGTCAACATTTAAATTCCTACCTATCTTAGTATCTTCTATCTTCTAGTTGTATATGTTCATAAAGATATCCTGGGACAGAGCATTTGCTATTCGTTTGCAAGGATCTAGCTTCCCCCTCAAAGCTGCTGACTTAACGTTGCCGTTTTGCTTTGCTTTTGTTTGGCTTTATTTTGTTTTGTTTTGTTTTGGCTTTTGAGTCCTGCTGTGTGTGTTGTCCTGGCTTTTGCTTTTGACGTTCGCTCTCGCCGGTCCTTGGCCGCCGGGGTTGCATGTGTGTAGCGTTATGTGCATAAAAAATAATCATAATCACTTGAAAGCCAAGCTGGAGAGAACGGTGTGGGATTCTGAACCCAAAAAATAAACCCAAACCTGAACCCAAACCCGAACCCAACTCATATTCCGTTGGAAGCAGGACTCTGGCTTTGGCTGCGAGCGTTTTGAGCACTCAGAAAACAGAATAAATCCTGAAACGGAATCAAGCAGCAGCCAAGTCCAAGTGATTTTCACTTTGCATTTGTTTTTTCTGGCTTATTAAAAATATGACTAAATGGAATTTTGTTGAAATTAAAGGCCCCCGCCCCCCTTTGGTGACATTAAAGTGAAATCAGGACCTGCTGGGGGACAGGGAGTGTGACTCGCCAGTAAATCAGAGCGAATGGCAATGACAGCCTCGTCACAGACAGCCGGCCATCATAACGAATGGCCCGACATACCTACCAAAATCCCCTTACCAAAAAAAAAAAGAGAAACCCCACCAGAAAACCCCCCTTGGCCACCTGGCCAGGTCATGTCCTTTTTTTGTTGATCTAAAAAATTCAAGGGTATATTTTTTCAACACTAGTAAAATCCATAAAAATTATAACTCTAATATTTATTAGCTAAATAAAAGTTGGAAGCAAGTTCTTGCATTTTAATAACTTTAAAAATTAAACCCTTGGCAAAAAGGGTATTCCCTAGTCTTTAAAGTCCTGCCTTTCTGCATCCTTTTCACCAACTGAAGTGCGCATTTGACAAGCCCGGTAAACAACAATTAAAATGACAACAGAGGAGCCCGACCAAGGCGAAGGGATTTTTGCACGTTTCGCTTTTCGCTTTCGCTTAGTTGGGGAGAATGTCACACAGAAAAAAAAATAGAAAAAAAATTACAAAAAAATACAAAAAGAGCTGAAAAAAGGACTCTTCCCCTGAAATGTAACTGATGAAAACTGACACAAGGATGCTCTGTGCGAAATTATAGCCGCAGGACCTTCGCATTCCCACACAAAAGCAACGAAATCGCAGCAACCAACAAAAGCCCCATGCTCCGGCATCAGGACAAATAACTTGAGGACATGCCAATGCAATTTCGAATCAATGTCCAGGACCAGCCAATGAAGACGCAGTCAGGATAAAGAATAGAGTAAAAAATAGCGTAAAAAATAGCGTAAAAAATAGCATAAAAAATAGCGAAAAAAAAATAGAAACAGCAAAAGGAATCTCCAGCTAAAAAACTGTTGGGGAAAAATGCAGACGCAACGCAGGGAAATGAATACATTTTTTTGGAAAGGAACTAAAGACCAGAAAGGACTACAAGGACTTGAAAGTTCTCAAAAAAAAACTTCAAAACTGCTAAAAAATACATTAACTTCAATCTTCTTTTAACTTAGATCTTTAATGGTTAACTAATTATATATTTTTTGTATATATTTTTATATATATTTTAAAAATTCAGATGACACATAACCCCCTCAAGTAGTGGTCCTTCTCCAAACCCCCTCACTTTCGCTTTCAAATTGGACAAATTGGCCGTCTAATTTGCGCGGCATTTTCCTAAATCCCGGAACATTTATCACAAGTCTTTAGACCAAAGGGGGGCCGGACGGGGGGAAAACCGCAGAAGAGAAACTATTTTCGGGGCGTATGAGTAATGTCTTGATTTGCCAAACGTTTTAAACGGATTTAAATTTATTTATTGCGTCGCCCAATTTTAATTTTAGCCTCTAGTCTCTCTCCGCCTTTTGTTTGTTTGTTTTCTCTTTTAGTTTCTATAATGTATCTCAATCCGAAACCGCATCGGATTCGAAGGTGTTGACGGAAATGTGATTGGAAGAAGAATGCGCTGCAGACTGGGTCTTATGATTGAGGAGTTTTGTTCTGGGTCAAAGTTGGCCGACTTCTTGACTTGTGGGTAATATTTTAAAGGGGGAAATATGGTTATAGATATAGATTTCGATGTAGATGTAGCTGTAGATCTTTCCTCTATAAATCCCTGAAATTTATGCTTCAAGTTGGGAGTTTTGTGCGATTTATGGTGAAAAAATATGGGAAAATGAATGGCTTCCGGTGGTGTTTGTGGGGAAAATAATGGCATTAATCAACATTTTCTATGGCTAAATTTGATGATGAAATATCCTGTTTAATTGGGATTAATATATAATGAATATAAGCCTATCATAGAAAGAGTATTTAAGGTTATTTGTTTTGTATTTAAACAGGTTTAAGTTACTATTTATTTTACTTCAATTTATCACATGTTTCTTAGCAACTTTATTAAAGTTTTCAATGTCAGGTTTTTTCTACATATTTCCTTAAATAAATATATATTTTTTTTATTTATTTCCCATTCCCTTTTATATCCTCTGAATATCCTTAAATTTAAATTTCCCTCCAAATTGCTTTACAGTTCAAAACAAGATTTTATTGCGAAAATAACACTTTCGATTCTGAATGCAATTTGCACGCATATGTTCGCTTTATTTACCACATTTTCTGTGGCCTTTTCTTTTTGCACAGGACATTTGCCGATTTTTGTCGATTTTCTCAATTTTCCAGATTTTCCTCATTTTCCCTTATTTTTCCGTTTCCCTTTCATTGGCGGTCAGTAATTGCCGGCTGTTGTTGTTTTTGTGTTTGAGGTCACATTGAACGTCAAAAGCGGCGATGGCAACGTTAATTTCGTTTTGCCCATAAACATGCAACATATGCGCGAGTCCTGTGAGAGCTCGGTAAGGGGAAGGGGGCGGTTGCAACCCTAATAAACCCGGCAGGCAGGCGGTTGTCCTGCCACACGTGCCTGCCCCTGATAAGAGCACAAGAGCGCGAGCCAGGCAGGGTGTGTGTGTATGTGTGCTGGTGTGATGCTGTGATTTATGCACTAAACAATGCCAAAGGTCCTTTGCGCCCTCGCAGGACACATGAAAAAAATGAGAGCAGGAGAAACTGCAATGTTATGGCATGTGATGGCCACGAAGGACATCATTTCATCAAAAGCACAAAACATTGAGTGATGTCTGAAAATTGACATCAAAATTAAGTTTTTAAATGTGAAATTTAAGAGTTTTAAGTCCCTAAAAAAACCTAAGAAATCGAAAGAGAAGTAGGATATTTATGATTATAATTATTTCAACAACATTTCGGCACTCTTACTCAACCCTCAAACCCTCGAAACCTTGAAACCCAGAAACCCTGAAACCCTCATATTACTTTTATTTGGCATTTCCCCCCCCAATGATAAGGACCTTCCCTTGCTCGCTTATCAAATTAATTTCGCTTAAATTCGCGCTTATTGTTGTTGTTTTGTGCTCAGTGAGTTTTTAGAGGGTTAATTGCGAGGGTTTATTCGGAGGGTTGACGGCTCTCTCTGCGTTTTTCTCGATTGATTGTGAAAACGGTTTCACTTTCAAAACCTACACGTGTCCATTGAGTTGTTCAATTATGGCTAAGCCAAATCCTCAGCACAAACAGTCTTCGCAGGACTCCTTATCCTGTAGCCCAAAAAAGTAATGGATATAAAATAAAATAAAAAAGAGCAGCAGCCTTCGTTAAGACGAAATCCAAACACACGCGACAGCCGAGTCGAAATTGAATTCAGATGGAGTTGTCCTGGAATCTGTGCCTCCCTTACTCCTTGCTCCTTACAACTTCTTTATTTTAACTTTGCGCCCCGATCTGTTTGCTCAACAGATTGAGTCCTTGGGGGGTTACTCTGGCCTCTGGCCAGGGAAATTTCCCTGTTTTCCTTATGGGGGGAGTGTGCCGCTGCTGCTAACTCTGGCTGTCAGGTAGCTAAGATCTCTGGCCCAGAGTCCAGGTATGGCCGGTTTCCAGGTAGAGTCCATGGCCCTGGGTTAAGCCCTCGCAAAAAATAAAGCCTGGCCAAATCCGATGGGAAACTCATTGCCACGCCTTAAAATCCGACAAATGGTATCAATCTGGTCGAGTGTGTTGACTTAGTTAAATGGGTTTTTAACGTTATTTACTGGGTTAAATGGTTTTTTTCTAGGGATATTTAATGACTTAGTTTTATTAACTTTTTTTTTAAGATATTTAGTGACTTATTTAAATTGCTTAATTATTTTGTTTACTGAGATCAATAGTTTTTTTTTAAGAATATTTACTGATATTTTCTATTTGTTAGGTATTTTTTTCTAAGAATATTTATTGCAATTTTTTGAAGGGTTTTTACTCAAATAAATAGTGTTTTTTAATGGTATTTCCTGGGATAATCCGATTTTTTCTAAGGATATTTACTGCCTTAGTTTTTTTTAGTGAGATAAATAATATTCCAAGGATATTTAATAAGTAAATTGATTTAATATTTTTAAAATAATATTTCCAGAGTTAAATAGTTTTTTCTAAGGATATTTACTTAGATAAATATCTTTTTCTCAGGATATTTACTAAGTAAATGTTATGAGCAAGAGTCTGCTATTGTAATCTCTTTTTAAGATCGAGAAAAAAATGTAGAAGACCTGAATTTTCATAACATTTTATGTATATGTATATAAGAATATAAATTAAAATATAAAAAAATATAGAACAGAGAAGCTGTTAAAATATTTTTGATGTTACTTCCTGTTTGGAAAGGTAGAAACATAGTTTTAAATAAAAAAATATAGTTTCAAATATTTTCTAATGAAACCACAGCTAAAAAAAAACGTTTAGTTATATTTTATATAGTTCCCAGATAAATACAACATTTTTCCAGACTGATTCTCTTTCAACAAGCTTTAAAAATAATTAAATTTATATTTCCCCAACAAATAACACCCCATAAACTCTAAAAAATCATATAAAATAAATAAAACATCACTAATTAAATTAAATTAATTTTAAATTAAAATTCAACCCATCTTAATCTTCGATTAAACTCACCCTTGCACTGATTGGTCTCCTTGGCCGTGGCCCTGGCCCAGGGCCGGTCAAAGTGGAACAGCTTGCACCGCTCGCAGTCCCTGCCCGCCGTATTGTGGCTGCACTCGCAGCTCAGCTGCCCGTTGGCATCCGGCGAGCACTTGGAGGCGTGGCCATTGCACTTGCACCTTCCGCCCACCGTAAAGTCCGAGACGGCATAGTGCAGGCCACCGCCGGGTCCCACGGCTACCACCGATGCCGCCTCCACTGCCTCCGCTCCTGGATTTAGCTCAATATTATTATTGCTGGCCGGTCCATGGGCCACCGGGAGGCTGTACTTGCCACCGGTGAGCAGCTCGGCCGCGGAGGCTGCCCCCATTTCGGCCAGCGGCAGGTGAAGACGATGGAATACTATCCGTATATCGGTGGCCGTCACAAAATCCTGCAGCACCGGCGACGCGTCGAGGTCACGGGCCGAGGGTCGGCCGTCCAGGGTGCTGAAGGCAATCCGTGAGGGCACGCCCCCAGCGAGGCGTGTGAGGTCCGTGCAGCGTGCCTCGTGCTCGTTGTGCCTGCTGACGCTCTGGCGGGCGGGACGGCCGAAATAGCGACGGCACTGGGAGCTGTAGAACTGGAACGGTTGCCAGTTGACGCCGTAGTCGGAGCTCTTGTAGATCACCATCGAGTCCGGGCGGGGAGCGTGCGGGCAGAGCTGCAGGGTCACGTAGGTCAGTTCGAATTTCTTCCCTAGGGAGAGGGTGAGGGTGACATTGTCACCCGTTCCACCGCCGATGGCATTACCGCCCGTGACAGGAGCGGAGCGCCAGCAGGTCACATTGTTGGAGTTGTTCAGATCGGTGAGGGCGCGCGGGGGGAAGCTGCGCAGCGGATTCGATAGGTCACAGGTGTGGCAGGCCATGTCCCGCTCCTGGAACTCGCAGTAACGCTGCGGTCCTGCCGCACCGCAGGTGCTGCTTGCCACTACGGGGGCATCGTAGGCGGCATTCACAAAGTCCGGAACGCAGACACGCGGCTCGCCGGCCTTGTCGTAGCAAAGATCATCGTTGGGAATGGCCCGGGCGATGGCCAGGAGCGCCAGGACGCAGGACAGCAGGGTCAATAGGTGGGGCATGATTGAGGGATTACTTCTGGCTGGGATAATCACTGTCCTTTATTTTTTAAATACTGAAAAAATGTCACATTTGTAAGTAATTTGTCACTTAATGGAAATGGGATTTTGATTTTAATTAAATTAATTGTTAGCTGACAAGGTTTATGCATTTTTTAAGTGATATTAAATAGTTTTTAGTTGATTTTTGTCACTGAATATATATTTATTATAAAATATATTTTATATTTAATTACTAAATCATTTTTAAATATTTTCTCTTGCTTAATAATATTTTTAAACCCAATTTTGATTAGCTTAACTCATTGAAAAATGCTGCAAACACTTCAAATTCAATTCAAATTTTGATTATAATTCACTATATTTTTATTTATTTAAAATTATTAAAAAAATTGTTACTACACAGCATTTTTAATATTCATTTTTTTTACCTGAACTTCTCAATAGTTAAGAAAAACTTTTGAATTCAAATTCTTAACAATTTCTAAAATTTTAAATAGTTTCCAAAAAATATACAAGGAGACTTTTAGAAAATGAAATATATTTATTATTTAAATATTCATTTAAATTTTTATTTTTGCAACTAAATTGAATAAAACTAGTAGTCAGTTTTAATAAAAATTCCCAGTTGTTATGCCTCAGTTTTAATCACTTTATTTTAAAATAATTTCAATACCTTTTAACTCAATTTTCTTTGGTTCCAAAATCACTGCAAAAGTTTTTGCTGTTTTCAATAATTTTTCACTCTCAAAACGTATTGTTTTTGCGGTTCCGAAAATGTCACAATTAAAAACGGAAAATCGTTTATTTTCACACAACTTTTCAACAGTTTTCAAGGCTCTATTTCACACAGAGAAAACCAACTCGAAAAAAAAGGAGTTACGAATTCCGGCGGCGCTTCGTCAGCCGTATGCGCAGGCGTTTTAAGTCGCTCGCCTCGGGTCGCGTCGGGGCGTTTTAAGTCGCGTGCGAATCGCGTCGTTACGTCAAGTCGTCGATTCGGCGGCTGTTCACGAACGACTGTTCGTGTTCCTTCGGCGCTCGAACGCTGGTGTTGCGAGATCGCCGCCCGCAACATGTGGCCAGCGCGCGAGAGATGCTGCAGCATGCGCTTCCGGCCAGACGGGGGGAGAGGGAGAGAGAGACAAAACCGCAATCTGACGAGTTGCGCAGTCGTTGGCTGGCAACATTTGCGGATGCTGGCGGGCAACATTGTTGCTGGATCGAAAAAAAAATGTTGCCAAGGCTCTCGATTTCCGAATTTTCATTTGTTTATGTTTTTTTTAGTCCCCCCCCCCCCCAAGGGGAGATCGCAAGTCGTAAATTATTTAGCAGAGCTTCTTGGTAATGACTAATATTTATATTCAGTTGAAAAGGTGTAATTTTTTATAATTTAAAGCGAAAATTTGTAATAAACAGCACTTTACGAACTTTGGTTTAATTAAAATAGGGTTTATTACTATGTTTTGTTACTAGTTTTGGATAAATAAAAAATATACACTAAACTTTCGGTTCTGAGTCATGGTGGGTTTTTGTTTTTACCAACTCTATAAAACTTTAAATAGCATAGAGAAAGTTTAAATTATATTTTATATACACAAAAAAAGCCTGTGTTTTGCTGAGATTTCTTTTGCGGAAAAGCTAATATCATGCTGGCTTCTATCTTGACTGTCATTCGATTAAAAAACAAATAAAAAAGCTGACATAGTTGGGGGCACAAAAAAATGGGTTGAGTTGGGAGCTCAGAATGCAAAAAAAAAAAATGCAATACATGAAACTTTCAGGAGCCACGGTCAGCATTTTCCCACTGGATTTGTATTTTTTTATAACTTTGTTTTATGCGAACCCATCTTATAAATAACACAAAAGCTTTTTATGGCTTTATAGTGTCTAGTAAACTAAAAAAAAATTGTTTATGACCTCAATTTGATGGTAAAAATTAAGGATTTTTGAAGGAAAAAAAGAAGGAGAAAAGAGTTGGAAGAAGTAAAGCTATTCCTTTATGATTTGTCATATTCCAATTAGTTTTAATTATTAATAAAATAAATATATATACATTAGATTTTTCCTTATATTTAAATCTCTCTAAATTCAAGCAATCTTTGCCAGACCACTTAATAAATTCCACAAGTTTATGGCTTTGTAAAATGATGTAATTAGCTTAATATTTGCTGGAATCAGCAAGCTATAACTTATGTGTTAGCTCAGTCTATAAATTCCAGAAGCTTAGATCTTGGCCTTAACAAAAACCCTAGCTGAACTTTGATTATAATCGAAGCTAATCGAATTAAAGGGATCTAAGGCTGATATCGTTTACATATATAGTACTTAAACAAGGTCTTCATTATGCCAGGGCATTCCCTCTCTTTTGTATATTTTTCTTTCTTTTTTTTGCTCCTCCATTGGTTCCCCATTTCTCGGTCCGCTTCTATGTTTCACTGCACTCTCTGTGTTTGCCTTCGATGGCTATCGATAATGAAGACGGCCGCTCGTCTTGGCCCGGTTCGGAGTCCCACTACCAATCCGCCTCAGCTCCGCCTTAAACTCCAACTCTCTCGTTCTCGGCGTTGGCCAAGTTATTAAGTTGTCGTTAATGAAAATCATCAATTTTCGAAGAAGAGGGGCGCGTAATTACGACGAGTGGATGGCGATGCCCGATGCCAAACCGATGCCCGATGGCTTCATTAAAGCCCGGCCATAGCTTCCGCCCCCGCAGCCCCTTTGGGGAGAGGCAGAGGAGAGGCAGAGGAAAGGCAGAGGCGCCTACTTCCAGCATTTTGCTGCATTCTGCCTGCACCTTGCTGATAAGAGTTTCACTTTCAGCTTTGTGGTTCCATAATCGCCGGCCACGCGATTTGTTTGTTTTGGCTTTTGGAGGCGCATATAATTAGCTGTGGTGGCCAAAAAGGGAGGGGGGAGGTGGGATAGAAGGGGAAAGGCAGCTAGAGAGAGGGGGGTTGGAGAGGTGGAGCTAAATGGGAGTGGGTCAGGTGTGTGGTTTATGGTCGAAACCACATGTGAATCTGGCTTGATTATCTGTTTTCTCACGCAGTGTATTGCAAAGCCTGATTGGACATGTACAAACTTGTTAAGCTATTATCGATAAACAAGGTCAAATATTGATTTATGAAATTTGTAAATCAAAATATAATTTTATAAGGAATCTGAGAAATTTATGTCTTGGGGTAAACTATTTATTTAATGATGTTTTAAATAAATTAAAGCATTTCCAAAGATCAAAAAATGATTAAAACAATTTATCGATATGTTACCTATTTATAAATCGATATAAATCGAAAAACTCCCTATAATTCATTTAAAATACTAGCAAAATTTAATTAAATCAATTTATTTTTGAAATTCTACAATTGACTTATCGATTTTTTATCTATATTAATCGATAACCAAAAACTCTCTATAATTCATTTAAAAGCCTAGCAAAACTATAATTCAATTCAACACTTAGTTCTCCATCGATTAATACCCCACAATTATTTATATCGATCAAAGTAATTAACTTTAATTGAAGCCAGTGATTAGAGATGTCTGCCCGCCCACTTGGGTCCCCCTCCTTTTGTGTGGTTTTGACTGTACAAATATGCCGCCCACACACACACGAGCACACGCATACTACATGCGAGGAAAGACAGCTGGCCGGCTCATTTCCGCTTCCTTTGTTGATGCGGCTTCCACTTCCGCTCCGCTTTCAGCTCTCAGCTTTAGGTCCATCTTTCAGCTCCAGCTCCAGCTCCATCTCCAGTTTTATCATCTCCTCCTTCTCCTCCTCCTTCTCCGCTACCATGTCCACATATCCACTTCCATCTCCGCCCCAAAAGCTGCTTCTGGTCGTGCGGCTTATCGGCTCCTTGCCGGGATTGGGTTTGAATGCTGGGACATGGGCGGTGGAGCCTGAAAGGGGGATCAGAACTTTTGCTTTATTACCTTGGCAGTAGGCGTGGCAGCAACAACCGCAAAGCCCACGACCGCAACATGAGGATGAGGTGTATGTGTGTTTGTGTCTCATATACAAGGAAGACACTGTAAAAAATATATAAAAAATTCTTTAAACTAAGTCAGTAATTAAGGGGAAGATAAAGAAGAACTTGGAGATTATATGGTTATAAATAGGGAAATTTTTTTTTTTTATAATATATATATATTTAAAATATGTTAAATATATAAACTAGAAAATATATGAAATATAAATAAATTTGTACATATTTTATATATTTTATATATTTTATACATTTTATATATTTTATATATTTTATATATTCTATATAGTTTTTATATATTATTTTTAATTTATATATATTTTTATATAAATAAATCCTTAGATTCATATTTTCGGCTTAGTGTATTTTGTGTTTGTCCCGCTCAATGTTTGTTTGTTTTTCCTGGGTGTGTGTGTGGTGTGTGTGTGCTGTGTGTGTGTGTGTGTGGGCGGCCAGACAGTGCCAAACTTTGGCTTAATATTGGCAAGTGCGTAATGAAAATTGCATTGTCGTTTTTTGGTGGAATGGGGCAGGGTATCAAGGTCCGGCCAGTCCTTTTGTCATTTGTACTCCCAAGTTCAGACCGCATTCTGTCTCTCTGTCTCTCTGCCTGTCTCTCTGTCCATTTGTTTGTTTGTTTGTTGGTTTGCCAGGACGGCCGGCGGCAAGATTTTTAGATTATGACGGCTTTGAATCCTCTCCCAGCCTCTCCAGCCTCACCACCAGCTCCATCAGCCCAAAAAGAAGATTAATTGCTGCTTTTATATATATTTTTTCATATATGTTTAAGCCATAAAAATATATATATTTCCCATCAGAACAGCTGTTAAAAAACAATATAATTTATTTATAAATTTCTTTAAATTTTAAAAGCTTAATTTCCCACAGTGCATTCGTATTTGTTTGTCGCATTTATTTGTGTTTTGGACACTCTTTCACTTTATTGGCGACATCAATGACCGGCCTCAGTATTGCTTCTTCTCCTTCTTCTCCTCCTCCAACAGGATTTCGGGGATTCACACGCCTGCAACCCGTTCGCCCCTCCTTCCTCCCCTCTTTGAACCTTTGTGGTCGCTTTTTCGGCCAGTGTTTATCTTGGCGCTTTGTTTGTCTTTTCCGTAGTTGTATCTTGATTTTATTGCCCAAGCTGGCAAACATGCAAAGGCACAACCCGCACAGTGCCACAAAAAACAAAAAAAGATATAGAAAAGGGGCAAGTCCCGGTCTGGCAGGGGGCGGAGGGGCGGTGCAGCTAAAACGCACAGATAGATGACTAGATTCCTATCAGCGTCAATAAATAAAGTTTTTAAATGGAACAAGAAAATAAATATGTGTCTCCTTGTTGTCACCGAGAGCTGCAGGACGGGGCGAGGACGAGGACAGTGGGGCAAAGGGTTAGGAAAATAAATTTAAAATTAAGGAAACATAACTGGTTTAAAAACAAACTTATAAATTATTTAGTGTAAGTTATTTAATTTTTTGTAGGTGGTTTAATATGGCCTATAGCATTTTTAAACCATTTCTTTTTTACTTTATTTATATATTTAAATAATTTGTTACCTTAGAGTTCCCAAGTGGAAATTTGGCTTAGGAATTTCTTAAGAAAATAATAAAATAATAATTAGACAAACTTTTTAAAACTTTTTTGAGTTGTATAAATCTTTAAAAATGTACAAATCTTATTAAAATTGTATTTACTCAAAAATTTAATTTACTTTTAAGATTTTTAATAAAAACTGGCACTTAAAAGGAGAATTAATTAACTTTTTGCCAAGTTTTAAAAGATTATTATAAAAAATTGCAAACTGCTTGTTTTTCTTAGGTTGCTTAGCTTGTTTTCTGTATGATATTATATATTTATTATCATATATAGCTAAATATGTTTCAGTTATAAAATATATTATTATTTATTTTTCCCACTTATAAGTTTAATTAGTTAACTAAGATTTATAACTAATTATTATTAATCCCTATTATTACAATTATATTTTATTTATCAAACTGTTTTTACCACTGTGCCTCTGCACCACATCACCCACCACCACCACCCCCTCTAGGCCCCGCCCCCTGCTTAGCTGCCGGCTTGGCTCATATTGAAAAAGTTTTTTTTCGAGTATCTATTGCTGTGTCTTTTCGTCTCTTGGCCTTCCTGTCGCTGGTCCCTCCTTTCCCCAGTCCTTGTCCGGTCTTTTCCCATTCTTCTCAGTCTCCGAAGTCTCTTCATTTTTCGAAGTCTCCGAATTTTCTCATTTTCCTTTCCGAAGTCTTCGAATCTCCTCATTCTCCTTATTTTTTCTCTTCAAAGTCTCTGAATCTCCTCTTTCTCCTCAGACTCCTCTTTCTCATCTTTCTCCTCTTTCTCCTCTTTCTCCTCACTCTCTTCTTTCTCCTCAGTCTCCTCTTTCTCAGTTTCTCGCAGTCTTTTTCAGTGTGTCTGGCTGTCTGTTGGCTGTCTGTTTGTTTGCGCGCTTTGTCTCCTGTCTTGTGCAATATGCGTTGTGTCTTGGCCCCCCGTTTTCCTCCACATTTTCCGCCTACTTTTACCGCCCACTCTTTTTACCCACCCACTATACCAACCCACTCTCCCCACCCACTTTATTCCCCCAATTTTTATTCGTAGACTCCAAACTTTCACACAGAACGAATGCTTCCAATAATCCTGTCTTGGTTAATTTCAAATAATCGGAAAACTATTGTTCCTTAAGGAAAGTTTTCCTCTACTTAGAAAAATTAAGAAAGAAATGATTAAGAAATTACCAATGTTCTGGTTACTTTTATAAATAAATAAATATAATAAAAATAAATTCCAAACTAGTATAAAAATAATTAAAAGAAACCAAGAAAAGTGCTTAGTTCTTAGAGTATTTTGTTTAGCTAAAAACAGTTTTTTTGTGGCTACTTGATTCTATAATTAACTTGGCCATTATTAGCAGTGCATCCGTATCCTAGGTCAGAGCAGGAAGGAAGAAAGGAAGTTGGATAGCTGCGCCAGGAAGCTGGCAAAGAATTCCATGTCGAAGTCAACTCGTGGCCATTAAAACTGGCCAATTACCTTCAAGACTCATTAAGTGCTACAAGCGATGGGTGGGAGAGGAAGTGGGAGTGAAAGTGGGATTGAAAAAGGGGGTGACAGGGTGGCCAGGAGTGGCCAGGGATACCACGGGTTAACTGGAAGGCTAAGCATTGACTCTGAAGGGTGGCTGGCACCGCCGAAAGGGCTGTTAGCTGACCGTTACAATCGAATTAGGCGCCGCTCGCAACGCTAAATGCAATTAAAACTACAAGATGTTGATTACATTAGAAGTGCACGACAAACAGGAGCAGCAGCAGCAGCAGGACGACCAGGACGAGCAGGATCGAAGGAGGTATAGAGGGGAGGGGGGATGGAGGAGCTGCCCGTTCTGGCCAGGACATTTCAAGCGTTCCGCCACGACATTGCTGGTTCCCGTGGCTGATGTTGTTGCCATGCCCGGCGAACTTGTGGCCACACACCGAGAAAATTCTAGTAATTGTGTGCGCGCTCTCTCTGAGCTAGCCCACAATGGCTGCCAAGTGGCCACTCAATTAGCCGTTGGCCAAAGTCAAGGAGCTGGCTTTAGCCATCTTGGCCAAGAGCGCAAGTTGCTGGAAATTGAACTTTTAAAGATAAAACTATTCAAGAGTTATTCTAGACTTTTAATATTGAAAAAATCAAGTAAAGGGAGGGAAAGGTGATGAGATTTGGTCTTCATTAAATATTTATAAGAAAAAAAATTATTAGTTGTGCTTCGACAAGTTTTTAAATTATTTATACCAGGAAATATTTATTTAAAAAATGTGAACCATTAAAGAAATTTGTTTCTTATTTATATTAAACGAAGGAAATTAATAGATAGTGTTTTACATAATTTTAAAATTATTTATACTAGAAAAAGGTTATTAATTAAGATGTAAATCTAAAGAAATATATTTGTCCTATTTATAATAAGAAAATAAATATATAGATTGCCTTTTTTCAATGTTTATAAAATATTTGTTTAAGGAAAGAGTTTATTATTATATTATAAAAATGCATGAAATATTTCTTCTATTTATTATGGAGAAGTAAATTATGGATTGCGTTTTTAACAGTTTTCTAAAACTATTTTGTTCAAGAAAATAGTTAATAATAATATCATAACCATATATCTTCATTATCTCCAATTTATTATAAGAAAGAAATTATGTTTTTACCGGTTTTTTTACTTTTTTCATACTGGGAAATATTTAATAATTTAATGTTTTCTCCTATTTATACTAAGAAAGTAAATTTAAGAAGTGTTATAATAGTTTTTAAATGATTTATTTTTTTATTTATTTTCATTAAAAAAAAGTAATTAATTCAATTAAAAACATAAAACAACAAGTTTCTTCTATTTGAAATAAGAATGTAAATTTTAGATTGTTTTTTTTTAACAGTTTTTAAATTATTTACTTAAAGAAAATAAATAATAATAATTAATAATTAAATATTTTATCCTATTTCAAATTAAAAAATAAATTATAGATTGTTTTAAAATAATTTATTCAAGGAAATACTTAATAATTTTATTATTTCTTCTACTTATTACCGGAAAGTGAAAATATATGGGATTTTTAACAGTTTTTAAATTAACTATAATTAATAATTATATTATATTTTATCCAATAATTATTTTTCCCACGGTTTCATGGCCACTTTTCTCCCCGTGACTGCCGGGCTGCTTCTGGGCCAAGTTGTGCCCCGACGTCTCTCGGCTGCTTCATAATTTATCCCTTTTTGCGCTGGCCCAGCTCCTGCTAGTCGAGGTCCTTTTTTTTTTGTGTCACGTTCCTGCCGAAAAATTGTTGCGGTTGACCAAAATTATTTTTTTTTGTCCACAAAAAAAAAAATAAAAAAAAAACGTGGCGGCGAGAGTAAACAGGAAACTTTGTCAACATCGCGAGAGGGAGGAGAAGGAGGAAAAGTGTCCTGGCCAGGACGGGACGGGTTCGGACTTGTGTGTCAGCCATCAGTCATCGGTATGTGTGTGTGTGTTGGAGAGTGTGTGTATGGTTGTGGCAGGGACATAACATAAAGCCGGAATCCTCAACGCTAATTTGTGCATGATAAATTATTTATGCTAAAGCGAAAACCGTCGAAAACAAGCGCCGACCGCATAATCCGGCTAAGCACAAATTACAATCCGAACTTGGCCAAGTTGGGAAAAGTGTGGGGAAAAGCGGGTTGAAGTGGGGCGAAAATCTGAGAGGGAAAATCAGTGGGAAAATCAGGCGTAGAGTCAGCTTGAAATAACTTGTCAACAAGCTAATCCCTGGCACCGCGCTGCCAACACGAATCACTTGCTCGCAAATCAGTCTCCGATTTCATATTTTTGCACTTTTCCTGAAGCACCCACCCCCTCCCCACGGGGAAAACTCCACCCGGCAAGCCCACAGGAATGTTTGCCAGGAATCAAAGGGAATCAATGGTAAATCACAGCAAATGCGAGTCCCTGGTTTTGGATAAACAGATTAAGCAAGCTTAGCAGGCAAAGGAGAGCAGGTCCTGGCATACAATTGAGGGAGAGAGAGCAGGTCCTGGCAAGGATAAAGCTTGGAATTGAATGGTAATATTAAATATAATTTAAATAAGCTGGAAGCTGTGCATAATTAGCTCTGGAATATAGCACCAGATTCAACTTAAAACTTAAACTTAAACTTATTGCTCTCGCTGGCAGGACTTCAAGTTATTATCGGTTTATGCAAGTCCTTGGCAAAATGAAGCCCTGTCTAGGGGCCAACCATCAGCTAATTGATTTAAGATTTCCTTCTCGCTCAGCCGCACCTGCCGCGCATCAGTCCATTTGCAGGGATAAAATCCTTGAGCTTAATCAGCAGCTCCTTGTGCCGATGGTTGCACTTAAAGTCATTTGCCCCACGTTGCAGCTTTGGTACACTGGGAAGGAAAGGGAGGGGAAATTGGAGAGAAAATTGAGAAAAATCAGAAAAAGAAAAGAAGGTCCTTAAAGGTTTTGTGACTCTTGCTTCACCTTCTTATTTTATTTACAAATTATTGTTTGATATTTATTTTCACATCTTTACAGCTTAGCTTTTAATTAGCATGTTCACTTTATAGCTAGGAATTTATGGTCCATTTTTTTATTCTTTGTTTCAGTGTAGTTCTCTCGCCTCTCCCCCTTTCCTGTCCTTCTTTGTGCTCTGCCTTCTGTCTGCTGGCCATTTCATTGCTTTGGCAAACACTTGCCGCCAGCTGACGAAGCCACCGTTGCCTTCATTTGAATGGCAATACTGGCGGAAGTCAGAGGGACTGGGTCCTGGGTCCTGGATCCTGGATCTCGGCTCAGAGTGTTTCAAGTCGGGAGCTCATCAAATGACGACTCCCGTGGACTGCCGATGGCCACTTTGCCTTCGCTTTTGTTGGCTTTTGGCTAAAGCTGCTGCTAGTCCTGCTGCAGCTCCTGATGATGCTACTCCTGCTCCTCCTCCTGCTGCTCCTGATGCTCCCCCTTCTCCCCCATCAAGGTGTCCGGCATTGTTTCAATTAGTGCTAGAGTCCACCTGCAGATCCCCCTAAATCCCCCCCGCCTGCTCTGGCTGGCCACTCATTAGCAGCGCTTGCAGTTTGCGGTCTGCGGTGTCCTGGACTCTGGCCCAGCTTTAGAGCGCGCTTCGTCACCTTTGCTGGGAGTTGGATTTTAGGAAAGAAGAAGGGAGTTTGGACAACCTGCAGTTGGATAAAAATACCATTTTTTAAAGCCTCATTCTGAGGAAAAAACTAGCCTACCTAAGCCTTAAACTTAAAATGTTTTTTATAGAAATAAATACAGGTAAAGGCAAAACTCTCTTCTATAAAAATCTGTATTTATTTATTTACTTTCTACACGATTTTCCTGCTTTCATTTTTGCCATTTACCGTTGTATACTTTTGTGCAGGTGCTCCGCAGGACTCTCTCCTGCGGTTCCTGTTGCTGTGCCTCTTCACCGCTCCCTCCCACCACCTTGTCTGGGCCGCATGCTTTGTGCATTTATAATCATTTTTCATAAATGTCTGACCAGTGGCCGCCAGCAGGCAGCGAGGGGAGCGAGGACACTCGCATTTACTGTGACAGCTCTCAAAGGATTAGACGTGTTTCACATTTTAAATTGTTACGAGTCCCAGCCAAGGGTCCAGGCCACCTTCATGATGATGAGCTATGAATGTGGCTCTGGCGCTGGATGTGGCTTCGGCTCTGGCGATGATGAGGACATCCAGCAGCTGGGTTTTGTCTCTGGACTGTCTAGGCGCCGATTGCTCAATTCGTTAGGGGAATACAAACACCCACACAAAAGCATACATAAACATAAATACACCTACAACAACATACAACCACCTACAACCACCTACCACCCACTGGAACACACACACCTTTTTAACCCTTTTTGTAGTCTTACTTTTCTGGTTAAAATTTGAGATTGAATCTAAAGAATATTGTGTTAATTTTCTGGCTGACTAGAGCTGTTAAACCTTTTTAAAAAATATATAAAATATATATAGTTATTATTTCAAATATATATTTTTTGAATAAAAATCATCTATAAAATTTATTTATTTTTAAAAACCAAAATACTTCTTGAATACCTTTCAAAATTTATGTAAAAATCTTTGAAAAACAAAAGCTTTAAGTAAAGAGTTAACCCACTGAAAGGGTTAACTGCTTCAACAGCCATTTGTTGCTCGCTTTTAGCCACATTTTGTTGTCTATATATATACATATAGAGAGTGCTATTTTTTTTTTTTCGCCATTCTGACTTTTGCGCTGCGGCAAAACTGATTTAAGCCGCTTACCGGCACAGCCCGCTCCCTTCCCTAAGCTGTTTGGTACGCTTTCAAATGCCAATTCTGCGTGTGGGTTATGCCACGCCCTCCTCCGAACGCCCCTGGTTTGGGTAATTGACGTTGATGGAGATTATGCAGGCGCCCAGCCTCGACGTCATCAGGAAGAAAAAATAAAAAAAAGTAAAAAAACAAAGTTTTGATAACCAAGTGGAAGTGGAATTTAGGTTATAAAACAGTCACACACGGTTATAGTTTTACGGATTACTGATAAATATATATTTTAGATAAATATAAACAATATATATTTAATTTTTATACAAAAATATAGTAAAATCTCTCTCTTTACACTTTCTTTTTCTGAATAAATAACAATGCCTTTGTAGGCTTACAATTGACCTGACTTTTGAATCATTCAAGTTGATTTTACGCCTTAAGAAGTCTTATAATTTTCCATAATTTCCCCTTGACCACGAATTTTCCTTGCTGGATTTTCTGCCAAAATATAAAGCACTTTATCGCCTTACAATTAAAAGTCATTTGCAATGGGCCATGACGCCAGAGCTGGCGGGGCTTTTTGTCTTCGCGGGTGAGTCTAATGAAGCGGCAAGGAATGCCAGACACTGGGCGAAAAAGGGGGCTACTTTACTGACTTTAAAGAGTATCTACCTCACGTAATGTTTTTATTTTTGTCAGTGCATTGAGGTCCCTCAACTTTGTTGGCATCGCCCAATGAGGCGTCATTAAGTAATAAGTCTTTGGTTCGGCCAGAGTCTCCGATAAAAAAAAAAAAAAGAGCTGTGGGCCAGAAGCCATTAAGGAGACCAAGCCAAACCGCTTAACGACTTCATTAAGCGGTAGCCGGGACGCTGGAGATGAGGCACTCCTCGGGCCAGTTGGCAACTGCAGTCAGTCAATCACTCAATCAGCCAGTCACTCTGGCAGTCAGTCAGTCTCGGGGACGAGCGGAGCAGAAGGAGCCGGCGCTGCTGCCGCCATCTCAAGACGTGCCACTTCCGTTTCCGCTTCAAGTCCGTTGCACAAAGGCGCAAAAAGTCTCCTTCGGGTAGGAGAGCGGGGCGACGGCGGGGCAGCAGCAAACGAAGAGAAATGAACATTGCGTCACACTGACATCCAGGCTTTTCTTCTCCACTGTTTTTTTTTTTTTTAGTTTTTTTAAGTGTTTCCCCTTTGATTTTGCTGCAAAAAAAATAATGAAAAGTTTTTTGTACATTTTTATACATAGAAAATATATTGTAATAAATATATAAAAATAAGTAAGTGATTTATTTATTTGTTAAAAAATATTAAAAAAATAATAAATAATATAAAACCTTTATATACACTCTCTCTTGCAGTGCTCACCACCCAAAGGCTTCTCTCCGGTGGCGCCTCTTGGCTTGCCTTTTCCGAACGGGGCGCGAAAAGTGGTTTCTCTTTATTTATTTACATTTCCATTGTGCAAGGGAAAGAATAAAAGAAAAACGAAGGATACAAGACCATGAGAAGCCCGGAAGCCAAGGCTTTATGTTGGAAATTAAACAAGAAGCATTCTAAGGTGAGTGCTGAATTTGTTGATTTTTATGAAGTTCGATTTGGTGTTTTTTTAAATTCCTAAATTTCTAAATTTTTCTCAAATAAGGAAATTCTTAAAATAATAGTGTGACCATCCTAAAACACACCCCGATATTTGTAATACATCGATACCTATTTAGCTTATCGAATATAGCTGCTATTGTCCACCTCTAGGGCTATGTCAAAAGTTTACCTCGTCAAGCTGTTCAACTCAATTGGATCAGTGTTTTTTAAGCCTTTACAAGCCGAACATCACTTCTTATTTTGCTTCTTGATTTATTTATAAATATTATTTCATTTTTCAACCTAATTTTTATAACCAAACTATATAAACTTGAAGCTTGGCTATAACCTTGATTACTGCTTGTGGAAAATGGAGTTTATGTGGTTCTATTTTAGCTTTCGCATTTTTTACCTGTTTGGTGGGCTTCTAGCGAATATTTTCGAGAATGATTGCGACCTGTACCAATTTGTCAATGACAATAGTTTTTTAATTTTTCTTGTTTTGCTTATCATTTTTTTCACTCCTTAAATTAATTTTTATGATTTTATTAAAAAAAAAAAAAATCTGGAGATGCGATGATACATTACACAACTGTAAGACTATGCCTTCACGTAAGGTCATAAATGTTTTGCCCTTCACTTGTATAAGCTTTGTTTTCGAATACTTTAATTTAGATCATGATTTGAAAAAACATTATGAAATTAAATTTTTTATACACTTTACTCTGAAATATCACAATTTAGATCATGATTTTGACCATTCGTTATACATTTGTAGGGCTCTAATTCGAACTACTACAATTTAGATCATGATTCGACCACACATTACAAAATGACACCATCTATTAAACACTTTACCTTGACGTACTAAAATTTAGATCATGATTTGACTATACATTACACAAGTGCAAGGCTCTGCCTTTCCCGTAAATACACTTATTTGAAATACTGAAATTTAGATCATGATTTGACCACACATTATAAAATTACACAATCTTCTAAACACTTTACCTTGACGTACTAAAATTTAGACCACATTACAAAATCACACCAACTTTTAAACACTTTACCTTGATGTACTAAAATTTAGATCATGATTTGACTATACATTACACAATTGCAAAGCTGTGCATTTCACTTTTATACACTTTATAATGGAATACTAAAGTTTAGATCATGATTTGACCACACGTTCTAAAATTTAGACCACATTACAAAATAGCACAATCTTTTAAAGACTTTATAATAAACTACAATTTAAATTTCACCACGATTTGCCTTTCATTCTTATACACTATACATAATAATAATACCATTTAGATATGATCTAAATAAAACTGAGGGAGTAATTAAAAGGGGGTAAAAACAAAAACTTTCCACTGAAAAGGACTTTATGCATTTTGTCAATTTGCTAATCGTCCAAGTTTCAGTTTCTTCTCCAAAAATCACCTCCTCCTTGTTCTCCTGCCTTTTGATGTCAAGAATGGCGAAAGTTTATAATCTTTTACGGAGCTGAGAACTAATTGCAATGTAAATAAATTACAGGCGACACTTGCAGCGCTCGTTCGCTCGTCCTGCCAGCGCAGCCCGCCTGGCAATATTTCACTCAATATTCAAAAGCAGGCGGAGCACACACACACATTGCCAGGACAGGCTAGAGTCCTGTCGAAAAACGCATTCAACTCGACTTAACTAACTATTAAGCACTACTTGAAGTTTTACACAGGATATATGCATGTATTTGCACTCGTTGTCCCAGCATCCTGGCGAAGGTACTTTCCCAACAAAGGGATAATGCAGGGTATGGCGACGATATCCTGGGACTTTGAGCTTCGAAAGGATTTGGAATTGCGTTGGGTAATTACTTAACAACTGTGATCCCAATCAGAGTTTTGGGAGGTCGGGTTACTCTATAGATAGTTCTGTATCTGGAATACCCTATAGATAGTCCTGTATCCGGCATAGTCCTTGGAAATATTAAAATTATTCCTTATTTATTTATAAATAGAAAAATTATTATTTATAAATAGATAAATGAATAGGGTATTCCTTTGGCCTCGTCCTGGCAAGCTGCCGGCACTAATTCTTGTTTTTAGTTGTCCTTTGGTCGTTTGTCGGCATCGTTTGCAGCATGTCCTTGCCGTTGTGTCATTACGACTTTGTGTGCGTGTCCCCAATAGGATGGAGCCTCTGTGTGTGTGTCGGAGAGAGGGGGATGTCCTTGTCGATTTACATGAGTTGCAATTAGTGCGCTCGCCAGCCAAATCCCTTGTAGCTTTGGCAACACTTTTTGGGCGGTCCTGCGTCCCCTGCCCTTGCCCCTTCCCCGATCTCCTGATCGTCCTTAAACCGCTCGACACCCTTAACCCCTGCTTCCTGCGGTGTGCCTTTTGTCCTGTCCAAATGTGCCGGAAAGTGTGAGTACACTAAGGGAAATCTAGTCCTCTTCCAGGACAGTCTGCTGAGTTTCTGGCTTCTTTTGAAGTCAAAGACTTGTCTTGCAGTGTAGAAGCGTGTGTGGTGATCCTGGCCTGGTGGCATGTCCTGTGTGCTGTAGTGTCCTGTCGCTGGTGTGTGTGTTGAACTCATGCCTATCAACTGCATCCGGCCGGCACATCCGTTTGGCAACAGCTTTCGGCTTTTATGGCTTTTAAATAGTTGCTGGCCAGAAGTTAGCTTCCTGAGTCCTGCATCCTGAGTCCTGAGTCCTTCAGCTGGCCACTTTTGACAGGTTCTCCTGGCAGGCGCCAAAATTTATGACTGTATTAAAGAGTTTCGCCCGTTTTCGACTTTTTCGCTCACATAATTTTTGCATAGTTTTCAACGCCCGAGCTGTCGGCCAGTTAAACTTTTGGCCTCCAAGGGGAGGGTTCTGAGGGTTCTGAGGGTTCTGAGGGTACCCAGGGATGCCAGGACTTCAGGGATGCCAGGATTTCAGGGATGCCGGGATTCCAGGGGAACTCCCCCTCTCTAGCGGCACAATAGTTCAAGTTGCGGGATAAAATCTTGGGTAAGGAGCTGCTCTTGCTGGGGGTTTTCCCTCTAGCTCCTCGTCCTTGGTCCTGCTGTAGCTGCTCCTATTGCTGCTGATACTCAGGCTCTAAAAGAAATCTATATAAATAAGTAAAAGGAATTTTAATGGTAAACCTAACCCTATAAAGTCAGGAGTATACCCTTTAATATCCCCCCATTTCAAGTCCTAACTTGTAAACTTTATATCCTTATAGATCCTTGAAAGCTTAACTCTCCCTTCTAATTTCTCTCAGTGCCTATGTGTGCTTCTGTAAGCCAACTATTTAAATGTTATTTTAAGCCTTATTGTCAAGCGGGTCCTGGCCAAGTGGCGTTTGCTGTTGTACTGCGTGCGGCGTGCCTGTTGTTGCATGTTGCTGCTGTTGCTGCTTCTGTTGCTACCTTCCTGTTGCAGGATGTGTGTCCAAGGATGTGGCCCCAGGTGCGAGGGCGTAGTACATCTCATGATTGCCGCAATGATACTTGTGCCCCCGGAAGTAAGCAGGACCTGGGGGGGGGGGGGGGGGGGGGGGAGAGGAAAAGTGAGGTAAACCTCTTGCCAGGAAGGAAGTAAGGAAACCCCAAACGCTGGCATGCTCGCACTTCATTTGCCACTTGAAGAGCGCTGATAATGCAAGCATATTAAAGGAGCCACTGAGAAAAATTTGAAAAATAAGTATTTAAAGAAAAAGGAAACTAGGTAAAAGGATCTCGAACACACTTAACTTTCCCTACATTTATTATGCCGTAAAACTCTAAGGGAAATCCCAGCTCCCCTCACTTTTTTCTTGCCGTGTTAGCAACTTTGTTGCATGTATTTTTAGTGCTTCAGCATTAAGGACACGCCATCCCAGCATTGTTGTGGCAGCTTAGTCAACTTCAAGTCGAGAGTTAGTTTATGGCCGGCAGCTCATCGCTGTTGCTGTTGCTGTTGCCTCCACCATGTTGTTGCCACGTTGCTCCTGGTGCTGCGGTGTTGCCGTTGTCGTCTCAAGTTCTTATGTGAAGTGCACTCTTTATGTTAATAGTTGACACTAATTAGGTATGTTTGCACAACAAAGCGTTTCTCGACACACACACACACCCTAGGCAGTGAGGCACGCAAAGCGTTGTTAACTCAAACCACTCACTCGCTTTCAGCCAAGTCGGCACAAAGGACTTTGTTGGTAGTGTCCTCTTTTACTGGGGGTACAGGTGTGGCCGGCTAAGTGAGACAAATGTTCTCAAATGGGGCGACACTTGCGATTAGTCAAGATCTTAATTAGTTGACTGATTTTGTTTGGCAGTAACTTGTATATATATACAAGTTACCTGTGTCCTTTGTGAGCCACTCTCCACTGTGGCTCTTTATGGCTGCTCTTGTGGTGTGTCGTGTGTTCGAGTTGCCGTATAGTTGGTCCACATAATCCGGCGCAGAGCACAACTATTACTTAATCATGGCAACCTGTTTAAGCGGCTTAATGTGCCACGAGTTCACGCCACTAAAAGGGGCAGCCCGACTTAACCCTTTTTTTTGGAGTTTCGGGTGAGTTAAAGAGGTTTTCTACAGTTTGTACTGCATTTTGTCAGCAGTTTCTGGGTGTTCCATTGCAATTTCCCAAATTAATCTCAGGCTGCGTGACTTCAGGGGAATAGTTGAGGCAGCATCTCCCGATAGTTGTGTCCACCTTTTGTTGCTCTCTCTCACTTAATGAAATTTTAATTTGCTGCGGATATGCGCAGTCAGAGTGTTTGCGAACTTCGACAGACGCCGCTGCGTCAGCAGGGAAATGGAATACAAAGTATGGAATATCGAGTGAGGTGCGGGATGGGGGGTGCACAGTCTCCAAAGGTGTTCCAAATGGAGGATTTTGAGGGGCATTCAGCTGGCCACTGGCAACCCACTCGATCCGGTCGCCCTGGCACAAAACACAATTACTTAGACTTATGTATGATTTATGTCTATGGTACTCTTTGGCGCTATTGCCTTGGCATATATGCACTGCGGGGAAAAATTTTAGAGGGTAAAGAAATTAATGAATATTTTTAAATTAAATTAATGTTTATAAGGTGATTTTATATATATTTAAAAGCCTTTACAGGCTGTATTCTGTCTTAAAAAAACTGTGGCAAGTAGAACCCTATTTATGCTTAGTTTTTTTGAGTATAATTTTAGCAAAGAAAATTTCAAAATAAGCTCTATAAATTATATACTATTACTATATAAATATACCATATAAGCTCTATAAGAAAAAGGTAAGTTGACTTATTTTTTAACATATAAAAATTATATTTTAAATAATATTTTAATATTTTTAAAAACTCTTAAAGAAATATCTTGCTTTTAAGAATTTTCTAAGGTTTTATTGGTAAGACATATAGTATTCAAATAATTATATGTCTTAACAATATTATTATATTATATTCTTTTTATTTATTATTTATTTATTATTTATTATTTATTTATTATTTATTTATTATTTATTTATTATTTATTTATTATTTATTTATTATTTATTTATTATTTATTT
>VNJU01005636.1:0-124036 GCA_008042675.1 Drosophila seguyi | reverse complement strand
ATTTTCTCTCAGTGCCCTTCCAGGGAATACTTTGTGCGTTGACTCACGTTCGTGTTCCTGCCCCCCCGCCCCCGCTAATACTCCTATTCCCATTCAGAATCTGTTTCTGTTTCGGCTTCTGTGTTCGATGCTGAAAATCTCCATACTCCAACTGGAGGAGATGTGTGATGTGTGATGTGTGCTTCCCCCGAAAACACACACACTTCTACACACACAATGGCGTTTAGCCTAATTTGTTGCTCTTCCATATGGAGAGGAGGGGCAGCTTGGAGGTGGAGTTGCCCCGAATGAGACGAGGCGAGTTTGGTAGCTATCCGCGAGCGGCTTTGATGTGTGATTCAGTGCTGATTGATGGGATATGCAAAGTTTGATTGAAAACCGATGTTGTTGATGGGCGAACTGCAGCCGGTGTCCCCAGTAAATCATCGGTGAAATTTCGGGGTATCTCAGTGTCCCAGGATCCTTAACTTCCCGGTCCCTAAATGCCTGACTTTAAAGCTGGGAGGATTACCAGTCGCTGAAATGACTTGACAATGATTTTGATTTTATTGGATTTGTTTTTTCTCTTTTTTTGGCTTGCCTCGTGGAACGTGTAATCCAATTCGCAATTCGGTTTGTCTTCTCTGAGCTATGAATTTTTTATCGCCAGCATTATGGCAACCATGGCCTGCCAGGATGGATCCCTCTGCCTGTCCTGCTCCAGTTCTTTTCTGCAATGTAATGGCAAATGAAATACATAAACAATTTATAAACATGAATTATCACAAAAACGTAAAAATGATAAGGCAAAAATGCCATCACTCAGCCGGCGCTTGGCTGGAGCGGAGTGCTCCTTGGGCTTCTCCTGTTACTAGTGCTCCTTCTCCTTCTGGTCCTGGTCCTCCTCCTCCTGCTGCTCCTCCTCCTGCTCCATCTTCTCCAGGATGCTGTGGCCCAGGGGTTCGGCGATTTGTATAAAGTGTTTGTTGCGGGGGCGCATCTTGCTTCTCGCTCTATTCCTCTTTATTTTTTTGCATTATTCCTGATACCCTGCAGGGATCTAGGGTATGTCGAATTGTGGCTAAAGCTGCTTATAATAAATAAATATTATCTTTAAACTGTATATTGTTTGTACTTCACATTTGTGTATAGTTTTGTGTCATAAATGGTTAGAAGCTTTATCGAATTTATCGATTATGTATCGATAATTTATACAAAAGTTGATATATGAGAAGGATATTAAACAGAAATACGATTTATTGCTTATAAATCGCTTCGTTTAACTATGGATTTGTTAAACGTTGTTATTTATGAGCGAAAAATCGATATTCTATTTTATAGCAAAATAATCGATAGTAAAACGAGCTATAGAAAAAATAATCGAAAATAAGAAACAAATAATTCTATTTATATCTATTTATATTTTCTTATATATTATTTTTAATATATCAAAAGGTGTGATCGTTAAATGCCATATTTTTCGATACATAACATTTCGATATGTCAAAGTTTGCGCTATTTTCGATATTTTCTTGAATTATATTGGACATTTCCTGTAGATTACTTATCTAATCTTCTTCGTTAGTTTTATATATTTCAAAATTAATATAAATATAAAATATATTTTATATAAAATCCTTGACTTTAATATTATTAACTACATTTTATATACGTTTCGTTTTTTATAATTTAATATTATTCAAAATAAAGTAGAGTACATTTTATATAAAATCCTTGACTTTAATATTATTAACTTTATTCTATATACATTTTTTTTTTATAATTTAATATTATTCAATATAAAATAGGGTATAGTTTATCCTACTTTTTTCAGTCAAATTTATTTTTTCCTTTAAGGGGGGCGTGTGCGTTACAAGACAATAATTGTGGCTCGCAGCGGGGGCAGGATTAGGACCTGGCGGTGGGGGGGAGTGGGTGTGCTATCAGAGTCCTGGAGTGTCTCGAGTGTCGCGAATAAATGTGATTACATTGCCTGCAGTGGCAGTGGCACTGCCTGGTGGATGGATGGTTGGATGGATGGACGTGGGGAGGGTGAGTGTACCCTCACCGGTGCTCCGTCTGCCAGATCTAGCTCCTGGCCGTGATTTGTCATCCTTCCAGCCAACAGCCTAGCTCGTACAGTCTGGCCCATAAATAAGCATCTGTGGCTCAAGACGAGGGGGCAAGTCAGTCAGGCGACTTAGTCAATATATATGTATATATGGGATGCTAAGGTATATATAAGGATATTTGTGGTTGATCTGTGACAGGAGAGGGGGTAAGTCTTACACTCTTGTTGTTTTTTTTATCAGTTGTACACAAAATTTATATATATTTCTATGCAAGTTTGTGTCATTAATAAATCGTTGGCCATAGCGACTTTATTATTTCCTTTATGAGTGGGTGGAGTCCACTTTTTTGTATCCTTGCCCCCAGGCTGATGTATAACTGTTCATAATTTGTCGCTTCCATAAAATCTGTAATGTTAAAATTGTCTATTATCTGGCATTCTCCTTAATGCTCATCCTGTTTTTTTTTTTATGGTTCCTTTCCCGCTTTGGGTTTTCCTGGACTGGTGGTTAATAGGACAAATATTGGGACAACTCCACAGGGGGGGAGCTAGGTGGATGAGCCTGGGGGGTGGTGGCTTCAGCCCCATTTCATAGGCCATTGACCAGAGCTCTGGCTGAGCCGAGGCAGCTGATTAATTGGTTTTCACTCCAATCGCCTGGACAGGCGGCTGCAGCGACCACGTCCATGTCCTGGCCACGTCCGGCTGTTCGCCTGCTGCTCACTTGCATGCGTTTTTAATACGTTTATTAATTACATTCTGGCTCCGGAAAAAAAAGGGAAAAAGTATAAAAAAAAAATACAAAAATACAAAAAAAGAGTAGCTTTGCAAGAAGTTCAACAATGTGTAAGTAATCGCCGGAGTGTGACAGAGGAAGGTTCAATTCAAGGAGCACCGTCTCTATCGCTCACTGGCAGGCACTGAGCGAAAAGGGTTTAAAAGGGGAAGCCAGATTTTTAAAAAATTTTAATGGAATTTAATTTTAATGGAAATTAAAGAAAAAATACACATCCTATTTCCTTTAAAATGAGCAGCAAAGCAAAAGGATTTTTATTTTTAATTTCATTATCATTAGTAAGGCTATTATCTTGAAATATTTATGTTTGAGAACTATAGTTTTATGTATTTGTTAAATAATTAATGACGTACTACCTATAATTTTATTATTTTATTAAAAATATATATAGAAATAGGTGATATTTCTTATAAAATAATTAATCTTGAAATAATTATGTTTAATGGCTAATTAGGGTAATGGATTTATTTAATTATTAAATAATCATTGACTTAAGTTCTTATTAATATAATTTATTTAATATAATATATTTAAATATATGAGATATATGTTCAGATCCTATTTCCTTTAAAAGAATTAATCTTCAAAAGGGATTGGGGTCTTGCCTTGAACTTATTTTATTTATATGTAATAGTTTTAATAATTTATTAAATAATCAAGGCTTAAGTTCCTATTGATATATTATATTTTAATGAAAAGATATCTTATAAAGCTTCAATTTTCTATAAAATATTTATATTAACTTGGTTTACAGATTCTAAGTAATTTTATTAACATTGAAATGTAGGAAATATTTCCTTCAAATAAAATATTCAACACAAAGGCACCTATTATAAATATTAAAAATTATATTATTTTATTAAAAACATTTATAGATACACCTCCCATTTCTCTTGGTGTACCTTTACCGGCGCCTTGCGCGTACTTTGCGCCAATTAATTTGTTAAATAAACGCATTTATCCATCGAGTCCTGCCAGTGCGTGTGCGAGTTCGTTAATTATCCTTGGGTGGCTTCGGGGGGCTCCGGGGGGCTCTGGGCCATCGTAATGGCATAACGGTCCACACATTACACGTATGCCCGTATCCTTGGCTCATCCTTTATTGGCTCAAATATATATACATATACAGAATATATATATATCCGTGCCGTTAGTGCCGCACATTGTCTTATTAATTGATTGGCCGGAGCCTAGCGATGCCAATTTTTAATTGAATTCCAGTCGGAATCCTGGGCTCCCTTTTCATAAATCAATTTTAATTGTAGGTAATTATCGGTGCAACTTTTTTTTTGTTCCCCCCATTAATTGCGCTGAAATTATTAACATAATCGGTTTATTTCATTATTTAATATATATATTGTTAATGAGGCAAAGTTGGCTTTGGGGTTGAGGCTTTACCTGGAAAAAGTACTCAGTTAAAGTCTTAAATTTTTGAAGGACATAAAGAAACATTTACGGGGATAAGAATTTCTCTAAGATAAATTAATTTTCGTTTTCTTGAAAAGTAATGCCACTTTTCGCACATTTATTATTTGATATCACTTTTCCGAGCAGCTTTTCCCGCTTCCCCCCCACGCAAAGGAAAAGCACTTTGTTACCTCAATTCGGTTGGCATTTATGGGTATCCAGCAGATACACCACGCATCCCGGCGACGTGAGACCTTTGGACCTCACTTGTAGTTTGTCCACTTAAGGAGTTCGTCCTGAGAAAGGGTGAGGAACCATTTACTAGGTCTCCCTTACTCCTTACTCTCCTTTCCTGGACCGAGTTAGTTTCAGGAGCATTTCACATTTCATATTTTGCGGCAATTTTCTATTCCATTTGTCCGTTTCCTTCAGCTCCTTGGAGCTACTTGGAACGCCTTGTGCTGCGGGCATTTTTATTGTTTTTTTTGTTTCTACTCATAACCCGGGACTGGAGTGTACAAATGGCCAAGTTTATGGCTTGACCATTTCAATTTTATGCAGCTTGACCACATTTACAGCATCCTTGGCAGCCGCACAAACCTCCTCTTCCCCCCCAAGCCTAACCCCTTCGCTGCCCTCGGCTGTTTTGGGGTCTTGAACTTTTTACTTATGGCGCTGCAGAGAGAGAATAATTTATGAGTGGAGTTTGGGGGTAATTTTTGAGTAAAGAGAAAAAATTTGTATATTTTTCTTAATATTAAAATATACAAATTCTTTATTTCCGGAATTTATATTATTAATTTACGTTTTATAAATTAATTTCAACTTAAAAGATTGAAAAATTAACTGAAAATTATATGTGCATATTAAGCTTTTTGAAAAATATTAATCAATTTTAGTTGTTTGATCATTTTATTGATTTTTGATAGTTTCAAATTATTAAAAAATTGACTAAAATTTACAACCAAAATTTCTTTTCTATATTTTATTATTATTTAATCAAGATTTAATGGCGAAACGAACTTTCGTTGACTTTTGGTCATTATTTAATTGTTGACTTTTTTATGAGCTTAAAAATACCCCTTAAATATCAAAATTTTAGGAATGTCGAATCAATATTTTTGATGGATAATTTTAGGGGAAATTCAAAGTTTAAAAATATCATAACTAAGTCAAAAATGCATTAATTTCAATTCGGAAAGCGGTGATATGCTAGATTTTATAAGGTTAACAATCCGACGTATTCCATTTAAAATTTTAAATTTTTTTAATTTTTTTTGAAAATTTTTATATAACCCCTTAAAAAATTTTGAAAAATATTTCAACATTTTTTTTTCTTCGAGATATCTCTAGATCGACTCGGCTGTTGATGCTGCTCTCTACTAAGCTTCTGACTGAAATATATATATTATTATTTATTTTTTTACTTATAAATTTATTTTTTTATATATTTTTATTTATTTCAAATTTAGTTGCTGAATATATTATTTTAATTATTGAAACAATTACCATACAATTTTAGTTCTTTTTTGCTTTTTCATATATGTATACTCTTTTCTCTTTGTGTATCTCAGCAGTAGTCGCAATCATCTTTCTCTCCGACTTTCTCGATTTCCACAAGACACTTGAACACTTCGTTCCAGGGCCTCCCATGGAACCCGCTCCACCTCCACACCCCCGCACCTTTCCTTGAAAGTTGTTCAAACTGTAAGTATCATTGACCTTTTATGGTCGCCCTAGGGGGGTTGGGGGGGATGGATGGTCCTGTGTCAGAGAGAGTGAGAGAGAGAGAGAGGAGAGAGGGGCATGCCTTCTTTAGGCGCAACAGTTGCAAGTAATGCGGCGGCGGTCCAGAAAATTACCTTAAAATATAAACAAAATGCTGCGAGAGTGTGTTTTTTTTAGGAGAGGGGGTAGGGGAAGGGGTATGGTTAGGGGTAGGGGTAAGGGCAGAGGCAGGGGTTGGGGCAGGAGCGGATTGTATGGTTTTAGGGGCATGGAGATGGGGCGTGCCAGGCTACGTGTGAAAATAATGAGCGGGCATGCCAAACACAAAAGGCAGCGGGGTTGTGGCACAAACAACGGTTTTTCCCCAGGCTTTTCACTATGGGGAAAAATGCCACCGGAATCCGTAGGAAACTTGCTTTCGAAACTCTTTTGCGGCAATGTATGTGTGTGCGGGTGTGCGGGTGTGCGAGTGTGCGAGTGTGTGATCCATCATTCAGTGGCTAAACAAACAAAGCCGACGCAAAAGCAGAGCAGAATCGGCTAAACAGCAGTTACACTGAGAGAAATGTTCAGGTTAGGGGGTTAATTAAAGAGTCTTTTTCATATTAAAATGAATTTTCGTTCTTAATATAATTTTTTTTTAATGAAAAACTTGAGAGAAATTTAAGCAACTTTTTTCTTAATAGTTTTTATTAAAATGACAGTCAGAAAATTTGCAACGCAGTAAAGGAGCTTTTTTTCGATCCTATAAAATATATATATTTTTAATCAGCATCAACAGACGAGTCGATCTAGTCATGTCCGTCTGTCCGTCAATCTGTCTGTTTGTCCGTTTCTACGCAAACTATTCCCTTAATTTTAAATCTATCTAAATGAAACTTTGCAAATAATTTCATACTGTATATTCTCTCTAATATATAAATCGTAACAGGCAGGATCAGAAGACTATATTATCAGGAAAAGTTTTAGAAAAAAAAACGGGGAACTGTTTAAGTTTAAAATATATTTTCAACTCATTTAAATACAAGTTATTTTGATATTATTTTTTAATTAAGCACTTAATTTTTTTCAAAATCCCACAACTATTTTTAGTAACCCCTTTTTCCAAGTAACTAAAATTTTCTCCCAGTGCCAAAAAGCAGCAGCAGCCACGTTAATTTGTAGACGGCGGCGTTGAAAATAAAAATTAATATATGCCGCAACACGTTTCAACTTCCCAAAGAGAGAGGGAGACGGGGACGGGGGGCTGGGCAAAAGGGGTTCCTGTTTGTTGATTTTCGAGGCAAAGCAAAGGCAAAGAGTTGGAAATAGTTTCCAGTGAAAAAAAAATAATCAGAGGAAACCGAGAGAGAAAAGTCTGTGCTTAATTGGGATCTTTGAAAACCCGGCGGCGGGGGGAATGGGAAGGAAGTGCTTTGTCCCCCAAAACATTTCGGCGGCAGCCACGCCCCATTTGGTCAGTAATTAAGTGAGAGAGGTTAGGGTTTGCTTTCATTTTTTTCTGGCAAAAATAAAGAGGTTAATTCGATTTGTATTCCCGGCACTTGGCAGGCTTCAGACTGCAGACTGCATTAAGCACAAGGATGCGCCAGTCCCGGGACAAAGCTGTAAACAATGCGCAAACAACTCCTCAAGGAGTGTCGCTCGGAATGAGCTGTAAAAATTGCAGCCAGGAAAAAGGATATTTAGACGCGGCTTACCGAAAAGCTCAGCCAGGGAAAACAAGATAACAGCAGACAAGGACGGAGGTCGCAGGACGTTGCAAGCAGGCACTCGGAGCCTGCGACACCGGATATATACAGATATATATATATATATAGATATATATGTACTGGTATACTGAAGACGGCGTCTGTCAGGATTCCAGGCAGACAATGTGTAAACTATGCAGGCTCTATGCATAAACACACTCAGCTCCTGGCAGGAGCAAACAATCCTGTGGGAGGAAGGGGGATAACCGGGGTAAAAGCATGGGGAAAACTGCGGCTTAAAGTGGCCAAGTTCATCAGAAAACTAACTGCAGCGATTGTGAGTCGAGAAAAATTGAAAATCTAAGCGGGAAATAAGTGGAAAATTAGCAGAAAATGAGCAGAAAATATTCAGAAAATAATCAGAAAATATTCCGAAAATATTCAGAAAATATTCAGAAAATAATTAAGAAAATAATCAAAAAATAGTTGAAGAAATCAAGGAAGATTAAGTATGTTTCAGATTTCTTAAAAGAAAAGTTTAATAAACTTTTAATAAAAGATTTGTTCTTATGCCTCTTTTTTTGACATATATTCCTAAAAATTTATGATTAAAATATATACCTTTTTTGGCCTACAAAAACCACAATATTAGAACAAGTTTTTTGACAACATTTCCTGTACTTTTCTAATATTTCCTTTATTTTATTTACTCTATGCACATAATCCTTTTAACAAAAAAATAAACCTTAATTTAGTTTAGGTAAGAAACAAAAGGAAAATCAGTAAACAAACCTTCCAGGAGTCTGGACCAAGCAGCTTCATCTCTCAGGAAGCAGCAAAATATATATTTCCTTAGCATCACCTTCAAGGATTTTCCCTGAAAGGGTATTTCCCCCCCCCCAGACTTTCCACCTGGCTCCCACCTTTGTCAGTCCAAATGTCTTGTGCAATGAATTGCATTTCGTTTTTCCTGCCGCATTCGTAATGAAGACGAAGACTAGCCAAAAAAAAATAAAATAAAAATATAAAATAAAAAAAAAAATAAAATAAAAGAATCAAAAGGAAAAGAGCAGGACTCCCATAGAGCCATGTCTTGGCCGGGGATATCTGGCCTAAACCAGTCGGGTGTTTGCCAGTTTGTTTGTTTGTTTGTTTGTTTGTTTGTTTGCCAAGCGTCTCTGTTGTCTGCCGGTGCTCGAAGGCAATAAAATAAGCAGCCAAATGAAATGGCTGCAGACGCTGCTGCAGATGCCACCTGCAAAAGGAGAGAGTAAAGCCTTTTTTTCTTACTTTATTTTTCCCAAAAAAAAAGAGTAAAGAATAAAGTAAGAAAGATATATGAAGCCTTGTATGGGGGGGATGCATTTTGTAGGAAAAAAAAATAGTGAAAATATTTTGCCAATAGATGTTGTTGCTGCTGTCCATGCGGGGGCTCAATCCAAGGATATGCTGACTCAACTCAGTTGAGGCAAGGGGGGGGACACTTCCCTTCCAGCTCGAACCGAACCCTGGCGCCTGTTAACGAGTGGCCTTTGAGCAGCACGTTCGTGTTTAGAATCTTAACACATTTTTCGGTACGCTTCGAGTCCTATTCCTTGGTCCTTGCCCAGCTGAAGTGCAATCAGTGAAGGCAAAGCGTGTTAGGGAAACGACTAGGAGATACCTGGGGTTAATACTTGGGGAATTGGTTAATAAAACAAGAAACTGGTAACACTTTAAACTGGGAAATTTGCTTTGTTTTGTAAAGGATAATGGTTATCCTTAAACCTTTAATTTGTTTTATTTCTTAAAGGTTACTGCTTACTTTTTATCTTGCCAAATTTGATTAGTTTTTAAAGGTTTTTTTAAGCTTTTTGAAAACAGGGAACTGAACATCCTTCAAACTGGCAAATTTGCTTTGTTTTTTTAAAGGATAATGGTTACCCTTTAACCCTGGGAAATTTTTCTAATTTAGATTTTAGCCTGAAAAATTTGCTTAGTTTTTAAAGGTTTTTTTAAGTTGTTAAAAACAGGGAACTGAACATCCTTTAAACTGGGAAATTTGCTTTATTTTTTAAGGTATACTGAATACCCTTTAACTTTGAAAATTTGTCTTATTTTTTAGTGATTTTTAAGGTTTAAAAAAACAGGTAATTGGTTACCATTTAACCTGGCAATTTTCTAGGATTTTTTAGCTTCTTAAAGGTGGGAATTTAATACCCTTTAACCTGGCAAATTGGCTTTGATTTAAAAAGGATTTCTTAGCTTAACACAAAAGAGCTGAATACCCTTTAACCTGACCAACTTCCTTAGTTTTTAAAGGACTTTTAAGCTTTTAAAAACAGGTAACAGGATATTCTTTAACCTGGGAAATTTGCTGTATTTTTTAAAGGATTTTTTAGCTTCTTAAAAGAAGGAATTTAATACCCTTTAACCTGGCAAACTTGCTTTAATTTATAAGGGATCCTTTAGCTTCTTGAAGTCTTTTAGCTCCTTAATTTTTTTACTATCCTTATATCCTTCAGCTTTTATATTTAATAAATATCACAAAGATATAACAATTTAAATATAAATTCCTAATGCTTCTCCTGACTATAATAAACCCATTTCTATAACCTTTAGAACCCCAGATCCTTTCCTTCCTTTATCCTTTATACTAAAACACAAATATACCCCAAGTTGACAACGATTCCTGTACCGTCGGACATCATCGGCACGTACAGCGTTGTCTCGCCCAGACAGTTTGCAAACACTGTCCGTCCCAGTACCGACCCAAAACCCAAACCCAAACTATAACCCAATCCCTAGACCAGACTCTATATATCCCATACCAACTGGCCCAGTGTCCTGGCCTCTATTGTTTCGCTTTCGAGCGTGGAAGCCATAAGAGAGAGATAGCTTTCACTGTCCGTCTTAAAGATGAAGACGATAAAACCTAGTGGATCAGCAGCACTTAATTACATGAAACGGAAAACTGTTAACATTCCGGACAAGAACAAGGACTTGCCCTGAGTGCTGGTTGACAGGATAATCATCGCATCGCCTCAGCATATCTGCCTGAAGGACATGCATACATCCATACATCCGCATCATATCCATCGAGGGTCGTCAGTGTTAATTGACCCAATTGAGGGGGACGGACTGAGGAGGAGGAGGAGCTGGACCCCCTTTTCGAGGAGGAGGCGATGACCTACAAAAGCGGAACAGCAGCAACAACGGCTGATGACCAAAACGGGAGCTCTGTCTCTCCGTCGCTCCATCGCTCCATCGCATAACTCGTATAATCTGATGCGATTTTGAGATTTGCCAGGCAGCAACGGGGGTACAAAGGGGGGACCCAGCTCGGCAGCTCTCGGGCCTGAGTTGCTTTTAAAAATGCAACAGCCTCGGGGGCAGGAGCCACTACAGGCGGGGGGGGCCGCCATAAAAGGAGCTAAAGTACAAATCGTTGTCACATGTGAGCCGCATTTTTATGGCCGCCGGCTTGGGAATTTCTGCAACATTTCCAAAAGCCTCTGGCGGCAGGCAGGAGGTACAGGAGGTACAGGGAGGTAGGAGGGAGGAGACAGGAGCTGCAGCTAGGAGGCAGCAGGCATGAGGCAGGAGGCACCCAGGCAGCCGCTCATGAAGAATTTATTGTCCGCGCTGTAAATGGTCAGGGCAGCCAGCAGACATTTGGGCATCCGCCGGCACTGTCCCGAGACGGGCTTTGGGATCCCGCTGCTGCTGGTCAGAGGGTACACTTGAAAGGATTATGATTTTATTTAATAAAAAATATAATTTTATTTTACATAAAAAAAAAAAACAATTAAGAAACAAAAGCGGGGCTTGAAACACCTTAAAAAATGAATCCAAAAAGTATGCCGGAAAAAGAGTAACTTAACTTTCTAACATAGGTTTGTTTCATTTCATATAAAATATATTTAAATACATAAAAAAAACCATAGATACTTAATTAAATCAATTAAAAATTAAAGTAAATTTTAAAACTATTTAAAAAACATTTAAATTTCTCTGCTAAAATAATCATTACATACCATCTAGTGACAGAAAACCCCTTAAAACCCCATAAAACCCCTTAAAAACCCCTTAAAACCCCTTAAAACCCCTTAAAACCCCTTAAAACCCTTTCAAACTCTTTCAAACCCCTTGAAACCCTTTCAAACCCCTTGAACCCTTTTCTAAAGTTCTTTTCAAATATCCCCCCCATTTCTGCCAGTGCATTTCGCTCTTCCCCCCTCCTGTCTTGGCCAGTTGCAACTGCCGCACAGCCGCTGCTCTCCATTCAATTGTGCAACAGGTCAGCCTTTGGCCGCGCAAGGCGCTGTGCAATTTTTATTGCTTTCACAAGAATCAAAAGGAGGCCCTTTTAAAGGCTTTTGGGCGCACAAAGATGATTCAATTGATTGATTGATTGATTGATTGATTGATTGACCACTGGCCTGGCGAAGCAGCAGAGGCAAGTTATCAGCGCTGACGTCAAGCAAATCGTCGCCAAAACATTGCCATTGGGTGGGCCTCTGTGAACTCTCGCTTGGAGATGCTAATTTAGCCGCTTCAGACTTCCAGATGATTGACTTGCAACATGGAATTAGGGGGGAATTAGTTCACATAAAGGTCAATTTCAAGTGGCAAGATGCAGTGGTAGATTGTCTCGATGAAGTGATCAAACTTTTGTGTTGGAATATGACCAAGTTGAGATAGGTTCTTGAAACTGCTTTGATTTGAGTTAGAAAATTCTCTAAAAATACTCCTGAAGATACTTCTAAAGATAGCTCTAAAGGTACCTCTAAAGATACCTCTAAAGATAACTTTGAAGATACCTCTAAGATACCTCTATAGATACCTCTCAAGATACCTCTCAAGATACCTCTAAAGATACCTCTAAAGATACCTCTCAAGATACCTCTAAAGATACCTCTAAAGATACCTCTAAAAATACCTCTATAGATATCTCTCAAGATACCCCTAAAAATGCCTCTGAAGATAACTTTAAAGATACTTTTAAAGATACCTCTAAAGATACCTCTCAGATACCCCTTAAGATACCTCTAAAGATACTTCTAAAGATACCTCTTAAGATACCTCTCAAGAAACCTCTAAAAATGCCTCTAAAGATACGTCTAAAGATACCTCTCAAGATACCTCTCAAGGTACCTCTTAAGATACCCCTAAAAATGCCTCTGAAGATACCTCTAAAGATACTTTTAAAGATACCCCTATAGATAGTTTCTTTTAGAGCATTCCATAATCACCTAAAGCTAGTCATAAAAAACCCCTCTCTGGTTCTTGGCATTCTAATCGTATTTTTCAAATGCCTCAGCGTGTTGTGCTCCCAGCAGAGATCACATACCAACATAGCTTTCCTGATAAGACAACATCTGGTGATAAGCAGAGGCGGAGATAGCAATTTTTAAGGGGGGAGAGAAAGAGTTTTGGTTTTCTTTAAGATATTTTAATAATTTATAAGTATTCTGTACAGTATATACACCTTTTAATGCTAACAATTTTTTTATAATAGTGTAATTATTATTATAAGAATTTTATTATTTATTTTATTTTTAAAATCTATCTGAAAATATTGTAAGAAAGTCTCTTAAGTCTTGCTTAAATAGTATATTAAGTAATTTTAGACTAGAACTATTTACACACTCCCCAAAGACCCCCTTTTTCAAGCAAACTTCCCACTGAATTTACAATAGGTGCCCCCTTTGAGCTTCCCCAAAATTAACTAACTACGCCCTTGTCATCTTGTGCCTCTGATGAGCTGGCTGCCAAAGTCCAAAGACCCGATCGATCCAACGGCTGATCTAGGGAAATCATATCATTTTCGTTTTCATTTGTTTTTGTTTGTATTTTTTGCTTTGTGGTTTTGGGTTTTAGTTTCAGCTTTTGTGTTTTGCTTTTGCTTCAATTTCGTTTGTCGCAACGCTTTCACCGCCATCTCATTCCGCTGCCAACACTCGAGGGCATCACAACGTTGGAATGTGGGCTTCAAAACTGGGCCGTGCTCTGGCCACACGCTCCTCCTCATCCTCCCTAACCCGCCGATGGATCAGTGCCAGGATAGTAAACGAAACAAATATCGAGGTTCAGCCGGAAAAGGACTCCCAACCTCTGACCTTTCCAGGCGTTTGGCTAAGAGACAATTGCCTGTGTCCGGACTGCTTCCATGGCACCTCACGTTCACGTAAACTGGATTGGGATAACTTTGACACCAAGGTAAGGCCAGTGGGACTGAGCACAAAGGACAAGGAACTGGTGGTTCAGTGGAGTGACTCCCATGAAAGTCGCTTCTCCCTGCAGTGGCTCAGGGAGCGCAGCTTCGAGGAGAAGCGACAGCAAAGCTATTTGGATGATTTTTACCGCCCAGCAACTGAGCACTGGTCCGGTGCGGACTTCCCCTCAATTGCCCGCCACTTTGGCTACGAGGAGATAATGCACAAGGATTCCAAGCTCTTGGAATGGCTTCAGTCTCTGGCCGTTTATGGTGTGGCCCTGCTGCGTGGCGCTCCGCTGGATGAGGGCGTCGTCCGTCGTCTGGCCGAGCGAGTGGGTTTCATACGACGCACCACCTACGGCGAAGAGTTTGTGGTTCAGGCCAAGCCGGGAGCCCAGAATTTTGCCTATCTTTCGCTCCCGCTGCCCCTGCACACGGATCTGCCGTACTACGAGTACAAGCCCAGTGTTAATATCCTCCACTGTGTGGTCCAGACGGAGTCATTGGGGGGCAGTAACCTGCTGGTGGATGCCTTTCACATTGCCGATGTGCTGCGTCGCGATTATCCGGAGGATTTTGAGAGACTTTGCCGGGTGCAGGTGGATTGGAATGACATTGGCAGCGAGGATGGAAGGGAATTTCATAATATTTGGCGGGCGCCGGTTATATGGTGAGTTTTTTGGGAGGTGATCTTTCCCACAATCTCTCTCTGAGAATTCTGGTTCTCCTTCAGTTTGGATTCCCAGGGAAGATATACCCGAATTAACCACAGCGTGCCCCAGCGGGATAGTCATTTCAATGTTCCCCTTGAGGAGGTCCTGCCCTGGTACGAGTCCTATGCCCGCTTCGTTCGCCTCGCCCGTGACGATGCCCATGCCTTCAAGACACGACCCGGCGATGTGCTGACCTTCAACAATATACGCTTGCTCCATGGACGCACTGGCTATGATGACACTGAACGAAACTCGAGGTACATTGTGGGCGCCTATCTGGATTGGGATATTATCTACTCGCGGCTCAGGGTGCTCAAGAGGGGGGCAGGGATGACTCCAGCCTCCCCAAGATAGCATATTTTCCAATCCATTTGATGGGAGAAAGCTGCTCATTTGAATAGTGGCCTGAAACTGGCAGGATTTCCCGGATTTGCCACATATGCTGCTCCTTGCTGGGTGCTCCTTCTAAGCTGCCACAGCTCCTCCTCCTTTTGGAGGCCGTTAACTCAGCTCGAGCGCATAAATGAAAAGTTGTAAAAAATCATGATGATCCGCTGGAAAAAAAAGAAAAAAATTGAGAAAGAAACAAGAAAACGTCACCAAGTTTTTTTTGGGAAATGTCGCGGCTTATTTGCAACGCGGCATTGCCTGACAAATCGCTTGTGAAAATGATTGACAGCGGGGGTGGGGTGGAAGAGGGGGAGGGATTGAAGAGGGGGAGGAAGGAGTGGTTGAAAGGGTGACATATACAATATATTCGTGGTACAAATTGGCCCAGGCACCAAAGTCCTCTCCAGGCAAAAAATAAAAATGTTTTTTAGAGTTTACGTCAGGCAGTATGCAGGCCAAGAAAATATAGATTATTTCATGAAAAAAATCTTACATTTTATAAAATTAAGTTAAAAAATATTTTTATTTTGTTAAGAAATCATAAATTATTTTTTTATAATTTTTAAGAAATATTTACTAGAGTTTTAAAAGACTTTTACGAGTTTTTCTTAAGTTAAAATGCCGTAGTTTAGAGTTTACCTTTAAATACATTTTTAAAGTTACTTTTAAGGCTTTAAATTATGTAATATTTTATTTATAGTATTTTTTTAATTCTTATACACTTCAGTAAATTTGTACAGTGCACTTTTCTTTCAATTTTCCAAAGTTTTGAGTGCATTAACCTCACCGTTAATCGCTCAACACTCCTTCGCGCTTCCTGCTCCTGCGAGGTGACAGCACCTCGTCCGGCGTCCTGAACCCAGGTTCGAGGTCCTCAAAGTGGCAAAAAAAAAAATAAGTACCAGTAGCAAGTAGCAAGTAGCAAGAGGACTCGTAACCGTTACCATACAAAAAACTCTGCCCTCCGGCTGTTAAACTTTCTATGCCAATTTCCTTTTGAATATTTTATAGGGCCCCATTATGCCTACTTATGTCTTGTTATAGTAATAAAATAAAATTTAAAAAGTGTGCGAGACGGTTGGGGCGGCTGGCAAATTTGTTAAGAAAAATATATGAAAAGTCTGTGGTAACGCCAGCAAAAAAAAAAAATAAATAAAATAATAAAAAAACTCGGTAACTTCCGCCCGGAACAACAGCAACTTCGCATCGACACGGTTACGTCTTTGGGCCTAGACCCTTTCCCTTTGCCTTTTTTTTTTTTTCTTGCTCTCCCCTTACCATTTCCATGGCCATTTCCCCATTTCCCCTGGCTTTTCCCTTTGCTTTCGTCTCCTCCTTCGTACAAAACGAATCCCAGCATTGGCAACAATAACAGGAACAGCGAGTGGAGTGGAGTTAAAAAAGGAGTGGAGTGGAGATTTGTGGTTTTTTATTCGGCTGAGCCGGCTTTTTAAGGACGCTGCCATGAAAATGGTAATTTGTGATTTTTTTGGAGAGAGCTAAAAGGTCAAGAATATAGGAAGAAAGTGTCAGAAATATGTCAGGAATATTGAAAAATGTGGGGAATATATATAGGAATATTTAAAAAATTTAGCAAAGAATCTATCAAGAATATAAAAATATGTATATTAAAAAATGTGGGGAATATGTCAAGAATATATATAAGAATAAGTCAGGAATATGTCGAAAATAGGGGAATATGTCAGGAATATTCTTGGGAATATGTTGGAAATTTAGCAAGAAAATATATTAGAAAATGTGGAGAATGTGTCCAGAAAATTGCATGAATATATCAAGAATATATACTGAAATATGTTAAGAATATGTCAGTAATATATCATAAATATATATTAGAATGTGTGGAGAATATGACAGGAATATATATAAGAATATGTCTAGAATATAGGAAGAATATATCAAAAATAGATATTAGAATGTGTGGAAAATATGTCTGGAATATGTCAAGAATATACATATATAGGAATATGTAAAGAATATAGTAAGAATATGTCAAGAATGTAAATTACAAAATTTGAGGAATATGTCAGGAATATATATAAGAATATGTCAGGAATATATATAAGAATATGTCAGGAATATGTCAAAAATATAGAAAAATGCCAGGAATATATATAGGAAAATGATACGAATTTAGCAAGAATATAAATCAGAATTTGTGGAGAATATTTCAAGAAAATGAAATATGTATCAGAAATTTTTCAGAAATATGTCAAGAATTTAGCAAGAATATATATTACAATATATAGAGAATATTTGAAGGACATGTCATGAATATATCAAGAATATATATAGGAATATATATAAGAATACGTGAGAAATAAGGAAATATGTCTGGAATAAATATTAAAATATGCGTAAATTATGTCAGGAATTTTGAATAAATATAGCAAGAATATATCAAGAATATATATCAGAACATCAGCCCAAAAGCATGCCTCAACTACAAATCGCACTTCCTTGACGATCATTAAGTGTGGCATACTTTGAGGTAATGCTTATTCTTCTCTCTTAAAAAAATAAAAAAAAACCTAAGAAACTCTTGTAATTTTATATAAAATATTTCTTAAACCTTCTAATAATAATTATATAATTTAAGAAGCAACCCAAACACTCCAAGTAACATCCTTCCCGAGCGTAGCGCACTTATCCTTGGGTTTCCTTGTAGCTCAGTGAAAGCATTTCCATGGCAAGATGCTTTGGCCTATGTTCGAGTGTGGTGTGTGTGTGGGTGTGTTGTGGGTGTATGGGTGGTATGAGTGTATGCTGAGAGTGTGTGCGGATGTTCAGAGTGTGTTTTGGGGTATTCGTTGTGTGTGTTGTTGGGTTGTGTGTGTGTGTGTGTATTCCCTTAACACGCATCATGACGCCCAGACGAAAAGCGGCCCCCTCCCCCGAGAGAAAATGAAAAGTCTATAAAAAAGTTAACTTTTTTAATACTTTTCACATTGATATGTAATAAAAATCTTGTAAAATGCGCCTTTTTTGCACTTCACAATGCGCCCCATGTGGATGCCATTGGTTGGGATTCCGCAGCTTTTACTTCCTGGAGGATACCAGGCAGCAGCAGGCACTACTTACTCCAGGACCTCGTCGCGTTTTCACAGGGTTCAGTGGAAAATTCTGTTATACTCGAGTGGAGTCTTTGGACGTCTCCTGGTTTTTACTCCTGACTCCAGGGTTCTCCTGGCTGACTCCTGGGTTCTCCCTGGCTTCTCCCAGGCCTCTCCTTGCTACCTCCTGCCTTTCCCCTTGGAGTCTGACAACTTGCAACTATGAAACCGCATTTCGGTTTGTCTTGGTGCCAGGAGCGGACTTTCTCTGATGGGAAATTCCTCCTTGAAAAGAGTAACATTTTCTGTAGTTTGGGATTATATATATCGAAAAAGGAATATAATTCTGGATGTTTCCCTGCGAAGACGGTCCTGTTTCTGGCCACAACAAGTGGCAGGCACTTGAAATCCAAGCGGCGTAATTCCAGTAGACGACCAACCCAGGAGAACCAAGAGAAGAATGCTTCTTAGCCGGGCTAAGCGCAACTCGGGCACTGCTCTGGGGAAAAGCCTTTGAACGGGCTCAAAACGGGAACAAAAACAACATTATTTTGGGGAGGGGGAAAAAAGGTTTAAGGCGGCCTAAGCCCTCATTCCCAGCTGCTAAGAGGGGGCGGGAGTTTGTGCAATGAGAAAGCTGCCCCGTGAGTCCTGCTCCGTGAATCCTTCCCCCAAAAATGTAGACAGCAACGACGTCGTCAATCGGCATTTGGCATTTGGCATTTGGCATTTCTGGCCATGGCAACCCAGCCAGAGGTTTCGTGTGCAGCAGGCCACAAAATCCCGGCTGCCTGCTGATTGGCCAACTAATCCTTGTCCTCCCTCCAGCCACCCCCTGTCCGTTTAATAAAGTCCTGAAAAATAAATATAAAAAAAAAATAATAAAAATAAAGATGAAGTGAAAGTGAAAGCGAAAGCTTTGCCAAGGAAGCAGTTTTACAATTTTTCACTTCTTAAATTTTTCACTTTAATCAAATTAAAATTCATTCGTTGCGCCTATGAAGCGTGCAGCAGCTTTTCCAAAAAAAAGGGGGTTGTCCCTGGCTCAGATTTTGGGGTGGCTTTTCAGGAGCTGTGCGAGGGGATGCGGGGGGTTTCGTGGCCCCCGGTTCCTGTCTGCCGCTGACAGACGCGCTTTGCCGCTAGCCGTTCCTGCATTGCCAAGGCAACCAGACCGATGGCAGCCTATGAGGCAGCACCACCACATGGACTCGTCCTTGTCCATCCAACTAAACCGTAATACCCACCACCCACCGCCCACTACCCACCACCCACCAAGTTTTGGCGCTTATTTTCTCTTTATTTTTTTTTTATTTGTATGTTTTATAGAGGGAGTGATACCTTTTTAGCGGGGAGAATATCGATTTCGCATATAAGGATTATTATTTTTTACTTTCAACGGTTCAGGTTATCCATTTTTAAGCCATGAGCATGCAGAATTAAATAGTCTTTGGGGGGTTTTTTAATGGTAAAATGAAGCCTTGACGCCTTTTAACAAAGGGATTTTTATGGGGTTTTAGGGATTTTTAGGAAAGGAATTTGAAGTAATTAAGGGTTTGTATAAGAAAAGAATTTGTAAAGACTTAGAGAGGGGTATAAGCTTACCTAGAAAAGTTTAGAAGAGTTGCAGGAAAATATAGAAATATTATAAAATGTTATATTTCTGATTAAAAATATTTGTATTTTTATTATAAAATATATAAAATATTTGTATTTATATTATAAAATATATAAATATATAAAATAAGTCATAAACAAATTTATATACTAAATTATTAATTTTTAAAACAGGAATTTAAGGAAATTTAAAGCTTAAAGGAAGCTGGAGTTATATACTCCAGACAATTATAAACTCTAATATACTCTCCTTGAAGAAGAACTAAATAACATTTCGTAATACCCCAAAATATTTACTCTTTGGATGTAATATAAAGAAATCTAAGGTTTAAAGAAAGTATTAATATATATAAACTTATAAATTCGAATATATTCTTTTAGTAAAATTCATTAATAAAGATAGTTTTGGGGAAAATTAAAAAACCATTCTGCATGTGATCAAAAGAATATAAATTATGTATAAAAATAATTATAAATAAAATAATAACCCAAACTATTCAATTTGTGTAATTAACCAGCTTATATTTACCACATTTCCCCATTAAAAACACCTTCTATAACCTTCATTTATCCATAAATCCCTTTTACAACCAAGAAAAATCTTTTAACATCTGCATTATAAGGTATCCCCTGGGTCGAATACTCCTTACCATTATCCATCCAGCACTTAGTACGCGGCACATTTTATTTCTTTGTCAAGTTTGCCAGACCAAAAACTTGGTCCGTCGCTTTGCATTGCGGTCGAGCGTTGCCTCTCCCCCCCTCGCCACTGGCTCATCCACCTCGATGGCAAGTCCTTGCTGCCGAAACTGGAAGCGCTGCAGGCATTTAGTTTTTTTTTTGTACATTTTTGGGCACGACTTTAGATGCAACGGCAGCAGCAGCCACCCCCCGAGGGCCTTGAAATTTGATAAATATGCGTATTAGTTTCAATCCTGCAGCCAGAGTCCTGCTCCTGCTCCTGCTCCTGGCGGGGAAAGAGAGCAAAGCTCAAATAAAACTAAGAAATGGCCCCAGGCGCAAATTCTACTTAAATTGCGCTTTAAATTAATTTTCCCTCCCGTCCAAGGACGATGTCAGGCCGAGATTGCGAGCCTGGACCAGGGCTGGCAGGGTGGCAGGACAGGCGGCAGGACCCAGGCTGAGTCGCAGTCTCAGTCGCAGTCGCAGGCTGTTCCCAGCACAATAAACTGCTTATATGCAAAATCAATAAGAAGTGCTGATGATGCTCCGGGCGCCGGTGGGCCTGGTCCTCGAGCAGGAGTTCCCGACGAGACGCCTTTATCGCCTTCCTGGTGATGGTGATGAGCCCAAGGACCTCGGTGGAGGAGGAAGTATTTTTTCGCGTCAGCTGAGTAGTTTGTGATGAGGTATTTAGGGGTATTTAGTTTTAAATGATGTGTCTTATAAATTATATATTTAAATATTTAATATAAAAAAGGAAGGAAGGGAAAATATAAGGAATGAGCCAAGAATTTACGTTTTTCTACGTTCAGTATTTTTGAAATTTGTAAAAAAAACTTGTATCCAAGTTTTTATAAGATTATTAAATTTAAAAATGTTTATAATTATATTTTATAAAATTTAAAAAACATTTTGAAGATTTTTTTGTACGGAGCAAGGCTAGATTAAGGTCGGAAGTGAATCCTTATCGCCTTGCAAAATTCTGAATAAAATATAATAATAATTTAAAGACATTATATATGTCTTTAATTTAATTTTTAATATAAACTAAAGAATTTTTAAATTATATTTTCGTTTTTCTTTTGCATTTTTGAACGTTAAAAGGTATTTTAATATTAGATAAAAGGCGAAAATAAGGACTTTCTCTTTGTATTTACTACAAATTCATTGTGCGCTACAAATTGATCTTAAAGATATATTATATTATCTTATACTATATATAAATGTAATAAAATCCAAACTCACCTCTTAAACTGTTAATTCCCACAACCCAAAAATAATGCAAACACTTTACTTTGATCTCGTTATTAGTTTTATTATTATTATTATTAGCAATTTGTCCACTTAATTCGATTAAACTTTCATGCTCTTTTTTTTGCTTTGCTTTCGGTTTTTTACTTTCTCAAGTACACATAAATGATATATATATATATATTATATTTCTTTTTATTTTTCATATATATATGTATATATAACTGGGCTGCCCCTTCATCTGCTTGTCTTTGATATAGTTTCTCATCTGTTGCCACAAAAATTGCATACCATATGTGTTTCTGTTGTTATGATTAATCATAGTTTAATATTTATTCTTTCACATATATATATATATATATATATTTATATATATATAATAAGTACCAACTACAATACTTTAATATCAGACAATGTGAATTTCTCTTCTGCTGTGTGCGTCTGTGTGTGTGCTTTTTGGGGGCTCAACATAATAATTAGCAATAATTATTAATTATTTAAAACAAAGTGCATAAATTCCGCCTCTCGGGTCTTGGGTATTTTTTCTTTTTTTGAGTATTTACAAAAAATCTAAGAAAAAAATGCTGTTTCTTTGTTTTGTTTTTTTGATTATATTTATGTGTATTATTATATGTTTATATATTCCCGTTTTTTGTATTTTTTTTATATATTTTTAATTTTTTTAATTTTTTAGCTTATCGTATGAATAATTCTTTTGTTTGAACACACACGCCCTTGATATTCGTATTATTCAGACACAAAAAAAAAAAAACATTTTATTATAATTTAAAATCAATCTCGCGTGTGTGTGTGTGTGGCTGAAGGATATGTGATTAGTGCAGGGACGAGTTACAGATACAGATACAATTTTGGATTCGCTCTGCGCCCCCGTTAACATATAAATACATGTCGCTATAAATATATATATATATATGTATATTCTCCGCTCGAGTGTGTGTGGTGTGTGTTAATTTTAAGTTAAGATTAGGTGGAAAGGTGGATGTCCTTGGGAGGGGGTTGGGGGTTGGGGGCTGGGGTTCTGGTATAAATAAATAAACGGCTTGACATATCAACTAATGACTAATTTGGTTATGTTTGCGTCAATCTCTCTCGTTAAGTAATGCTTAAGTACTTGTTCGTTCTTGTTCTTATGTTTTGGCGGAAACGGAAGTCAATTTGTCAGCTTGGGGCTAGTTATTGTTCCTGTTTTTTTGTTTTGTTGCTGTTCTTGTTACTGTTTTTGTGTTAGTTCCTTAACCAAATGCTAGTTAACAGTTACGAGCGTTATCCTTGGATCCTTGCAATTTTTTTTTTTATTTTTATTTTTCTCTTTTTCTGGCGTATAAGCAAATCCACTCAACCAACGCTGCCGCATCAATTTATATGCTAATGGAGTCTGCATTCTATTTAAAATACATATGCCACAACACGCCCCACTGCCACGCCCCCTGTCTCGCCTTTACCATGCGTTAAATGAACGGCAAAAATTGTGAAAACTCAAAAAATTTGCAAGCGAAAAAAAGTACAGGAAAAATGGGTAACGACCAAGAACCCAATTTATTTAAATATATAAATGTTTTATATCTGTGATATATGTATATGTATGGTTATATATATATAAATTAATAGGGGTTTTCATGGCCACACGCCCCCACATATGCCAACTCCCCCCCTTTCGCCGTTGACAAAAATTCAGTTAACGCAAAATCTCATTTAAATATGCATGAAGGCAGCCGGCCGCAGTCGCCGAGGCCACAATTGAATTTCTCATTTCATTTCTTTGTCTGTTTTATGCCGTTTTTTTTTTGTTAAATATTTTTTAACGACGGGGTTGAATATTATTTGCAGCATTTATTTAACATTATTTATTGGCACGCTTCAGGTAAAGGGTTGACTGCCACAGTCCTAATAAGAGGGCTTTGTGCGGGGGGATTTTTTTCCAGGATAAAGATACAGATTTACATCCATTTTGCGAAGCATCCATAGCAATTTGAATGATTTTAATTTCCTTTTCAATATGAGTTAATTGTTAAATTTTAAAAGAATGAGTGTGAAAAAATATTTATTATTTGAAAGTTGCAAATATTTAGTTTTGAATTTTATGAAATTTGATGTTTCAAAAAAAGGGATTTTTAATATTTTTTGAATATAAAAAAGCAAGCTTAAGACTTTATGAAATTTCCTTAAGTGTTTGAAAATTTAATAAATATTAAATAAATTCCCAAAAGATAGTTTAAAACTTTATAAAATTTTTTAAAAATCTTAAACAGCTTTTTTCTGCTGACAAATCCCTTTCAACTGCAAATATACCCTCGTGACAGCACTCATAAAAAATGCACATAAATGTATACAATGTTAACAGTTGACAATTTTGCATTTATCTGGCTGCAGGACACACGCTTTTTCCCCCCAAAACCGAACCGTGTTTTGCGGTGAGGCACACGTGTGCTGCTCGTGACTCATACGCCACGTTGGTCGGAGCTGGATTCGAATCCGAATCTGAATCCCAATTCCAATCCCAATCCCTAGACCAGATGCCAGAGCCAGAGCCAGAGCCAGGGCTAATTATGCGTCCCTGGGGCAGGGAGTGGGTGTAGAAGAGTGAATGCAAACACGGGTCTCGGCTTAAATGCCGCAGCATGTTAACTGTCCGACTCTACACTCTCCACTCTCCACTCACCACTCGCCACTCGCCACTCTCGACGCTCCCTGCACATGTTGGCCCCATTTTGATTTATCATACATCATGGTCACGGTCAGACCTGAATAACTTGGGAGTGGGAATCAGAATGGGAATGGGAATGGAAATGGGAGTCAGATATGGGGTATGGTCGCCGCGACATCGGACATCAGAATCGGACAGAGTGACAGACAGACAAAAGGCTGTAGGTGTCGTGGCAAAGTCGGCTAAAGATCTCGATACTCGACGGTTTCAACGATGGCTGGCAGGCAGAACATAAACACGAAAATAAATTCATTAAAACATTTATCAAGTTCGACACTTGGCTGTCATATATCATGTTACATTTTGAGTCCGAAACATGTTTAATCCGCAGCAACAACGAACAAAAACAAAAAAATGTATGTAACTGCACTGAGCGAATGGGATTGTGGCAAGTGGAGAGTAAAGTACTGAAGAGTAGAGAGTGGCGTGATGAGAGTGGCGAGATGAGTGTGGCGAGATGAGAGTGGCGAGTGAAGTAGTGAAAAGTGGAGTAGTGGAGAGTGAAGTGGTGGAGAGTGGTTTAGTGAAGAGTAGAAAGAGTTAAGAGTGGCGAGAGGAAAGTGGCGAATAGTGGAGAATTGAAGAGTGAAGAGTGGCGAATGGCAAGGAAAGAGTGCAGAATGGAGTAGTGAAGAGTGAATTAGTGGAGAGTGGAGTAGTGAAGAGTAATGAGAAATGGAGAAAGTGGCGAGAGGAGAAAGGCGAGTGAATAGTGGCGAGAAGAGAGTGACGAGTGACGAGTGGAATAACTGAGCGTACGTGTCTGGGGGCTAACATATCAGGTGCTTGATCCACACTAGAGTTTATATTTTCTATTGTAAATTTAATTTTCTGTATTTAGAAAATACCCTCGCCTGTTTCCTCAATTTCTCGCTGTGTAATTTCTGTCCCAGTCGAACTCAATCTTCTGTTTGTTTCTGCTGTTTAATTTGAGTAACGTGTTTCATGTTGTCTATAGCTTTGTTGTAGCTGTTACCCGTGATGCATATCGATCGGTACAGTGGGTACAAACTAAGGGGGAAGTTATAGCTTAAATGGAAAATTGAAAGCTTACAAAATCAAGTAAAATTTTGAAATTCTTGTGAATTTAACATTTAAAAAAATATATAATAATTACCTTATAATATTCTTCGGAAAAAATATTTAAAAGTGTAATGTAAAATTAAAGTGAGTAACTTTTAGGTCGAATGACATATCTTAAAAAATTCTTTAAAGAGTTATAAATTCTTTTCAGTTTTATTTATTAACTGACCCCACTGTGCTTGGCGGCCTCCCCCGGAATGGGCCTCAAGTGTGCGTGGCCTACACTGGTCTCGAAAAACGAGTTACAAATAACAACTAACACCTCGCTCCTCGCTCTTGACGCCTTCGCGGTCCAAGAGGAGCCAAAGACACTGACAGAGACAGAGACAGAGACAGGTTGCGTTCGCAATTTGCATGCATAATTCAAATCGAAAATTAAATCCAGATAAATGCATTTTAAATGCGTGTTCGCCAGCGTGTCGTATCTTTTTTTTTTATATTATTTTTCCTTTCATTTATTGATGCATTCATCAAACAAATTGTTATGCAAAAGCGCGTGAAAAATCAACTGGCGAACTGTCAATAAACATGTGCATAATTATCGCCAAAACTGTTTGCATAAACTCTTGAGATACGCTTTCGAAAATATAGAAAAAAGTGGGAGGAAAATACAGGGAATAAAAACTAAGGATTACAAAAATATGTGTTTGTTTTTTTCTTCCTTTTTTTTAGATGGAAAATAAGTACTAAAAAATTGTATTGAATTTATGGAGTGGTGTTGGCACTATAAGGGGTCAGTTTTGTTTCAGTTTCTGAGTTGAATTTTATTTGGAAAAAAAATTTAAATAACAATTACAACAATTTTATAAAATTTACCAAGTAGAGCTGCTGTAGGAGGGTTTTGTTTTCCCTTGAATTTAGTTTTTAAAAGTATTTAATTAGCATAGAAATCGGTATCTATATCTTGAACTTAAACTGCTTTAGTTTTCTTTGTTTTAATTTAGTAAAATAAAAATATTTTAATGCAGGTCTTTTCAGGGTTTTTTTAATTAATTTACTTTTGACTATTAAATAAATTAAATATTTATATGAACGACTTTTTTCAGGGTTTCATTAATAAAGTTTCCATTGTTGATTTTTGAACTATTAAACTTGAGCATTTAGCTTGGCTTTTTCTTGAATTATATTACCAAAAAAATAAGCTAAAATTTGTTTGTAATTTGGAATTTAAAATATTCAATTTAAGCCACAAAATGTGGTAAACAAAAATGTTGCTGCCCCCTTTAGAAGCACGCCACTGGTTGCATGTGCTTGTTTCGAGAGCCTGGCAGCTGGTCAAGGCTCGTGTTGTGGGTTTATGACTGCACTTGTGTGTTGCCTGTGTTTGTCCAGGCCCCCTCTACACCCCCCCCTAGTGGAAATTTACCCCCAATGCTTGGGCTCTTTTTCACTTTGTTTTCCCCCCCGATTGATAACTGCTTTTTATTGGGCATAACTGCAATGGACACGCTCGTAATTGTAATTAGCATTTGGTTTTTTTACGAAGAGTCCTACGAACTCTATATAGGTTTTCAGTGTCTATAGGAAGTCGGCTATAGAGTGTGTGTTAAGTGTGTGTTTAGAGCGTTTTATGGACTAGAAACGCCGCTGCAGGTGGTAGCTTATCTAGGCAGGAATTATATAGGATAAATATTATATAGTGTGTGGCTCCGCTGAGTGGGGGGCTTTTAAGGGGTTTGGAGTTTTTTTAAGGGTTTAATTAATTTTATAGCATGATGCCGAAGAAGGTCAGAAACTTGAGTAAACTGTACAATTTATACAAAAACCGATACCTAGCCAAGTGTGTGAAATTGAAATCCGCTCTGACATATTCCGTTTCCGGTTCGATTCAACTGCATTTTCGTGCCCTTCGCTGGAAGCGCTTCATGCGCAGCGACCACTCGTCCTTCCATTCCAGGACCACAGAGCTGGGTCCAATGGCCAAATAGCCAGGCGCCGCCTCCGAGTCGCGTCCAAGGATGAGATATGATCTGAAGGATAAGTAAAAAGCAGGATTTTAGGTAGTTTAAAAGGGAGTTTTGTAGGTTTTAACTCAGATTCTTAACTTATAGAGAGTATATTATGGGATATATATATATATATACTCACTTATTCAGCTTAATTTTGGGACACTGGCACTCGATACTCTTCCTTGGCACCAGCAGCATCATATTTCCTCTTCCCAGCAGGGAGCTTGTGGTGCCCGACATGGGATTCCTTTTGAAAATGGTTTGAATATTGATTTCGTACTTGTAAATCTCATTTTGTCGTTCGATGGAGAACTTTTCGGTGCTAATGTCCTGGGAGGCGCGATCATGACCTATAACCTTGGCCAGAATGGCTGCAATGGGAGTATATAGAACTTATAATCTATGCCAGAAGCTATGTCTAACCCACTCACCATAATCTTCCATGCAAAACTTGTTGAGATTTAGCTTCTTGGGACTGGCCTTGCACTTGCCGCAGTCTGTTAAGGGATTACATATGAATATTACCCGATTTATACCTTTAATTTTTTCCCAATTTAACTTACACTTTTTCATTTCCTCGGCCTGTGAACCGCCGCCATCTTTGTAGTCCCCATTACCACCGCCTCCGCCACCACCACCGCCAGCACTTTCGGCCTGAATCATATTGGCATTGGTGGGCACCTCTGTAGAAATCAGGAATTAAAGTTTATATCTCCGTTAAGATCAGGAGCTGTAAAACTTACTAATGCATGGCGCCACATGGGAGCGCGTCTGCTGGTAGCCTCGGGCACAGCGATTGCAGGTCAGTCCGGTGACGCCCTCCTTGCAGGGACACTGGCCACTCAGGTGGTTGCACGTCTTGCCCGTGGAGCCCACCGGGTGGCAGTCGCAGCCTAAGAAGAGCAGGGAAGAAGAGGAAAACAACGGATGTCAGTGTCCTGCTCATTAGGTGTCCATCTATCTAACCGCCAGCAGCTGCGTCTGGGTGACAGACGGCTTACGAGACCGCTGATTGATGACAGACTGCTTATCAATAAACCAGAAGCGAAAAAAGTACTAACAAGGAGAAGCTAACCGAAGTGTGAGATGCTCTTTCTGGGACTAGAAGATGATGGAGTTATAGGGAAATCAGTTGGGGTTAAGGGTATTTGAAGGTAGAAGTTTTTAAGATACTTTTTTGGGGTGTATCCTAGATTTACTATTATTAAAATAATTTCCTCTAAAAGTAGCCTTTCTTTTCTATACTTTTTGGTACTAAAAGAAGCTTTGAGTCATAAGAAAAAAATTCAGGCTTAAGATCTTCGAAGGATGAAAAATTTAACAGCTACTTTAGACATTTTTTTAGATATATAATTCTTAAAATATTTTCCTTAGGTTATAACCTTTCAATTCTCCCTCAAAAAACCTCTAACAAATCCTGTAAAAAAATCAAAACTCCTTTTCAAACAAAAGAGTATAGCTACGACTTAGTGTCGCCCCTTATTCAATCAGCGCCACAACTCAAGGCAGGACTCAAGACAGGACTCAAGGCAGGATTCAAGGCAGGACTCAAGGCAGGACTTAGGTCTCAGGACTCAGGACTCCGATTCCGACTTACGCTTGCAGACTTTGCGGTGATTCGGCGGCTTGGTGGCATCTCTGTAGTAACCCTCGCGGCAATAGTGGCAATAGCGACCCGTGGTGTCATGCTGGCAATTGTAGCACACTCCGCCGGAAACGCGGCCGGACAGCTTGTACAGTTCCAGGTTGAAGCGGCAGCGACGGGCATGGCCATTACACTGGCACACTGTAAAAAAAGAAAAAAAAGGAAGAAAATTTTCACAATTAGAAGATTGCCTTTCGATATAAAGTATAGTAAATATAAAAAAGGATTATATATATATTATATATCCCCAATAATAACCATAATCTTTGCTTTAGCCAGCTACATCCTGGGCATTAAGTGTCAACAAATTGGTAGGCATCCTGCCAAATTACCGTCATGGCCTAACGAGCTTAACCCGCTCCCATTTTGGCCATTATCAAGGCTAACGGCTAACGGTCAGTGGAGCCGAAGAAACCTAATCATTTAATGGCAGTCCCTGCCAGGCTACCATTTTTCTTGGCATCCTTTTTGCAGGGGATCCTGATGAAAGTGGGAAAGGGAATGGGAGTGGGAGTGGTTATGGGAGTGGCTGTACACCACCCCGTTTCATAAATAATTAATAATGATGGGAAACTGTTATGTGCTCTATTTTTTGGACAGGTGCGGGGGCAGGCTATGATTGATTATTGTTTCTGCTGCTGCCTTGATTGATGAAAAATCCTGCCAGGATGCCGGAACGTTAGCCCACCTTTCATTTTTTTATTTATTTATTTATGGTCTTATTCGGACGCTGTTGTTTATCGATTTTGCAGAGGCAACACGACTGGCTTGCCACCGCCCTTAATGTCGATTTAATTAGTTGGACAATATCATAAAATAATTTTAGCAACTAATTGGCAGCACTTGACTGCAATTTATGGTGTTCCAGGGGCAGGGGGGACGGACTCTCTGCTTTTTCCCTGAACTTGCGCCTTCTGACCGGCTTTCTCCCGTTCTTTCGTGCTCCCACTCGCCCGCTGGCAAAGGCATTAAGCGTGATTTATATACAAACACACTCGCAGAGACACACACACACGAGGCCCTTTGTGCGAATGACACAATCGAGGGCATAAAAAAAGGTGACTTAAAAATATATTATAATTAAAAAATTATAAATATTTAAATAACTAAATATAATTTTGATTAGAAAATGCTTGAATCCAGTGAGATATTTATAATTGAGCTCTTAGATTTATTTTAAGGGTAGAGTTTCTCGTTATATGAAGCTGAAAGGGTCACACTTTGAAGCGAAACATCTGAAATATTACTCAAAATATAACTTAAATTTAAATTTGTTGCAGTAATATTAAATTCATCCATTAAGTCATTGTATTTTAAGATAACATAATCATTATGTTAATTTTTCGCTGAAACGGTCACACTGGGAAGGTATAATCAGGGCTAATAGAGTGCTCTTTAGCGTTGTTTCTCGAATTTAATGTTACTTGACTTTAAAAAAATCTCTTAATTGAAAAGTTCATTAAAGGTTCCGCTAAAACGGTCACACTGGGAAGGTATAATCAGGGCTAATAGAGTGCTCTTTGGCGTTGCTTCTCTAATTTAATGTGACTTGATTTTAAAAAAATCTCTCAATTGAAAAGGTTCTTAAAGTTTCTTAAGGTTTCCTAAAGTTTCTTGAAATTTTCAACTAAAACGGTCACACTGAGAAGCGAAATAACTATAATATAGCTCAACAAATTTCTGAAATATTAACTCTACCAATTTAAGCAGTTTTATTTCAAGAAAAATAAGTCTTTTTTCAAATATTCCCCCAAAATGGTCACATTGACACACATAAATCGTACCTAATAGCTCGCCCTCTGCTGTTGCTGCATAAATGTATGTTCAGGGATTGTCCGCCAATGCCCACGCATGAGCGCCTGTCGAGGATTCGGCGGGGGTCTGGGGATGCGATGCGATGGTATGGATTGGTATGAGACGGAACTCCGGGGCTGGTGATTGCCTTTTGTGACTGGTGCAACTATTGTGATTGCTGTTGCCTCATATTTTTCATATCTTATGTCTGCATCATCGACGAGCCGAAGGGGGGGACGTCGGACAGGCCGGAGGCTGACAACAAAGGAGCTGTCTCGACAAGGAGGCGGAGGAGCAGCAGCGGCAGCAACAGCAGGAAGACAACGCGGATGGCCGTTCGCTTATTTGGCAAATAATAACAACAGAACCAACAATGGACCCCCGAAAGGCAGACGGCGTGGAGATGGAGATGGAGATGGAGCGGAATACTTATCGACGAACCTTATCCTGGCAGCAGGCGCACACAACATGTGCTGTGCCTCGGTCCTGGGTCCTGGCCCATCCATATTGTCATCATCATCATCATCGTCATCATGTCTCTCTCGTTCTCGTTGTGGTCGTTGCACAAATTAAAATGAATTTTATTTTTACTTGACACTCGACTTTTCCAAAGGGGATTCGAGAGAGAGTTTTTCCCTGAGACTTGACGGAGGAATGTCCCAAGAAAGAGTATTTTTTAAGTCGCTATTGATTCTCTGAACCTTTCCTGGTCTTCTTCAACTTCAGAGCCCCATTGTCGCCTTTGCCATCTTCCATCAATATGAGTTCCAATAAGGAGCTGCTTTTCCCACTTTCCACTTAATGATAATAATAATGATAATAACATTCGACCCTGGCCCTGTATAGCTTTGTGTATATATATCTAAGTCCCTGTATATATTTGTATATATATATTTTTTTCTATATATATCCCATTGTCATTGGATTTGCCATTGACACGCATTGTAATTGACTTGATATGACGGAACGTTGAACCTGAAAAGTGGGGTCCATAAATTCCATAGAGACAATTAGAAAAATGCCAAGAAAATAGGGAAAAAAGCAGAGGCCCAAAAAAAACAGAACACACACACACAAAACTGCTTAGCCAAAAGTAGCACATAAATTTTCCCAAAAAAAAAAACAAAATTGGAAATTAAATCAAGCGAATCGGATTGATTTTGGAATGGGATCACCACAGCTCTCCCAGCTTCGATCAACTTAATTGGACAACAATAAAACGCATTTTAATGTGAATTTTCTTCACAGTTCATTTGACGCTACGCCGCGGCCCCATTTTCCGGATGGAAACAAAAAAATTTTGCACATACTTTAGAGAGATTTTTGATATACGAGCCGACGGGTGGAGTAGGGTGCCAAGGCCCAGACCCAGACCCAGCGGCGAAAAAGAAAATTTACAGTCGGTCGAGAGAAAAGAAAAGTTCATAATTTAGCTGCAATTTTAATTAAAAGCCAAACAACAACGGTCAGTGGAAATGCCGAATGCAGAATGCAGGAATGGAGAATGCAGATTGCAGAATGGAGAATGCAGAAAGGGGAAGAGGAGAAAAGTAGAAATGGAAAATGGAAAACAAAAAAAAACCCAAAAAGTGGTAAGGCAGATGTGCGAAACAGCTAACAGCTCACAGCTCACAAAAAAAAAAGAAAAATAAGAAAAACATGTGAAAATCATTTTGCACCAAGCAGAGGCCCGGCGCCGACAGATAAGCCGGGACAGGCACACCGAGACCGGACTGGTCCCAGGCACAGGCCATAAGTCCGCCCGGAATCGCAAGTCGACGCAAGTCTGGGAGTTATGTGCCCGTTTGTTGTAAAACGGCACCAAAATTATGGTCGAAAACCAAACACAGGCAAAGAGGCAAAGAGGCCTCAATTGCCAAGACCAGGCCAGACCCCAGCCACAGCCCCACAGCACCCATCCCCACCATGTCATACCATCTATAAACTGGCTACAAAATGTCTAAATTTTTTTTCCATACAATCGTATTCCATACGAAGAAAAGTGGGAGGCACCCAGACTGCAGCACAAACCAAACTGGGAAGACGGAATGAACAGAAAACACAAAACAAAAAAAAACGATGCTGGGAAACACGATATGATATGATCTTGAAGTGCATGCGGCGCCACAGAGTGTGGCAAAGAAACGGAGAATTCTCCGGAGACTTTGGCCTGGAACAATGTTGCCGAAAGTAAGCGAATGTTCCCATAAATCATAAACCAAAAGACGAACGATAGTCGGAAATGGGTTAGTCAGATGGGCAGGTTTAGATACCGGGGGATATACCATGCATCAACTGCATAAAGGCATAATGAAACCTAAAGTAACTATTACTAACTGTGGGATATAAACATTAATAGTTAAGGTGCTAGATTTATTAGCATGGAACTCTTTAGAAGAGTTCAAAAGAGAAGCATTTGTGTAGAAATTTATATATATATATTGATTAATCGATATTTTATCGATATTAATATAGTATCTAAATATATTTTAATTAATCGCTATTTTATCGATATTAAAATAATATCTAAAGCTTATCAAGCTTAAAATTCAACCCCAATTGTAATTAGTAGGAAGGAAAAGTATGATGTGGTATCGATATCACTCACAAAAACATATTGAAAATGTACTAAACTTTGTAATGCTAATTTTTTTATATAAGGAAATATTGGATTCAACATTGATATATTTTTAAAATTTTTTGAATATCGAAAATATCGAATAATATCGATAAGTTTCGATTAATATCAATTTCAAGAGTAAACCTCAAGTGTGTAAAAAACTTTGCCTCATTCTTTATTCGTTATTTATTTCTATATTTTCTTTATTTACCTTTACCTTTTATTTAGACTTTTTTACTCTCTCACTACCTTTGCTCACGTCTTTACTTTTCCCCCGATTTCCTCACATTTTCCAACTGTTAAGCATTAAATTTCGATAAAATGGCTGCAAGGCTAATGATTTACAGTCGCGTGGCGGGTTTCGGGGGGAGGACTCTCATAATTCCGGACTCTTTTTCATTTTGTCAGCCGTAATTTGTGTGTCTGAGTCAACACACACACACACACGAACACATTGAAATAAATTTGCCGTATCACCAAGTTTTCCCAGCCGCTTTCCCACCCACCACCCACTCGTCTAAAACCCACCGAAAATTTGCTTTGCCGGCACAAAATGTTGCTTGTTGGCTTTGTGGAGCGAGGTCCTGGTTTTCCATTTTCGGTTTTCCTTTTCTGTAATTTTCTCGCCCGTTGACAAGAAATTTTCGGCCCGTCTCGCCTTGGGTTTTATTTTCGCTTTCATTTTATTTGTATTTTATTTTTATTATTATTTTTATGTACTCGCATTTTTATTTGGTTCGACGGCGATTTGCGTGGTTTGTGTGTTTTAGAATTTGGTGTGATTTGAATTCGCAATGAGCTGGGAAAAATGGGCGGGCTTTTCTTCTGATTTTCCTCATAATTTTATTTATTTTTTCAATTTTTCCAACATCTCTCTCTCTCTCTTAAAGCCCTTAAAGCACTCGTCTGTTATGATATCCCGAAGGGAAACCCCCGGGCTTCCCATCTTCCTTTCTCCCGACTCCAAAGTGTTGACAGTTTCTGTTTTTTTTTTTGTTTCTGGCTTGCCTCAAAATGTTGCCTTTGCCAAAATATTTGCCGCTTGAATGGCAACTGATTTTTATATTTAGACTGAGACTGAGTGCATTTTCCGAGAATGCAGTCGTTGCTCTGTTTTTCTTCATTTTCCCGACAGCCAAAAGGCGAAAAACATATGCTAATGATGGCTAACCAGTTGTGGAAAGCCGAGGGAAAGTGATTTCTGTGGGTTATAAAGGGTATAACTTACTTCTTTAAAGGTATTTTTTAACTTTATTTAAAGTTATATAACAGCAAATGGCAAAGGCAATTAACTCGCAGCCTGTTTTCCCAGTGAAAACACACCGATTTTCCCTCATTAATTTCCTTTCCTGTTTGAGGAAACTTCAACGCCTTCTTTTTGGCCAGAGGAAAGAGAGATTCTCTCCCCACCAAAAATGCGAAATTGGCTTTTGCCTGCGAAATTATTTATGGCCAAAGTGGGCGTGGCAGCTGCACCATTGACGACGACACCCCCGCAAAAGCTGGCTATGGAGTGACAACTATTCATGATGATCATAATGATGATGATGTTGATGTTGATGATGATTATGACCCGGCAAACGATCATCAGAGTGGCGACGCCAACACGCGAATTTGGCAAACAAATTACACCAAAAAAGTGCATTGGGACACTGCAAATTGCAGGCCCAAAACGGAGCCAAAATCGGAGGCACCCTTCCACCACCTCCATCTCCATTTCCACCTCCACCTCCATTTCCATCTCCATTTTCATCTCTATTTTCATCTCTATAACCGCCTCCAAATCTGGCATTGCCTGGGCGTTGATAATTGAATTGAAAACTTTTGCCCCGCACTTATTTCGATGCGAAAGAAAAACCCGCTAAGATGCCATAATTTCGTGGATTGTGTGTGGCACTCTTGGATGAGGGGAAAATGGCGGAAAATTCAAATTGGACCAGGGGTCAGGAGGGGGGGAAAATGTACAATAATAATAAAAGGTATAAATCAGACTTAGTCCTCTAACGAAGCTGGGGCCAAAAGTCCAGCTGCTAGTGAGCTGAACCGAGCTAAGGTGTTGTTTCCCCACGTTTTTTTACTCTGGAAAAATTCTAAAAAAATTCTTAAAAAATCCCTGAATATATATATTATAAATATATCAAAAGCATATCATTTTGCTTTGAATAAATAGCACACTTTTTTGAGGATTTATTTGCTGTATAAATTTGCATGTAATTAAGTCTGAAACTTGAGTCTTTTCTTTTCAACTTTTACCCAAGGAAAGTAGCTTTAAACATAACATTCAGGAATGTATTTATATAAAGAATAATTCTAAAATATATATTTGAAAAAGTATATGTTATATATACACAAATTAATATATTTCATTCAAGATTTGTTCGAGAAAAGTGTATATTATATATGAAACCATTTTAAATCTTTATTTTATCATTACTTTTCTTACCAACTCTGGCTGGCAATGTCACTTGGCCTCTTCTCCTTCCTTTTGGCCTTTGGTTTGTGCCTTGGTTTTGGTTTTGAGTTTGAGTTTGGTTTAAGTTTGGCTTGGATTTGGGTTTGGGGTCTTGAGTTTTGCCTCTTGGGTCTCAGTTACCAGCTTGGAGTAGCAAGCATTTTCATAAGACATAAATTCTGCGATTTAGCTAAACGCGCTCCATGGACTTGGCCGGGTAATTTGTGGCCTCGCCAGTGCATGCCATTGAAAATGAGAAGGCTGAAGAAGAAAAACTGCAGGAGCATTAAATTACACTCTCACATGGTGCCACAACTCCTGCCCCCAAAACGGGGAACGGGGAACGGAGCACTTGGAGTCTCGCAGACAAGGCGACAAGCTCATGTTGCACCATCTCTCTAGGCCCGTCTTGTGTCTGGTTAAGCGCTTTTAATGGGACATTTTGTAAGTAAATTGCATTAATTTTCCAACTTGGCTATGCACACACTCTTTTTCCAAAAGTTTGAGCAGATGCTGCATAATATATAATATTTTTTTTTGATATTTCCCATAAGAGTATGTGCCGCAGAGAGTTGCTGTGCCTCCATGGATGACATACGACCAAATGGCTGCCAAGATGGCCATTGGCGTTGTCAAAGTGCCATTGATGATTGAACGATTTATGAGCCGCATGGTGAAGTTGCGATTACGATTGCTTAAACCGGTTGCGAATTCGATTTCGATGCCCCTCTCGCATTGCGGACTCAAATCAAAATGCAATTAAATCCAGAGGATCGGCAATGGCTTTTGGATATTGCCTTTTCTATGACGTCGTTCGGCTGTCTCTGGCCAGTTAGAATGGTTAATTCCGGATCGAGCCAAGTCAGAGCCATCGATATACGATATACGATGGTTTTTAAAGGCCTCATTTCACGTTTTACGGCGCACTCACAGAGAATGGGTTTTCTGTATGATTTTTTTGGGTTTATTGATAGCCTGGAGTTTGGGTTTTTATACCCCGTGCTGGGTATTATCATTTTAGGACCTTTTAAAGTATATATATTCTTGATCAACATCAGTCCGTCCGTTTCTACACAAACTAGTCCCTCAGTTTTGAAAATATATAAAAGAAACTTTTCATATAGTGTTCTTTATGCTCTCACTACTATATAAGTCGGAACGGGTAGGATCGGACGACTATATCATAGAGCTGACATAGAAAAAATTGGTACATTTTAAGGAAAAAAATTATAACTCAGTTAATTTTAAACATATTTGCATACAATTTTAGATCTAGCCATTTTTTATTATTTCAGAATTTCGGTTTTAATTTGATCGAAATTGGAATACTATATCATATAGCTGCCATAGGAAAGATTAACAAATTTTAAGGGAAAAAATTATAACTTAGCCAATTTTAAACATATTTGTATGACATTTGAGATATGGCCATTTGGTATTAATTTAGGATTTCGATTTTAATTTTATCAAAATCGGACAACTATATAAAATAGGTGCATTATAACCAATTTTGAAAAAAAAATCTAACTCAGTTAATTTTGCACAGATTGTCATATAATTTGAGACATGGCTATTTTGTGTTATTTTAGAATTTCGGTTTAAATTTGATCAAAATCGGACTACTATATCATATAGCTGCCATAGGAATGTTCAAGAAATTTATTAAAAATAATTGTAATTCAATATATTTGTATCTACTCAGAGATATAGCCATTAGATATTATTTCAGAATTTTGGTTTTAATTATAGGCAAATCGGATGATTATATCATACAGGTGCCATAGAAAATATAGTTAAATGCTGAAATTAGCTTTCCTTATTGTTTTTTATTTATTATATATTATTATTTGATAATTTTATTATACAAATTTCTCTTACTCTCATCTTTAACAGAAACTGCCGTTACTTGGAAAGTGGATCCTGAGAGCAAGAGCAAGAACCTCGCAAAGACTACGATCCACTTATTGTCATTTTGCATAATTTTTGGCTTGTCGGACGGAACGGATTCAAAAAAAAAGAAGGTCTCAAAGCAGGAGATCGCCGCGGCGTTAAAAATTAAATCTAAATCAGTTTTCCCTACGCGAGTGATGAAAAACCAGTAACCGAAAGTGCGGGAAGTTGTGAAAGTGAAAAAGTGTGAAAAGTCCGGGAAAAAGCGTAGAAAATCCCAAAACGGCGGCCGGGATGCTGTCGTTTTTTTTTTTTTGTTTTTGTTTTTTTTTTCAGTTTCTAAACCAAAGACGGGTACAGTGCGTTTATTTTAGGTAGTGAATTTTGGTGTTTTATTTATCTGCAAATTCAAGAAGTTTAACAGGAAGATTCTGTGCGTTTTTGTCTCATAATTCGAATTTGGGATCAGCAGCATCAACACATGTAAGGGTGAGTGAGACAAATCTATTTAATCTTTTCGGTTCTCCTTGATTTTCTGAGCTTTCGCGAGCAAAGTTTTGTTCCTCTCTCTTGTCCTGCTCTTGTGGTGTACAATGTTGAACCTAAGAGCGAGAAAGGCACTTAGAGAGTACGATCCTCTCTTATTGTAGTAAATTTGTACTACTCTTATAAACCTTTTTTTTTTGCTAGTTTAAACATATTTAAATCGTAAAAAAAATCTAAATGCAAGCGAAGCTCGAAGAAAGTTAAATTATATAATTTTACTTCTACTTCAAACATTATTTTACTATATATTACTATTACTTAAAATGCATGATTTTTTTTATTATATATAATTTAACATAGATTTGATCGATTTAATGGATTTTTTTACTATTTTAAGCTCTGTTTGCGGTTTATATAATCTCCCTAATATAAAGCTAAGAGAAAGTGATCAACTTTTAATATAGAATTCATTTATGGCGCTACATTTATCGATTTAAAATCGATTTTTATCATAAACAAATATTTGAAAAAATCAAAGACATTTTTTTCTAGTCTCTTCTTAAATAATACCTTTATTTAAGACTTAAATAATAATAAACACTCCTTGAATTAAGCCTAAATCTTGAGCATCTTTGAGAGCCAGAAAACCACTATAAAGTCTAATCTCTCTCCCAGTTGCCATTGAAAAGTCTTATAATCCAGAGGCCGCCTTTTACCCATTCAACATTTTGCACCTAATTGAAGAGCTTACAACTTAAATTGCCTCTCGATGAACTCTGTGTTGTGGCTTTCCCTCCTCTCTGGGAGTTTTCCAATCTTTGCTTTTATGGAGGAAAAGCCCCAACCCCAATATTTCCCAGCTTGTGCTATTTCCCATATGTGCAGATGAAAGAGAGGGAGAGAGAGAGAGAGAGAGAGAGAGAGAGAGCGAGGACTCACTAGCAGATGGCAAATATGCACGAGAATTTGAATTTTTGCCGAATGATTTTGCGTATTGTGAATACAGCAAACGGAAAAATGCAAAGCCAAACTGCTTAAAATGCAAAACTAAAAGCTCTCTAGATCTGTGTGTGTGTGTGTGTGTCTGCAGTGTGTGTGTAGTGTTTAGTGTGTGTGCGCTAAGCGGCAAACAAAAGCTGTTGGAAAACATAGAAAATCCTTTTGCGAAACAAAGTGCAGTTTGCCGGAGAGAAAAGCCAGAGGTTGAAGAGCGAGGCACCCGGCATCTGTGTATTGACAAAGCAGAAAAATTGTGCAAAATAAGCAGGGGGTGGTGGGGAGGGGGGTAGCTCTCCTCCCCCCCCCCCCCCCCCCCCCTGGCTATGTAGAACGCATCATCCGCCTTAAGCCTCCCCTTACTTTTTGCGGCGAGGCAAGCCTTAAATTGTCACACTGCAGTTTTAACCCAGAAACATAAATATTGGAGGACGGGGGAGAAGGGTGTGTTGCACTGAGAGAAAGAGGGATGCTGTGGGGGAGGTTTTTCAACCTATAGGGATTGTGGCATGACATTTTCTCTGTGTGTGTGAGCCAGCAAAGTGCATCCTGCAAGTCCCAGGAGTCCTTCATATTGAATGCTCATTACAGGCGGCACTCTAGTGGGTCTCCAAGGAAGAACGAAGCCTTAAGGATGAAGCAGGAAGCAGGAAGCATGAAGCACGAAGCACGCAGCACGAAGCATGAAGCACGAAGCACGAAGCACCAAGCACGCAGCTCGACGCACTTGTTGCCAAAGGTCAGAGGTCGCAAGACGCACAACGCACTCATATGTGGGCCAAAGCTAATTGAATTGATCCCTGACAGAGGAGGAGAGGAAATCCATTAGGCAGCCAGCCATTCATCCATCATCTTTAAGGAGCTTGAGAGTCCCGCTTTAGCTCCCTCTACCTCTCCCTCTCCCTCTCCCTCTCCTGCTCCCTCTCCTGCTCCCTCTTCCTCACCCTCTTTTCGCTCCATCTCCTACTCCGGTTACCCATCACGCATTACGCATACGCCATGTAGCACGGGCCGGCTCATCTCCGCACACCAAATGTATTTAACTTAATTTAGTTCGAGTTACTTAAAAAAGCTTTTAAAAGTAACGGCAAACAAGCCGGAAACACAACAGGAACAACGGGAACAGAAACAGAAACAGAAACGGAAGCGGAAAGCAGGTCAAAAAAAGTGAGTTGAGCGAAACCAAAACACAAACATGAAACAACGAAACAAACACAAAAGTTTTTGGATGGGCAAAGCGCAAAAAAAAAAGATGAAACAAAAAACGAGGAAACAAAAAACAGTATAAAAAAAAATAAAAAAATAAATTTGCTGCTGAAAAAGCGTGTGTGGGTGGAAAGTGGACACTCATTAATATGCACATATGCAGATTAAGCCAGTAAGTGTATAATGCCGGTGAAAAGTTGTCTTTGCTGGATTTCCATTTTCACATCCTTTTTACCCCAAGCAACATTCCAAAAATGTTTGCAAAAATTACTTAAAGTATGTTAATTGACTAGATAATTAAATAAAGTAATAATAAAATAAAGTTTAAGTGTGTCAACGAGAAAAGAGAACAAGAAACGAGTGATGAGTGGCAAGTGGTAAGCGGAGAGTAGCGAGTAATGAGTAGTAGATTTTTTTTTTCAACTTGCGGCGTTTGAATTAATTAAGTAAATAGTATAAATAAATATAAGGAAGCGAGAAGCAAGCAACGAGCGGCGAGTGACAAGTTTAAGCTTGCACACGGCGTATGAGTAATGCGTCTTGAAGCACCACAATTAATTAACTAATTTCGTAGATTTTTTTTTGTCAACTTGCAGCGTATAATATTATTAATTAAATAGTATAAATAAATATAAGAAAGCGAGAAGCAAGTAACGAGTGGCGAGTGACAAGTTTAAGCTTGCACACGGCGTATGCGTAATGCGTCTTCAAGTACCACAATTAATTAACTAATTTCGGACACAGTTTAGTGGCTCCATCAGCTAATGAAAATCCAGCTTCTAAAAAATTCAATCCCCAAAACTTTTCAGCAATACAAAGCCTTCTGGACTTGACTCTTCCCCTTGATTTTTCTCAAAACTTTTCGGCTTTCAAACTGAAAATAAGAAGCATCGCTAGCAACTCGTTTGCTCAACAAACGGAAATACATCAAAATAAATGCAAAAGGAGATGGCAGAGCAAACGTCGGAGCAAGCAAAATGCAAATATGAAAATTTACAATGTGAAAGCAGAGTGTGTGTGTGTGTGTGTCGAAGGATGTGTGTGCGTAGTGTGTGTGCGGTATGTGTGTGTGTAACGGATGTTTCAGCCCTGATGAGTGGCGGATATGAGAGCACCATTGGCCATTGGCAAATATGCCTAAACAAATATTTGGCACACTTTTCCGCCTGCCCCGCCTCCTCCACCTTCCGGGCAACCCTCTTCAGATGCGAGAGATGGACGTGGATGTAGCCCGGGAAAAAAGGGTTGAAATGCGGCAGCGAAAATTTCTACCTGATGTCAAAAGTAATTAAATGAAATGCCAGCAGCAGAAGCCAGCGGACAACGGAAGCAGGAGTCTGGATGGAGTCTGGCCAAACTTGGAATACCAAAAAGGACTTTGTAAATGTAAAGTCTGAGAAAATTAGAAGTCACTTCTTGGCAGTCTCTCTCTCTCTTTGGGTACTATCCATTTCATTTTTTGACACTGAAAGGGTGTGTGTAGTGTTGTGTAGTGTAGTGTGTATGGCTTTCACCTGTCAATGACAGGTTTTTGTGGACTTTTATTTTGGCAAAAAGTTTAAACAGAACAAGGGTTACCTCAACCTTTACGCTGAGATCACACAACAAACTAGTTTACTTTCAAATTTATATTTTTTACAAGAATTTCCCCATCGGAAAAACTTTGCTTAAAGATCAGCCCAAATTGGTGGGGTCTTTCTGCGCCATTTTCCCCATTGAAAACCGCCTCGGTCCGCGAAGTCATTAAATTACCAGCCCGGAAAAGGAAGAGATACCTGCCAAGTGCGAAGGGAAAAGCAGGCACCAGAGTTGGGGAAAGTTTCGCCAGCTTCTGCTTCTACTTCCTCTTCGACTTCTTTGGAAAAGTCAAAAGGGACACGCCGAGGCAAAAATGTAATGAGAAAAATTTGTAAACGAAAAACGCAAAGAAATAAGCTGAGAGGGCAAAGAGAAGGAGTAGGAAAACAATCAGCTGCAAAGGTTGACTCGGGGCAGGACGAAGGTTGTCTGAAACTTCCAGCAATAGTGTGACAATGGACGTTCAAAGGAGCAGCATTTTCCGCCAAGAGTTTTCCTTTTTCCGCGCGTCTGAGGTGATGACTATAAGTGCTCGCCCTCCGCCCCCCTAAGTAGCTGTGTAATAAAATTACTTTTTAAGTGTGCCAAGGGGGAGGCGAAGCTGCGCTTCATTTTGAACGCGAAGCGAAGGGCCTCAATGTCAAAGTCTAAGTCGGAAGTCATTTGAATTATTTAACGAGAAAAGAGCAGCGAGTGAGGGGAGAGCGAGTGAGGGGAGAGCGAGTGAGGGGAGAGATGAGTGGCAAGAGTCTCGTTACTTCTCACCGCACACGTGGCGTATGAGTAATGCTAAGTCGGCTGTAATTTGAATTATTTAGCGAGAAAACAGAAACGAGAGCAGGGAGAGGCGAGTGGCGAGAAGGAAGCAAGGAGAGGGGAGCAGGGAGAGAGGAGCAAGGAGAGGCGAGCAAGTAGAGAGGAGCAAGAAGAGAGGAGCAAGAAGAGACAAGCAGGGAGAGAGGAGCTAGGAGAGACGAGTGGCAAGAGTCTCGTTACTTCTGACCGCACACGCGGCGTATGAGTAATGCGCTCAACAGGACAGGGAAATTGGCCACACACACACACACATACACTTCGACATGAGAGTAAAGGCAGAAAATGGGGGAAGAAAATGGACGAGCAATGGCCCCAAACGACAGCCTTATTTTATGACCCTGTGGGCGTGGCCGGAAAAGTGCAATATGCTCGCTAGCGCCTCCATAAAATATGTTGCAAATTATGAAATATTTGAAACTTTCTTAGCCAAGAAATGCCGCAGCCAAAAAGGGAGAAGGTCTACAGGCTCTCTTCTCCTTCTGCTACCCCTTTCCCTGCTTTTCCCTAACAGCTGCTAAGGATCCTTGGGGCAAGGATCTAATGTTCTGGCGGCGCCGTTATGGGCATTTAAGTTTTCATAAGTTGCGCAAATAAATTTTAATCGAAAAATGCGCCAAGAAAATGGCCAGCAAGCGACCCAAGGCAGCCAGGGAAAGGTGAGGCTAGAGGCCGGAAGATGCGACAACTTGCAGCAGGAACAGGAGGAGGAGCAGCAGCAAAAGCAGCAGCAGCAGCAGGAAAAGCAGCAGTAGCAGCACTAACACAGACCCAAAGGGGTGGCGAAGACAGCCAAGTGAAATGGCAATCAATGATAAAAGTTTCGCCCCGGCAACAGAGCAGGATATATATTTGATCCGAACTTCCGGCCGAGTTGGGGGGTTTGGGAAAACTCTGCTCTCTCTTTTTTTAAAGTTTTAAAAAGCAGAAAAACTGAGCAAAAGTTTAAGTAAATATGGTGAAATCATAAAGCAGGTGAAATGACTAATGTGGGGATCGTAAGTAAATGAATGAAACTGGAAAATGCCAGGGACCAGCCATTGTTTATCTTTGAGTCTTACTTCCTGAGCTCTTTTACCTTTATTAAACACCTTGTCTGGCTTTTGGCCTGGTTAATACCCCTCTCCCTCTGTCCCTGTGACTTGTAATCTCCAATCTCCTGCTTGGTTTGTGTATTTACATGCTAATGGAGGTGGACGGTAGGTACATTCCCCTTTAGTAATGACATTAGTTGCTGCAGGGCAGGCAATTTGATTAGCACCCTGGCAAAATCATTAGCAAACAAACAGACTTCGCCTCCCCCCTTGTCCCTTGGCAAGAAAACAAACAAACAAACAAATGAACAAACAGCGAACAAGATGGAGCTGGGCTCAGAGCATGTTAAACATATGCAAACAAGCGAATGGAGCCAGGAATTCCCGTTCAGATCGTCTTTGCTTGTTGCTCCTCCACAAATAAGCAACAAATTAAATAAGTAACAAAGGTTGTCTCTCTCTCTCTCTCTCCAAGGACAACCAGCTGGGCCCAAGGAGGCGGACCAGAGATAAGGCAGCTTAGCAGATAACACGAGACAGTCATTTGCGTTGACGAGCGGACGAGGCCCCCATGTTGCCATATACAACACAACAGACCCCGAATCCTACATCCTTATGCCTCATTCCCCTTCCTTTCCTGTCCCTCTGACATCTGCAGATGATGATGTGGCTGTGGCAGTCACAGAAATCTCTGCTACACAAATAACTAAATGCCATTTTTAGACACAAAATAAATAATTTCAAAGTTCATACAGAAGATTCTCTTTAAATTAAACAAATTAAAGCTTATAATAAAGCTTATAAATTATTATAAATATTTTGTTTTAATTAAACAATTTTCTGCCAGTGCAGCGTCTTGGAAATAAGCTCGAGTCGAAGCTTATTTTTTGGTCTTTTTAATAAATTATGCCAGGGGAATCGTATGAAAGGAGAGAGAGGGGGAGATCTCGGGGGTTTCAGACTCCCATCTGCCATCTCCCCAATCCGGGGATTCCCCCCCGCTCCCTGTGCGTCCTGTGTGCGTGTCATGTAATTAATGCGAGTCAAATGAATGAGCAACAGAAAAAGCAAAGGCGAAAAGCAAACAAATAGACAAATGATTCGGATTCAAGGCATTGGGAGGGGGAGGGGCTTTGCCCATATGTGACTGCCAATCCGCCAGCCGCCTTATAAAATTCTTAAAGCTGATCGGGAATACATATGAAACGGTGCATGCCTCAAGGCCCAAAGGAAGTCCGCCTCCGCCTGTGAGTCCTACAGCATCCCAGGGGATGGGGGACGGGGACGGGAGACAGGGATAGGAACAGGGACAGAGATGGGACAGGAACAGGGACAGGGACACTAAGCTGGCATCGCAGTTTCCTCTAGTTCCAAGCGTTGCTCAGAAGCGGCTACACTGATGGGAAAAAAACACTTTAAAAGGAAAGAAAGTCACTGGAGTGATTAGTTTAGGAACAGATATATTTATTTTTAGGGTAATTTTGAATTTCTTATTGTATAGAAAACTAATGTTTCATGTTACTGTAAATTAGTAACATTTATAAAAGTTTAGGTTTCATAAATTTATGATCTTAAGTCACTTTTTTTTATAAAAATCCTTTTTTTTAAATCCCTTTTTTTATAAAAATTCCTTTTTTTATAAAAATCCTTCTTTTTTATAAAAATTTCTTATTTTTATAAAAATTCCTTTTTTTTATAAAAATCCCTGTTTTTTATAAAAGTCCCTTTTTTTATAAGAATCCCTTTTTTTTATAAAAATTTTTCAATAATTTGTTAAAAAACAAACGTTTTCTTTACCTACAAATTCTATTATTTTGTAAATTACTTGTACCCAATTTCGTACACTGTAGTATCAGGCTCCTGGCTTTCCCCCCTTGCAATCCCTTTGGCATCCGGCACGCAAATTTCTTCGCGTTTTGCTGCGCGTGCTACGCAAGCTGGCGATAAATTTTAATACCTAGGCGAGCCAAGGACGAAGGACGAGGGGGCAAAGGGACGCAGGCAGACGCTGGCTGCCAAGGCGCATTTGAAAATTTATTGTTATTATGTGAATTTTATAAACGATGCTGCTATCGCCGGGGACCCCGATGCTGCTGTTGCTGTTGTTGTTGCTGCTGTTGCTGCACTTAATTAAATTTTATGTGAGCCCAGGACCAGGGAGCCCAGGAAACGAGCAGCGAAAAGGAAAAGGATTTCCAGGCTGCGAGTTGTATGAAAAAATACAACAAATACAGAAAATTATAAACAGTAGAAGGTCACTGGCCCCGGCAAGGTTTGCCTTTTTCCCAGCCTCCTAATTTGTTTTTCTTCTCATTTTTATTTTTATATTTTTCTCTTTTTGGTATTTGCAAAATTTACGAGGTGTTGTTGGACCTAATAGGCTTGTTTACTTATCATTTTAGACCTCAGAGCGGGGACATTCCCCAGGAAGCTTGAGATTTTATTATTTCAGGGAATATACTGTCCTTGGAGAACTCAGAACTCACCTTAGAATCTCTTCCTAATTCAATCAAAGTTGAATTTGAAATACTTAAATGTTTAAAACCATAATCAGGACTCTCCACGAAACACTCTCCACTTCCTGACAATCAAGAATTATCCAAAGGATATCCAAGGATATTGAGTAGCACTTCCCCCTTGCTGACCTGTCACTTGTTTTGGCGTTTGTTTAATGCAAATTATTCAGCAAATACCTTCTTTCGGCATTCCACAGAGTCACAGGAAAAGCTTAGAGAAAAAGAAAAAAAAAAAGAAAAAAAAAGGAACTAAAATACAAAGGAAAAAAGACAGAAAGACAGACACAAAATGCAGGTCAATTCCCTTGAGGGCGACAATGAAATCGCTAGAAATTCCAAGCGTTTTACGACGAACATGGTGACAGGAGAGGGGGTCGAGGGACTACCCGGGCAAGGCGTCAAGGAATTCCAGCACATTTTTTATTGAGCGTCTTCGATTGAGCAATGCTCCTGCTCCTGCCCCTTTTTTGAAGCTAAATAAACTCAATACAGAAATCCTTTTAAACGGGATCTCCAGGAGCTCCGAGGGCAACTCTGACGACGGCAATAAAAAGCGCAAACGACAGAGCAACAACAAAAAAAAATAAATAAAAAGAAAAAAAATTATAACAAAAAAAAATTATAAAAAAAAAATTGTAAAAAGCATAAAAAAGAAAACCAAAAGAAAAGAAACTCAGCAATGTCGGAAGGAAATGTCGTCATTACTGTGTGCAACTTCGAACTCAAATTCAGCCTCTGACTCTGCCTCTGAAAATCCAGGCGGGAAAATACACAAAAATAAATAGAGGACGCGGAATGCCTGGCATGCTCTACACTTGACACTCGCCGGGGGGGGGGGGGGGGGGGGGGGGGGGGGGGGGAGAGTGGTGGGGCAGGGGCTTCAGGATTCCCTTACGCAATATGCAAATGTGCCAAGAATCTCGCAAATTTGTTAAGCAAATCGAAGAAAGGCAGCCGGGCGTGTAACAACAACAACAGCAAGTCGGGGCATTTATCATCTGGCTGTTGGGTGAAGCAGGAGGAGGAGGAGGAGGAAAATCAGGGAGCAGGAGGAGGAGCAGCAGCACGGAGGCAGTATCCCCATATCGACTGTGACTGTGGGCTGTGAATCAACCCGTGATTTATTCATGGCTCACAGGTAAAGCGGGTAACGCGGTAACACGTTGGGGTTAATGGTTGGCTCAAGCAATTGCCGGCTTTTATGAGCTGCCAAAGAGCTTGCCAACAGGCCAGAGGGAAAACTGGAGTAACCAGAAGAAGCCACAAGTAATCAGAAGCAAGCAGAAGTAACCAGAAACATCCTATAGCCTCCTGTCAATCCTGCAACATCAATAAAATATAGCTTTTTGGTGTGTCTTAATGGCCAAATAAGGCAGACAGAAAAAGGAAAATCAGTGGGGAGTAAAGGCAATACCCTGGAAATCATAACTTTAAGTATAAAAGTCTTAAAAAAATTTAAACAAATTAAAACACAAATCAATAAGCAAACTTTAACTCATATAAATATCAAATAAAAGTCAGTAAAAGTAGTAGAAAAAGTAGAAATATTTTTAAATTGTATTACTTTATTATAATTTATACAATTTTTTACTAATTTTATTAAATTATTAAAAGACTTCAACTTAAAGACTATATATCCCTTTCGGTAGCGTACAAAAAGCAGTCATAAATTCTAGACTTAATGGCGGTAATCGATTGAATTTGAGAACCCATATCTCGGCCAACTCTTAACCCTATAAAGTGAGTGGTCTCATGGCCATAAAGAGGGCCGCCAGTGGGCTTACCCGAAATCTCCTGCCACCCCCCCCTTTTCGACACGTGTACGTACACACAGCTTTGCATATTCAGCGGGGGCGCTAATCTCTCTCTCTCTACGCCTCTGAACGCACGAATAAATAAAAATAATTTGGCATCGTTTAAAGCTGGGTTGGGTTTCCCCCAGAGAGAAAGAGAGGGAGAGAGAGAGACAGGGGGGAGGGTGAGCAGAGAGGGGGAGCAGGAAACTTCAAACAGTTTTCCGTGGCGCTTTGTTTTTTTTTTTTGAGGGGGATTTTCCACCCAGAAACCTGGTCAAAACTTAAGCGATTTCGGCTGGCACTCTCCAGACGCGGCCTAGTTAGTCCTGATAGGAAGGGGGGTGCCCTTTGCAAGGGCGGGGGTCAGAGGGGGTTCAGCTGACTGCTAGCCGCGGAAGCGGAAATGGAAGCTGAAGCGAAAGCGGAACTCAAAGCGGATTCAAATTTGATTTCACTACCGCAAGGTAAACAAAAGTTCAGCCTGCATGCAAATTAAATTTTGAACGCTCTTCAATGAGCCCGCACACAGGTAGAGGTTACACTGAGGGAAAAAGGGGGGATAGTTAAAATTAAATTAAATATTTATAGAAAAAATATAAGCCTGCTAGCTGAATTTTATGATTTATTTTGTTTATTTATTTGATGCAAGCAAATTGTTTATTTTAATTTTTATTTGAAAAAAAATAAACTTATTCTTTTGGTCAAAAATCTGTGCTTTGACCCCAAATTTTTATAAGAAATTATTAAAAAAATTAAAAAAGGGGAAAAATGCTAAATCAATACTTTAAAACATTTATTCTTTAATAATAATATTATATTTTGCTTAAAATCCAATGATTTTGAAAACAGCAAATGTAATGGTTTTTTGATTGGTTTGGTTTGTTTTTTTCTTTCTAGTTTTTCTAGGCAAACGTTTTTGCATTCAAAAATATTTTTTGTTCCATTTTTCAATATTTTGACAATTTTTTTTACTTTTTTTTCCCCTTAAATTTTGTTGTCCCAAAAATCGCATACAAATTTAATGGGTTTTTTTTATCATAACTTGGCTTAAACTCAACCGATTTTAGTCTGGTTTGGTTTTTTCTTCCTAGTTTTTCTAACCAAACGTTTCTGCATGCAAAACCAATTTTTTTATTTTTTTTTAATTTTGACAATGTAACCCCTTTCATTTTTTCTGCAGGGAATTTGTTAAATTTCCTATAACTTCTATACCTATAAACAGTTTTTTATAAAAATATAACTACAAACTGTTTAAAATTTGTCTTAATTTATGGCATTTAAGTTTTTAAACTAACTTCAGTAGCTTCGCCAGAATCAATTTTTAAAAAGTGGCCCGTTTTTTCTCCTCTTAAGGTAAACTTCAGGTGTGGCTTTTCCCCAGTATTCAAAAAGTGAAAGCCAAGCTAGGCTTATTATTATACAGATATATAAGAAATATTTTAGGATATATTTGCTTTATATACACCCTTAATATTAAGCTATATTCTTATACATTTCTCTCAGTGCTCGCCTCCCTTTCGTTATCAAGACAAATGGCAGCCGGCAAGGACGGATGGGTCGCGTTATGTGCGCGACTGCATTAAGCAGCGATTATCCTGCATGGTTCCGGCCTAACCTCCGCTCCCCCTCCCAGCCTCTACCCGCCGAAAAGTTGCTCCAAGTTCCCAAAACACACACACACACACAGACACTCACCAGTCATAAATAACACACAACGATGGTCGCATTATATATTCATACTCGCAATACTCGGATGTTGTGCCAGCTAGCTGAAATTTATGCTAATGTCGAGCTAGGGGCCCGTGTCCCCTTTTCCCTGTAATCAAGAGTGCCTGTCCCCCTCCGCCACCCCCCAAAAAACTTGGCTTAAATGCGGGTCTTCTCTAGGAAGGTGATAAATGTCAGTGCATCCTGTTGCCAGTTGCCACATAATTTCCGACGACGATCGTTGTGATCGAAATTAGCTGTCTTGGCATTGGATTACCCAGAGGCCAGAGCTGAGCAGCTACCAGTTTTATGGCTTTGTCTTTAATGGCAAGCAATCATTTTTAGACTCTTCTCAGATTCCACAAATAGACTTTATTTTTTTCATTCAACTTTTGGCTTAAAGACCCCCCTTAAAAGTTGCCAATCGAAGTTGTAATGTTTGAAAATTTGAATATTAAGCTGATGGAAGCGTTGGAAAATTAGTAATGCATATTAGTTTTATTTTTTCGAAAAAAAAAACCGGCTCTTAAAGGGATTCTGTATTTATTGTGCTCAAAATTGAGACACTCTTTGGGTATGTTAAAGCGAGATTTTTGAATCTATTATTATGGGTAATATGTTTAAAGAATGAGTTATGAATGTTTTATTATTGGAATTCTAATAACTGACAGTTTAAAGCTTAATTGGTGGGGAATTTGGGGTTTTACATCTTGCTGGAGTATATTTTTGAATTTATTTAAATATATTAATACATAATGTTGCTAAATGTATGAACAAATCAAGTTATTGACTTTGTTTAGACTCATAAAATGAGATAGAATTTTGTTATATAAAATTGCCTGAATTTATGAAGCTTTTTTTATAGGAGTTGTAACATTTTCCAGATTTGGGTTTTATTTTTAAGGAATTTGTGGTTAAAAGTAATGACTGAATATATATTTTTATCTATATATCAATACTTCCAAACAACTATATAGATATAAAGCGTAAATTAAAGTTCTGGGTTTTATTTAAACTCATAAAATGAGTTACAAATCATGGTTTAATATGTTAACACTCAAAGATTGAGTTACATAGATTGTGATACTTAGATTGAGTTACATAGATTGAGATACTTAGATAGAAATACCTAGATTAATCTACAATTTGCCAGCTACAATTGCTCGAATTATGCCAGCCACAAATCCACCCACTTAACTACGCCCTCTTTGGCTTCGTTTTCCCCATTTTCCCCTTCGGTTTTTCCCTGGGTAATTATTAATGTTAATGTATTCATTACAGCTTAGCTGCCACTGGTCACTGGCCACGCCTCCTCGCTGAGACTGTGACTTGGCGGGGCGTTGCAAAGTGGATAAAAAAAACTGTTTAAAAAATTGAAAAAATGTTAAAAATGTAAAAAAAACCAAAACGTAAACCGCACAAATCGCACGGAAAACGCCGCACAAATCGCGAGACCATAAATTATGTCTGCGATTTGTGGAATCAATACAGTGGCTGTGGCTGTGGCAGTGGCAGTGGCACAGGCGTTGACTGTGGCACCAACGGTGGCTGTGTGCCCCTGAATCCCATTGACTTTAATCGTCGCGGATTGCAGGCTGTGAAATGGCAGCCAGGCGGAGGGGGGGTAGAGGTTCAGGAAGAGGAATGACTCTAGTTGAGTGACTGCAAATGATACTTTAATGTGACAGGCGGCTTTCAAGGGAGCGAGGTGCAAAGGGAGGCTGCCACTGACAGCATGCTGATGATTTTTGCACCTTTTTTTTATTTTATTTTTTTGTTCATGTCCCACTGCGGTTTCCGGCTGGGCTCCTTCATAGCTGTCATAAAGAGGGAGAGAGGAGAGGAGAGAAGAGGAGAGCGAGGAGTAGCAGCAGCAGCAGAGAAAGGCGTGCAAAAAGAACTATCGCATCCGATTTTCTTGTTCGCCCAGCCAACCCCTTATTCAACCCATCTTTTTTTTTCTAGCTTTTTTCCCTACCTTGTTTTTTACTTTTTTCTATCTTTTTTCTTTCTCTCCTTTTTTTTTGCCGCTGCGTTTTAATTCCCCGGGCGCGCTTTCAACGCTTGTCATCTTACCGCTAATGGCGGCTACATGTCAACCACTCATCTCACTCGACTGCAGCTACAGCTTCTGCTTCTGCTGCTGCTCCTGCTCCTGCTCCTGCTCCTCATCCTGCTCCTTCTCCTGCTCCTTCTCTAGCTCCAACTATAGCCTCCGATCCAGCTTTGGATTCGGGCTAGCGGGCACGAGCCGCCTTGTACCGCCCCTTTTTAGGGCTGCTCGTTTTCCAGCCATTCATTCGCTGGCGACATAGTCACAGCTTTTTACACAGAGAGCAGTTAGACACATTTTTAGTCAGAAGAAAAATATATAAAATAAACATATAAAGCAACAAGGTTGCTCTAAGGTAATATTCAAATAAATACACTGGAAATAAATGAATTAAGCAACTAAAATTAAGAGGTTTAGTAAAAATAAATAAAAGAAAGCCTTCAACTTTAAAGTTTTTCCAAACATAAAAATAAAGTTTAAGCCGAAATCAAATTATTTTCTATATTTATATGTAAATATATATATAAATATATAATTATAGTGTATATTTAAAAATATATATTTTACTTTAATCTAAATTTTATTATTTATAATTATATTTGAAATTATTAATATTATTGATAATTCTTATTTGCGAATTTCCATAATATTTATTTATATTATATAAAATTATTATTATTTATAAATATATTTATATATATATATTAATATAATTATAAATAGAATTCTAAATAATATTTATAATTTCAAATATAATTATAAATAATAAAACTTAGACCAAAGTTTCTCTCAGTGCACTCGCCTCCAGCCGCTGCTGCCCGCTAGGTGGCGCCACATCGAGCCCTGTGCAATGTCAGGCGTGAAATCGCTTTCCAGGGCTGCCTGCCTGCTCTTGCTCCCGGTTCCACCTGGCCAACCGACCGACGAACCAACCAACCTGTCGTCATAAAAATTTGTGTACACACACACACACACACACGAGGGCGCGAACAAACAAGCAAAAAAAATAACAACAACAGCGACGACAGAAGGAGCGAACAATGTTTGTGTGAGTGGAGAGAGGTGAGAGGAGCAGCTGGAAGGGGAGAAGGAGAAGCTAAAGGAGCAGGGAGGAGGAGCAGGAGGAGGAGCAGGAGGAGGAGCAGGGGGAGGAGCTAAAGGAGGAGGAGGAAGAGGAGGAGCAGCGGAACAAACTGCAAGCACCGACGACAGCCGTGAAAATGAACCCCGCACACTGTCTGAGGGGAATACCCTAACCTTCGATTCGTTGCAGCAGAACTACTGTGCAGGTTGAGGCAGGGATCGGTTTTTGGGATCGGTCTTTTGGGAGGCCAGGCCCCTTATGTAGTTTGATATATGTCAGGGGGAAGGGCCAAAAGACAAGTCAGGTATAAATCTTAACTTGAGGTTCTAACAAGACAAGGCAAGAGTCTTCAAGGAAACGATCTATGGGATATTTTTTTAAGTAAAATTAATTACTTAGAGAGCTCAGAAAACTGTAAAATATTATATGAAATTAAAATATAAATATATATGATATATATAAATATTTTATATAATTTATATATATCATATTTATTTATATTTTAGTTTCCTATTATATTTTACATTTGTTTTAGCTAAAACCTTGAAATTTTTTGGGGTTTGTACTTTATATAAAATAGTTTATATACGATTATTATATTTATACATAACAAATCTATCATATCATTTGTTAAAACCATTTATTATTGCATTAATCAATAGCAATCCCCTTACATCACTTTCAAAAGACATATTTCGCAGACATTTGACGTTGATTTTGCCTTTATTTTTTCTGCCTTCACACACCGAAAAAATGCCATCATCTCAACAACGGCTGTCCACATATAAATTTTCACGTACTTAAGACTTAATTCAGAGTTTCATCAATGGCCGAAAATAGCCTTTCCCTTTGCCGCCGAGAGGCAACTCCAACGCAGCAGCCATCGAGGGGCCCACGAAGTGTGCCAATGGTGGGTTTCCGCTAAAAAGCCATTCACAGATGGCTAAAATTAAATTTTTGAATTCTTGTATGGGCTTAGGAGAAGAACTAAAAATACCAAGAATTCGACCACAAATCTTATGGTTAGATTTCTACATTGAATTTCTGAGTAAAAAGATCGCGGAAGAGAGAACAGAGAGAGAGAGCGCGCTGTGTTTGTGCCTCCTTGTGTGGCAGGACAAGGAATTTCCGCAAGCTTCATAACGATGCTGCCAGGAAGGTATCCTCGGGGGCATGGCAGCTGGTAGGTGGCAAGACACAGTTTCGCTAATGAGTTTCCGTCTGTGCAACGCGTTTGTTGTCGGGTTTTGCTGTAAGCATACAACAAAACCCCTTGCCTTGCCCTGCCCCTTCCCCAGGCGGCTGATGATGTTGCCTAAATAGTGTAGCGATAAAAGGGCTGGCGGATGCATACAGCAGGTGACAGAAAAATAGGAGCTCTAAGTTGGGTATTTATATAAGAGATAAAGTTACTTTTTAGACCCCATTTAAGGTCATTAACTACTCACAAATATATATATTTTGATAAGTAAAAGATAAACCTTACTTCCAGTGTATCTTGTGGCACATTCTCTGTGTTCTGTTTACTGTTTGCTGTCTGATGGCAACGAAAGATGCCTGCAAATGAGCTGCATCGGCTGCATTGCATCCGTCAGCGGGCAATGCCATTAGCGGGCTCATTAATTGGCCAGACTTTGCGGCGCCACTTGGCTGACTTTTATTTCCGCCCGCCTGTCAATGGCACAAGTGGAGCGCCCCCCTGTTTGCCTTCCAAATGTCAACACAAGTAAGCAGCATGGCAGGCAAGCAAGCCAGCCAGCCAGCCAGCAAGCATGCCAGCATGCCAGTCAATCCATCAGTGAGTCATTCACAAGCTGACAACTCAAACAGCAGCAACATAACAGGGACAAGGACGCGCTGCTGAGCTAATCGCTCAGCTTGAATCTTGGAATAATATTTACTTTTTACGCAAAAGACGCAATGCAAACAGCAACAGCAAGGCAGCAAGCCAAGAATATCAACTTGGGAAATACTATATAACTGAGGGAAGCCCACTCTCTGAGGACTCCTGAGTTCTGAGTCTCCTGATCAAATAAGTTAATCGCTTTGCCAAATGTGACAATGGACACAGGCTAAAAACTGGTTGGGTTTTGCAAGATAAAATAATAAAAGTATCAACTGTCAGAAAGAGAGAGAGAAGGGAAGTTAAATGTCGAAATCAATTTATGAAAGCCTCGAATTGATGACTGGTTTTATGATAGCTGGATTTACGACCTCATACCCTTTTGGCTTTGAATGATTTAACAGAACAGCTAACCGGTCTTGGAACTAATCAACAAATCAGTTGACACTTTGTCTGGAGTCTCATAAACTCGGGAATTATATAAATTATATATAGAAGCAGGGGAAATCCCTTTTGGAAATCAATATAAACTGCTAGCAGAGCAGTCAAAGCCCTCGCAAAGTTCTTATTTGCACACTGGGTTAGTCTGGCCGCCGCTGTCATATTTTTAGCTTAACCCCAGGATGCCAGCCATGTGCCTTTGATGCCTCTTATACCTCTCATACCTCTTATACCTCTTATATCTCCGATGCCTCTGTATTCTCCTTTTTATTCCCCCAAAGCCGCACGCAAAACTATTTTTAAATGACGCCGCAGCAGATGCGAATGCTGATTCCGATTCAGATTCAGATTCAGATTCAGATGCAGACAAAACGGCGGCAAGACGAATCAGAGGAAGGCAGACAGCAGGGCAGAAGAAGGTGTGGCCAGAGACAAGCTGTTGCCTGGGCCACCTTTTTGGACCAAGTCGCCGACTCTCATCCCAAACCAAAACCTGCGGTCAAATGAGGCGCCGAGAGCCGTCTTCTTGGCTGCCGCAATTGAAATTGCATTTGCATTTTGCCAACACCAGAGCCATGAGCACATCAGCATCAGCATCACCATTTCCAATCCCCTTTTGAGTTTAATTGAATTGCATTGTTTTGGAGGAGCAAAAGCAGGAGGAGGAGCAGGCTTAATGCCATGGCTTCATTGTAAATTATGCATTTAGCATTATGACTGTATGCCTTTGATCTCTGCCTCAAATCGAGCATAAAACCAAGAACAGAAGAGATCACAAGACTGTCTAGGTAAATACCTGCTGTAATGTGACCTTTGGCAGTCCAAAACATTCCCTACCAGTTCCCATGAAAACCCCTTGATAGAATTATTATAATTAAACCCAAAAAATAGCTTTGATGTGGTCAGCAGCCTTGGTGGAGTTCCAGCTTGATTTGATCAAACACTTTTGGGGCCCTTTAATTGGCCAATTTGGTTGGCCGACTTTTATTTCTTTAACATTCTCTCTGTCTTCTGTTTGCTTTGACACCCAACTTCAGCTGCAGTCCAGAGTCGGAATCGGAGTCAGAGTCCAAGTCCAAGTCCGAGTCACAGTCGTACGACTCTGGCTTTTTGTGTAATTTCCAAGAGATAATTGAAAATTAATTGCTTTCGACAGCATGAACATGGCCAGGGAGAAGAGGCCCTCTTGCCGCCACAACGAACGAGTTATTTAATTAGTTTTGACGCCACGCTTTCCCTCTTGGCCTTTTTCCGGGTTTTATTTTTATTTCTTATTTTTTGTGACTTTGGCTGATCCCCTCCTGATCGCTGGTGGATCGCCCTGGAATGTTGGCTGTAACCCGATGTCGAGCCTTTCTTGATTGAATTCCCATTTTGTGGGCCATGACTCAATTTGCCAGGAAACCTGCTGGGAAAGAGAGAGTGTGTGTGTAAGTGGCAAGGACCCTAGACAGACACTCCTGATAGACCGGGACAATGGCCAATGTTCGATGATTGAGTGGGTGGTGGGGTAAAGGGAATGGAAATGGAAATGGAAATGGAAAGACAGGAGTAGGGATGATGGCAACAAACAAACAAGATTTCACAATCAGCGCTAGACCGAAAAGTGTGTTTGAATTTCGAGTTAAACGGCTGAAAGGAGACTAGGACTAAGAATGGGACAAATCAGCTTTGAATTTTATTTATTATACTTAAAAATTGGATTTTCTTATTAAGTTATTATAAGAAAAACTCTTGTAACTTCTTTTTAAGACCACATATAGCCTTCAAGGAGGTAAAGTCCCTCCTCTAATGACCAATTTATAACCTCCAGTGACTTGTCTCTTATCGATGACTCTGCTAACGAGTTTGCTTCTGTTTTGCCCACTGTCCTGGTCCTGGTCCTGGTCTTGGTTCTGTTCGAAGTAAATGTAAATGCCTTTTGCCTGCAAGCAACTGAGCAATGTTTGGCCGAAATCGTCTGCTTGTCTGCTCTTCCCCCTGCCACAGTCCCAGTGGCCATTGCAAAGACCAAAACCCCTGGACAGCTGGACTAGTGGACTCCTGATTTCGCATGACAACCTGCAGGAGGCAGGCCGGTGAAGATATTTCATGGCTCTGGCTAGCCATAGGCCATGAAAGTGCACAGTTGTCAACTCTCAACAGGCAGCAGAAACAGAAGGCACAAGTTGAAAGAGCAGAGGAAGGGGTCTAAAACTGGACAACTTGGGATTTGGATTCGAATTTGGTTTGGATTTCGGTTTGGGTTTGGGTTCTCTAACGATCGCCGCTGGCCAGGTTCGCTTTTGAGCCATTGTCTGTATGTAATTGAAGCGTCAAGCATTTTACCAACTTCTGGAAAGGGGAAACGAGTATCAGGCAGCAGGCAGCAGACAGTGATTCATCGATGGTTTTACAGGCACTACAGCTTCACATTAATTGCTCAAACTCAGCGGGAAGTAAAAGCTATACTATATGCTCTGTGGAGACCTGAGAATCTGGCTGGGATCAGTGCTCACGGGTTCCTCAAAGCCACAAAAGCTGCAACACACAAGACACACAGCTGACTTGCCACATATAAATCATAATTTGTCAGGGTGACGCTTTGTTCTTCTCTCTTTTATATGAGGCATTTTTTTTTTGTAAACCGCTTTTTTTTATATATTTTTTTTTGTATGTTTTTTGTTTCAATTTAGCTGCGCTTGTTTACGTGTCGAGGTTTTTTTTACCCTCACATTTTTCTTCATTTCATTTGCATTCTTGCTCTGCTGCTGCTTTATTCGCCTGTCGCTCTTTTTTAATTAGCCGAAAATGCGCTTAACAACAAATGACAACATCAACAAAGAGAAATTATAATTTATATGCTTTCTGTGGGGAGCTGGGGTAGCTTCTTCTCCTTCTCCTTCTTCTCCTTCTGCTTCTTGGGTTTTTTTCAACTGGGTCAACATGTCGTATGCGCAATGCGAAATTTAGCAGCCGTACCCGTGATTCGTCGTGACTCACGCAAGATAAACTGAAGCCGAAGCTGACACTGGCAGGGCCCATCACTCACGACCCCCAGATAAGCAGGGAAGTGGGTCAAAATTTTTTTTTTTTAGGGTTTTGATGGAAGATTTTAGGGAAATAACTTTTTTATCATTATTTATCCAGCTCTCTTTTATAATTTTTCAACCTTCTGGCTTTCTTTTAACTCTCCTTATATATTTTTATACCAAAATTTACCACATTTCCTGTCATTTTGAGTGGCTTTTCATTCAAAACTTCAACTCCATCTCCCTGGGACTCAAGTGACAAAATGGCCATTCGCTGGCCTCGCAAATCGATGGATGTTGTATATTTTTTATGGTTTTTTTACATGCACACATATGAAAATCAATTTATATGAAAAGCATCGCTACCCCCGCCTCCCCCCCCTTGGGGAAAAACAAAGGCGGCAAGAGCGCGCACAACAAAAGCCATATTAAAAGGCTGCTCGAACGGACCTTCTGCCTTTTTCGCCAATCAAGTGCCTGCTCCCTGCTCCCTGCTCCTCACTCCCTACCCCCCAGCTCCCTACATCCCACTCCCTTCTCCCCGCTCCCCACTCCCCTACACCCTCCTCCTCCCCCAACCAATGAATAAATGGCAACTGTAAATGAAAACAATTCAAATTAAACATGGTCGGGGCCATGTGCTTGAAAACTGCAACAGCAGCAGGCAGGAACTTCAATGGACCGACCATCCACTGCCGGAGATGAAATGCGAAGGCAACAACAAAAACAACACACAGAAAACAAAAAAAAAGAATCAGCAAGTGTACTTCAGGCTAATATCACAAACGCAATTACACGGACTCCCCCATCTCGGGGGAGGGGTTGAGCGGGATATATGTATATATATATATATATATATACATTTTTTTTGTTCTAACGAAACAAAAGCAATTGCCCGGCGGCGGCGGCCAGTTTGGTCCAGTCGCTGGCCCAAACCCAGACCCAGAGTCAGAGCCAACTGCCAGCTCACTGCTCGTAGCTCCCGACTCTCGGCTCAGTCCCACGGGGCTATTGGACATTGTGGGGCCATTCAATAGATGGAAAAGCAGACACAGACACACACGCACAACCTACACACTGCACGAAAAGCGGCTCCCTTTACATAAGAAAATATTTAAGAAATAAATAGGAATAAGTGGGGATAAGTAGGGATAAGTATGAATATTTTGAAATACTTTAAAAAATATTTTGATATATTTAGAAATAATTAAAAGTATTTAGATATATTCAGAAATATTTAAAAATAAATTAAGAAATATTTAGAAATATTTGGAAATGTAATGATAAATTTATTAATATTTAGATATATTTGGAAAAATTTAGAAATATTTAGAAATATTTAGAAATATTTAGAAATATTTAGAAATATTTAGAAATATTTAGAAATATTTAGAAATATTTAGAAATATTTAGAAATATTGAAAATTATTTAGATAAATTTAGAAATATTTAAAAATATATTAAGAAATATTTAGAAATATTTGGAAATGTAAAGATATATTTAGAAATATTTTGAATTATTTAGAAATATTCAGAAATATTTAAAAATATATTACGAAATATTTAGGAATATTTGGAAATGTAAAGATATATATTTATAAATATTTAGAAATATTTATAAATATTGAGAAATATTTATAAATATTATAAATTAATTACAAAAATTTTAAGATATATCTCGAAATATTTAGAAGTATTCAGAAATATTAAGAAATATTTAGAAATATTTAAAAATTTTCAGAAATATTTAGAAATATTTTAAAATATACTTAGAGATATTTAATAATATTTAGAAATATTCAGAAATGTTTAAATAAATAAATAAATAATTAATAAAATAATAAATTTTAATATTTAGCAATAGATAGAAATGTGTAGAAAGAGTTAGAAGAATTCAGAAATATTTAAAAATATTTAGAAATCTTTAAAAATATTTAAATATAATACAAAATATTTCAAAATATTCCTAAAAATCAAAAAATCTTAAGTATAAGAGACCCATCTTTACCTTTTACAAGAGCAAAAACCCCTTAAACTTTTTCCAATTCAAGCACAGATTAAACTCCCATTTCTACCCCTTTTTACTTGTATATATTTCTTTAACCTAGTATTTTCTTGCAGTGCACACACACTTGTAATAGGCAGGCCACTCGAACTGCCTGAGCTTTTGTCTTTGCTCCGGTTCTGCTCTGCTCTTCCCCCTCAGGTAGCCACAGGCAGAAGTTAGTTTGGACTTTTCTCGTTTTCGCCTTGTGTTGTTGTATTTTTTTTTGTATTTTTTGTTGTGTGATTTTCCCATCCAGCCTTGGCCCGGCGGGCAAGTTAACGGAAGCTGGCAATTTAGCAGCTAAAAAGGCCGAGGCCAAGGAATTGGCAATGGTCCCGCTGGGAGGTGGCAAGTCTATCGAGCAGCGATTGAAAAATCAGTGTTCCTTAAGCTTTAAGCTGTGGTCCCTCGGCCAACTCAATTGAATTTGAATAAATAAATGTATATAAAATAAATACATACATTTTTAATATATAAATATATTTTTAATATATATAAACATGACATTCAGTTGATAACATTTCAGTGCCAGGTGACATTGTGCTTTAGTTGCCATTATTTCAGCAACTTGTCTCATTTCGCTGCTGTCGTAATTTGCGCGCTTTGTTTTAATTAAAATTCAAATGCGTTGCAATTTCATTAATTACCAGGCACACTCGCACACACACACAGGCACGCAGGACTACGGGACTAGACATAGACATAGACAAAGCGTGGCTGCCACTTGCAGCCATTTTATAGTCGGGGAGGCTTTTGAAAATGGCGCTGACGTGACTCGCCTCGAGTTCCCAGTCTCTTGTTGCACTGACAGAAAATTTTAAGAGTTTTTGATTTATTTTTTTTTATAATTTAATATTATATAAAAAACTACATAAGAATTAAAGAGAAAATTAGATGATTTTGGGATAATGTAGAATATAAGTACATAAATTTATAAATTCAGCTTGTATATCAACTGTTTTTTGCCAGAACCCATTGGAAATTATAGTCAAAATAATTTTTTAAAAGTTTTTCTTGGGTATCTTTGACTTTTTTACCTTTAAAAATGTATAAATATATATATATTTTTAAGAATTATAAAGCTTAGTTTTCCTTAAATTTTTTTCTATTTTATTTTCTTAAACTAAGCTCTTTTTTCTGTCTGTGTCTTGGCTGTTGCTGCTGGCCATTGCATGCCAAGAGCGAAGCGAACCGTGAAAGCAAACGCATTCCCATCAGCCAAGAGGGGGGCGTGCCTCCACCTCCGCCTCCGCCTCTGTCTCTGTCTCCGTACCGCCGCCGCCGCTGCTGCTGCCTCTGCCTGCACGCCCAAGAGCGGTGAACCGCATTCGCACGGAGCGTGTCCGGCAATTTCACCCCTGCCGACAGTGTGTGTGTGTGTAGTAGTGTGTGCGTCAGTCAACAATTCAATTAACGTGTTGATGATTTTGTGGCATGCAACATGGCGAAGCGAACGAGTTGCAAATGCGCCCGAGAACCCCGTGACTGTGTCTCCCATGCCACATCCCCGTGCTGCTGCTCAACTACAGCATTTTAATGAGCAATTGATTGCCCCGCTTCACCCCCCAATCCCGGCTGCACCAATTTGTCAATTAGTTTGCCAATTGTTGGCAACACTTTTCACTTTCCCGGGGGCCTTTTCCAGTGAAGTTCGCGGAAGCCGCGCAATTAAACAAATGCCGCATTGATGCTCTTGCCAGCTTTGCCAGCGGCCAGAATGCTTAACACTTTCAATTAAACGCATTAATTTTATGGGATTATGCCCGTAGATACTCGCAGATACTTTCAGATACTCCTCGCACACCCACACAACAACAAGAACAACAACTACGGGGCCCAGTGTCCCGTCGTAGTCATCCGAAGTCTACCATCGTCGTCCTCCTCGCATATCAAATTTAATTTGCTCATTTGCCCTAAGAGCTTTTAATGTGTCCTGGGTGGGCTCCAAGCCTCCTCTTGGAGGGTGGGAAGGGGGGAGGAGTGCGTGCCTTACCTAGCAAAAATGCGCCCCTAATTAAATTCAATATTAAATTGAGCAAAACGCAATTAACTCAAAAGGCGCACACCGAGCAGACGGCAAATGACGATGGCCACAACTGGCAGCCAGCCAGGTTCATAGGCCAGGGCATCCCCATCTTTATAGCCATGGCTATAGCACCCCCCTTCCAAGAGGCAGAAGCAGAGGCACTGCCACCCAGAACCAGTCGAAATCCCTTTCCCCTTCAGCGTTCAGCGGCATAGTCATGATACGCAGACACACAGATGCGGTCAATGGAATAGGTCTGTGAATACATTAAATATAATATAATAAAAAGGATCAAATAAATAAAGAGTGCTTTAAAAATTCCCAAGTTTGACTATACAAACAACCTGCAGCACGGGTTTTTAGATAAAAATTAGATGTAAATAATATTATATTAAATAAATAATTAAAAAAATACACATGTATCTTAAAAACTTGTAGATAATAACCATTTAATGTATTTTTTTCAATGAGTTAACTGAGTTTATTTTATATTATATTTATATTACTATCTTTGTATTTATATTTTTTACTAATACAAAATTTTTTATGATAGTTTGCTGAGAATATTATTCACCAATTTCCAGTGCTATAAGCTTGCCCTCAGCTGTCTCTTGAGCGTAAGCATTACGTATACGCAGCGTTCGCCGCACAGACAGTGATTTGCTGCACAGATACAGCGAAAAAGAGTGGAAAGGGGGAAAGGGAAGAGGAGGAGAGGAAAGAGGGGGGAAAGGAATATGGTTAAGGGGCAAGGAAAAGGGAAAATTAAAGGGGAAGTAATAGGGAGAAAAATATATAGATAGAGGCAGAAATGAAGAAGAAAGAAAGGCACAACCTGGGTGGCAAGGAAACTGATCAAAGTGATCAAGAAATACACACAAAACCTGAGAAATTAAAATAGAAAAATAGTTTCTAAATATTTTTATTAGTTAAAAAACAATGAAAAAGAAATAAATTAAACTATAATAATAAAACCGGAATACCTGAGAAATAAACACCTCTACAAACACCTTTTTTTTGAGCCCATAAATTCCATCACCTGTTCCTGCCTGAGGCCCACTGTGCTACTGTCCACCCACTCTACCTTCTGTACCCCTTTCAACCCCCTCCACTCCCCCTGCCACTGGTTTGAACCTTGTTTATGAGCCGCTGACTAACTCCACGCGCAGTGGCGGGGAGTCGTCGTCGTCGTTGTCGCCGTTGTGGGCGTCGGAACAAAATCGAAGGACAACACAGGCGGCGGCCACATAGATAACAATTAACAAGGTTTTGCCAGTAGTTGCCAGTGGAGTTGCCTAACCCCTGACCCCTCAATGCCGCCGCATTGTTCAAAAGCGGTGACTGCTTCTGCTGCTGCTGCTGCTGCTGCTGCTGCTTTTGCTGCTACTGCTGCCTCTGTTGCTGCTGTGTAACCCGGCGGCTACGTTTTGGCAATCTTAGATGTCGGCAAACATTTCGTGTGCGTGTTGCTTCTCTCGGCCAGCATGCTCCACCAGACAGAGTGGGGGAGAACACTGAGAGAAATATGTGAGAGTAAAGTATAACAGAAATATTTTACAAAGAAAATCTATCAGAAAGAACTACAGATTGAGCTTTCTGCTTTGCGCCAAATTTAGAGAATTCCTTGGTAAAAATATATAAAATGTTTCCTGTCATATTGAATGCCTTTCTTAAATTATTTATGATTTATTTTTCTTTTTAAAATATTGCATATTAATTTTAATTTAATCTTTATAGTATTTCCTCTCAGTGTGGCCTGTTTTTGGCCTGATCTGATGTGTGCCAGCGATAGCAGTCGCAATGCAGCCCACAAGCGGTGCTCTCGACACATGCAAAGCAAAATGAATGTCTGTTAATGTTTTGTAACCATCTCACTTGCCCCCTTACCCTCTGACACACACCTTGTACTACCCCTTTTCCTTACACTACCCCCTTGTACTACCCCTTTAACCCTTCCCTTACTCTCTACACCCCTGAAAAGCCAGGGAAGTCAGCAACCAAAACTTTAGCCACGGCCTGCAAAGTGCTTAATGTTTCATAACAAAACTGAGGAATTGAGAAACTGACAAACTGACGACTTGCTACAAGGAGTGTGGCAACAGGACCTCAACTGAAGTCAGGACAGGGACTCAGTACAGACAGGGGCGGGGCTGTAACAAGGTGACAAGGGGATGGCAGAACAGATCAAACGACATGCCGTGTTTTCTGTGAGTTTAGCAATCTGGAAGTACAAAGCTAAGCCTCAGGGTCTTTGAAAAGATCAATAAATCTATGGGATTATATATATAAATATTTTAAAATATTGTATATATATGATATAGATTAATAAACCTATAAAAACTAGTTAAAATTCTGCTTTCCACACTTCCTTTTGTATTTTAAATAAAAAACTACCAAAGTAAGAGCTCTAAAATTAAAAAAAAAAAAACCAAAAGAAAAGCTAATTCTTCTACAAACCATCAAAGATCCAAAGGGGGTAAAACCTGCCCCATCGATGAACTAATATCCATCTGCCTGCCCCATCAATCTGCATCAAGAACAGAGGTGGCAACCAAGGCGTCCATGCATATTCATTGACCACCCGCACTTGGCACGTTCCGCAGCTGAATTGTCCAGCAATATATATACAGATATATAGAAATATATATAGGAATATATACATACATCGAAGTTGCCACAGTACAGACCCGTCACGTAGCGGTGGGAGTTGCTCAACTCAATTGCAATTACGGGAAATGTTAGCTTATAATTTGATTAAACTTTTCAATTACAATATGCAATGAAGTTGCTACGCTCGCCGTCAGGTACGAGGGCGTGCCGCCAAAGTGGGCGTGCCAGGGAGTTGGGAGATCGAAGCCAAAGGAGAACTCACTCTGTCCGGGGACTGCTAATTCCCACAATTACAATTTGCTGGCAAAGGCAATCGGGAGCAAGCCAACTCCCCGAGAGACCTCCCAGAATATAGCGAAACGGCGAGGCAAAAAAAATAAGTTTTAGAGGATTCAAATAGCCGCCCTGAAAGATACCCTAACTGATTGGTTTGATATATAAATACCAAATACTATTCTAAAGTTAACTCTTAAGTTAAACAACCCATTTCATGGTGCAGAAAGTGTATAAAAATTAAGTTGCACCTGCACTCGGCTTGGCCAGGCTCCAACTTGCCCAGAATGAAGCCTAGACCCGCCGCTGTCTGCGTGTGGTTCATAATCTTAAATTGCCAGGACGGAGAGCCCAGATCTCGTCTGGAACCCTGCCATGTACGTGCTCATGTGTGCAATGCGATAGAATTTCCCTGCTGCAGGTTAATCTAAATTAGTAAAATATACACGCCACGCTTTGGACCGGCATCGGGTTTAACCAACTCAAAAGGTAAATAGACAACGTCACCGTCACCGTCACCGTCGCGACGTTGCAGCATCAGCCAGTGGCATCGTCAAGCGTCGACAACTCTTCAGTTTTGTTTGTTGCCGCTCCGGCTGCTGCTGCCGCTGCTGCTGCTGCTGCTGCGGTTGTGGATGCAAATGGAGCCGGCAACAGGAACGGGAAAGGGTATGGGAACTGGGTTTGGGTCTGGTTCTGGGTCTGAGACTGGGAGTGGGTCTGGGTCTGGGTCTGGCTTTGGCTCTACTCTTGGTACTGAGAGGCTGCCTTGACGCTTGACGTTGCCATCGTCGTCGACGTCGTCGTCGTTGTCGTTGTCGCCGGCCCATGCAAAAAACCAAAGTAAACTTTAAACAAAACTTGGCACAAAGCAGACTGACGTTGCGGGCTATTTGTTTATCAGAGATGCCACGAAATAAGCCGTGACTTTGGGAGCTAAAATGGTAAAAAAAAGGTAAAAACTAAACTAGAAAATAATAGAAACTTTAATAACTGATTGAAAATCTATTAAAACACAGTTTAACCGAGTTAACAAGTTTAAGAAAATTCAAATAAAATCCTTAAATATCAGTTTTTTATATCCAAAAAGAGTCAAGGAAGAAGTCACCTTATTACGTGCTGACCTTCGCTAGGAAATCTTTGTCACAGTTTCCATTCTTAAGTCACGGTTACCGCTTACTTCCGGTCCGGGGTCTGACTTTACCTTACCTTACCTTACCTTACTTTACCTTACCATTACCTAACCTTACCTTACCCTACCTTTACCTCACCTCACCTCTTCATACTTCATCTTACCTTTACCTTTACCCATTTTAAGCCGCTTTGCTTTCACAATCACGTTACAATAACAATCGCAACAGTGGCTCGTGACTTCCCCTATCGAATATGTATATATATATATGTATATATATTTTTATTCCCATAAACCCCGTCATCTCTATTCGCTTGATGCCTTTGCAGTCAGCGGGCAACGAGCATAAGAGGATTTTCATTAAAGCGCATAAAAATGCGCCCCTCCAGCGGCAGTTGCCATTCTTCTTATTCTCCGATTGTGGGTATCTCTGCATACCGATACACAGGGCGTTGAAGGGGAAGGAGAATGAGGAGCAGCACCAGGAGGAGCAGGAGGAGAAAGAGGAGCAGGAGGAGGAGGAGCAGGAGGAGCAGGAGGAGCAGGAGGAGGAGGAGAACAGCAGGAAGAGAAGCTGAAACAGGAGAAGCTGAAGCAGCAGCAGGAGGAGCAGCAGCAGGAACAGCGGTAGGAACAGGAATGGTCTAAGGCCCAAAAGCTGGAAAAAAAATCTATATATGCAAGCAGAGTCGTCCCCCGTCCCCCCCGTTCTGGCACTCGACTTTAGTAGGAAATGGGGGGGAACGAAGCGCGTGCCTTGACATCAGGCGCTGCCTTGGCCTTTAACCCCCCTTAAAACAAACTCACCTGAGAACCTGGTGAGTCCCACCACAACCCATCCCAAAAGTTAACCGAAAACGCAGGCAAAGGTAAACAGAGCTAGAAAAAGCAGAAACCTGACAACGAAAGAACTCAAAACGGTCTCAAAACCTAGAGAAAATCTTAGCTAATCTAACCAATTTCTTCTTAAATTCTTCACAGTTTTCTCTTTATTTTATCACTATTTTCTCTCAATTTTAGTTACTATTTTCTCTCCATTTCCTCACTGTGTTCTTGTATCTTTCTCACTATATTCTGTGCATTTTCTCACTGTTTTCTCTTTATATCGTCACCGTTTTTTCTTAATTTTCTCATCTCATCTATCATGCTCTCCATTTTCTCTCCATTTCGTCAACGTTTTCTCTCCATTTTCTCTCCATTTAATCACTATTTACTCTCAATTTCCTCTCAATTTCCTCTCAATTTTCTCTCCATTGAATCACTATTTACTCTCAAATCCCCACTTCTTTTTTTCAATTTTCTTCCCATTTTCTCTATTTTCTATCAATTTTCGCACTATTTTATCTCCTCTTTCTCTCAATTTTCTTTCCATGTTCTCTCAATGTTCTCACAACTTTCTCTCCATCATTAAACAATTACAAAGGTAGTAATGCTCTCCATTTCTTCAACGTTTTCTCTCCATGTTCTCTTCTTTTCATTACATTTTTCTCTCCATTTCCTCTCAATTTTCTTTCCATTTAATTACTATTTACTCTCAATTTAACCACTTCTGTCTTTCAATTTTCTCTCCATTTTCTCACTATTTTCGCTCTATTTTCTCACTATTTTCTGTCCATTTTCTCACTTGTTTCTCTCCATATTCTTAACATTTTGTCTCAATTTTCTTTAAGTTTTCTCTCAATTTTCTCTTCATATTCTCTCCAATTTCTCTCCATTTCATTACAATTACCTATCAATTAACACTATTTTCTGACAATATTCCCTACATTTTCTCTCAATTTTTTCTCCATTTTCTCTCCATGTTCTCTCCATTTCATCACAATTATCTCTCAATTTCATCTAAATTTTCTCTTCATATTCTCTCCAATTTTTCTCCATGTTTCTTACCATTTTCTCTCAATTTCGTCATCATTTTCTCTCAAATTTCTCTCCATTTCTTCACAATTTTCTCTCAATATTCCCTCAATTTTCTCTCTTTTTCTCCCCTTTCTGGCTGTGTACTTGCCAGGAGCGGATCGTAGTAATAGATGTCACAGATTAGTAGCAGCTGGCAGCGCCCCTGGACTCGCAGTCGGAGTCACAGTCTGCGGCTGAGCCGTTGTCGCTGTCATTAAAAGTGTAATAAATATGACGCAGGCAGGCAGTCAGGAGGCAGTCGAGGCAGCAGTCAGCAACTGTGTTGCAACTGCAACACGAGGGGCAGGCAGAGTCAAGTACATCGTCGTACGCTGTAGTATCACTTGCACGTACTTGTCGGAGTCGGGAGCTGGTGGTGCTCTCCAGCTGCTGTTTCGGCCACGATTGCCCTTTGGGCTGCATGTCTCTCGGAACAAGGCCTAGACAGCTTGTCAGCAGCTCGTCGTCGAGCATGGCGCATGAAGCTATATCATACCCCCCGGGGGGTGGCAAGAAAACCGAGCCAAAGAAGACGGCTTCTGCTTGACCTACGGGAGCTGCTGCCTTGCCTCGCATTATGTCCAGCTGGCTGAGCCGGACCCAGTCCGTCCGCGGTGGGGACAATCACTTGAGTGCCCCCGCCGCACTTTGCATAAAATTAATATCGTTCCAAGGCCTCCTTCGGTAGAAAATCTTATGCTGCTGCTTCCGACAGTTCATTGCGAGTGTTTTAACGGCCGCCACATCCGCTGGCCAGCTTTTCTTTTTTTTCTTTTATTTATTTTTGTTCGGTTTGTCCCCTCGCATAATTCGCTCTCTTTTCAGCTTTTTTTATGTTAACTTTGGCATTTCAAATATTTAATTTTAAAAAATAATTTATTCATTTCCGGCCAAGCGGGAGGCCCTTCCTGTTGATGACTTTCCACAGCAATGCCATTTGCTTTGTTTAGGGAAATGCGAGGTGTTCTTGGGGTTTGGGAAAATGGAAACCAAAAACTGAAAGCGAAACCAAAAAACCCAAAGCAAAAAAAGGAAAAGCTAAAGCAAAAGCAAAGTGTAATCAAAGCCCAGTCTCTCACCCTGAAGCTTCGGTGGAAATTGGCATCTGTGGAAATGTAAGTGAGCCTGGTCAATATGAATTTAAATAAGGCAAGTTATTGGCTGGCAGAATTCAATATAAATTCAACAATTTATGGCCATAAGCTGTAACTTGGATAACTTATAGAAACCTAAACCCCTTGAAATAAAACCACAAAGAATGGAAATCTAATCCAATTAATAAATACTTTGTTATGCCGCTTTTTGCAGGTATTTAAATTACATTCATCAATGATTTTCCGGTTTTTTTCGCACATGAAAAACTCTTTGTGAATATCGAGTGATTAATGAGTACACATTAATCGTTGCAGCTGAGAGAATCTTTCGGGTTAAATCGTAAAAATCACTCATACGCCATGTGCACACTTAACTGCAGCGGAAATCAACCAAAAATTGATTGCACTCATTTGTGCTCAGCTTAAAAATGCATTCGATTTAATTATCGCGGATAAATTTCAGGCCCAAAGCCAGAACCAATCCGGAACCGAATTTCCACCCTCAAAAAAAAAAAAAAAAGAAAAACCAATCCAATCAGTAGCAGCCATGGATGTTGTTGCTGCAGTTAATTGTGCGGCTTTTTTGGGCAACGAAACCGGAACGAATCAAAATATAAACGGGTATATATTTAGTAGGGGTATTCGGGAATTTGAATAGCTAAATATTTACCTGAAAAAGTGAACAAATTCTGGGTATTATCTTGGGTTTATGAACTCTTCTCTTTCTCTCTCTCTCTCTGATTTTTTCTATATATTCTAAATATATTTAACCAAAAACTTAATTACGCAAATTTATGCCTAGTCACGTTTTTGGCATTGTGGCTTTTCGATTTAACACCCACTCCCCTCGCTCTGTCTGTGTTTTATGTTGGAAAATGTTGACAATTAACGTTTTAAATTGCGTATACGCCGCATTGGACGCATTTGGGGAAAAGTTTTTTTTATTTTAATAAAATGGTATCTTTCTCTCTCTCTGGCTAATAATAACTTTATGTGAGTGAAAATAACAAAAAGAGAAACAACAAATGAGCCATGCAACATTTTAATGAAGTCAAAAATATGTGAGATTTTATTAGTGCATTTTATTGTTTAAACATACTCTCGCATGTGGGTGGCTTAGTTCTCCATTTTTGTTCGGCTGCCTGCCTTTTGCGGCCATAAATAATGCGTAATGAACCCGTGGCGGAGGGGGGGAGGGGTTATGGCAGCAGCACAGCGGGAAGTAAATCACTTTGTTAAGCTTTTTCAAAGTGTTTTTGCGAATTTTACAAAAAACTACCCTGGAAATTGAGCAGGTTAAGGGGGATATCAAGTGAGTTAAAGAGTTGTAGTTTATCATTTATTTATTTGTAATATTTGTTTATAGTTTTTATATTTTTTATGCGGGCTGTTAAGTTTGTCTTTCTCCTCTTTTTATAGGATATTTTCTGCTCTTAGTGAGGGGATATCAAGTAAGTTTCAGAGTTCTAGTTTATCATTTATTTATTTTTTGATATATTTATTTGTATGTATAATTTGTTTTTTACTGCCTTAAAAGCTTCTGTTTTTTCTCTTTATAAATAATATATTGTATGGTCCTATTAAAGTACCCTTTTTGAATAGATTTTATTTATTGAATGCTGCCTTTTAGTTTCACATTTTCCCCTTTTTGTTATAAATTTTTTATCTTCTCAAGTACCCTGTAAATTGAGCAATTTTAGGAGTAGAGTTCAAGAGTTAAATAGTCACTTAAAGAGTGCTAGTTTGTCATTTATTTATTTGTGGTTTTTTTTTCAATAGTTTTAAATTATTTTTTGCTGCTTAAACTTCTCCCCTTGTTACAGGAAATATATGGTCCTCTTTAAGTACCCTGGAAATTGAGCCACTTTAAGGGTTTATTTTAGTTTTAGTAACTAATTATTGAACATTTATTTCATTATTTATTTATTTAATATATTATTTATTTCCTTATATATTTATTTACTTATTTATTTATTTATTTACCTATTTATTTAACTTTTTATTTATTATTTTATTAAGTAATTTACTTGCGCTTTTTATTTAATTGTTTATATATTTTTATTTTATTGTTTCCTGCTCTTTAGTACCACTTTCTCCCCTTTTTACAGGATATATTAAGTACCACACCTCTCACCTTGCTGATTTCATACATTTTATGTAAAATGTTGAGCACTTTTGCGTGCATATGAGCTTCTGATTTTTTTTTAATTAGCCTGCATTTTATTGCAAGCCCCAAACCCGGCTTTTTCCACCTCATTAGCCGCTCGAGGGGCGGGGGTCGTTGTGCTGCTGCTGCCTGCCACAACAATACATCATTTAAGCCTTCATTAGTTTATCGGCCAACGGCAACTGTTGGGCTGAAAGTTATTAGCGACAGTTTAAAATTAAATTGGCCCCCGAGTTTTATTTTCCCTTCGATATATATTTTTTTTTTTCAGAGCGCCGCTTGTTAGCATATTCATTTGGAAGTTAATGAACTCGTCAATTAATTTTCCATTGTTTGAGCAGCCGCCGGGCACTGACAAATAATTCAATATTAATATCCCGTCGGGGTACAGAGAGGGGGAGAGGTTGGGGGTCGTCGGGCTTAAATCATTCACGTCCAAAGAAACTTAAAGCCGAGTTTTATTTCCTCAAGACCAAGTTTAATTATGGTTTATCGATGCGAGAGGCGAGTTGAGGGAGCGAAAGACAAACAACAAAGTTTACACAGGCGGCAAAAGGTAAATATTAAATAATGAAAGACAGGACAGGATGTTTAAGTTGCAATAGGATTTTTTAAATATTATATTAATTATAGAAAGACAAAGCTAGGTTTTAAATAAAGTTTAAGTTTCTTGTAATACATTTTAAATTATTAAATACGTTATTAATAATTCAAGCACGCAGCTTTACCTTTAAAAAGAAGTTTTGGTTTAAGTAGACAAGTTTTTTAAATATTAAATATAATTGAAAATGAATTCTATAAAGACAAAATTAGGTTTCAAGCTAAGTTTTAGTTTTAGTAATGCTTTTTTAAAATATTTTAATTGAAATAATTAACCCAAGTTCACAACTTTTTTTGTAAAAATAAGTTTTAGTTTAAATAGGAAATTTTTTAAATATTTAAAATAAATTTACAAAGACTGAACAACTTTGACAGCAAAGTATCAGTTGGCTTAACAATTTTATTTAATGTGTTTGGGAAAGTTTGAAGTTGAAGTTGTAAATGGAAATGCAAACCAAACTCCAAAGGTCATTTTTAAGCTCTTGTTTAAGGGGATTAAGTAATACACATTTTTTTAGCTCACTTTGCAGTAAAGCACTTAATAGATTTCCCTGCGCAGCCTCTTTTGTTATAAAATAAAGCGATAAAAGTGTATTTTTTAATTTTAAACTTTAAAATGTTCAATTTTTATTTCTTAATTAATGTATTTTATATTTCTTAGATTTAAGAGCTTTCCAAATTCATTTCTTAATTTTTTCCATTTTCTATTTTTTTTTTTTATATCTTATTTCAATTCTCCTATTTTAGGGAGAACGGTACATATTTCAAATATTATTTTTTAAGAGCTTTCCAAATTCATTCTTTAATTTTTATATTTTCTTTTTTATATCTTTTTCCATTTCTCCTCTATTAGGGAGAAATATTCGAAATATGTTACCGTATTTCGAATATTCTTTTTAAGAGCTTTCCCCGTATTTACTTGTGATTCTCAGAAAGTCAATAAAAAAGAGAATGCTTCTTCAGGGAAAACTGGGTCTGGCCACTGCAGCAAATGGAACTTCTCATTCCTTCCATTTCCATTCTCATTATTATTCGGCAGTCTTGCCATGGACTCTCAATGCTCAATCAGATGTTCATACAGAGATTTTTCCCCCAGACTCCTTTACTCTTCGCCTTTTCCCTTACTTCCCCTTACTCCCTCTCTTTTCCCTTACTCCCTCTCTTTTCCCTTACTCCCACCCTTTGCCTCACATAAAAACCACGCAATTTGCTACACTTTTAACACTTGCACGGCTCAATGAAGTGCAACGAGACGCACTCAACTAACCAGCCCCCCGCCGGAGCCGCCGCCCGCTGGAATTGCAGGTCCCAAAGAACAGTAGCAGCAGAAGGGGGAGAGGGAAAGATATAGAGGCTGATGTAGAGGGACAGAGAGGAGAAGGCCAGAAGAAATGGAATCTGAAATGCTTTTGCTTTTTGCAGAAGCAAGCAAGCAATTCAAACCAACCGAAGGCCGCATGATTCTGCGGTTGCCCCACACTCTCAGCATGACCCAACCCCCCCCTTGCACCACCACCACCACACCACCCATGGTCAGTGTAATCGAATCTCTGCTTCCATTGCAGGCCAGACTCCAACCTACCGACCTCACTCCCCACCTTCTCTCTCGTGACCCTCTCGTGGGCTGGCTTTTATTTGCCTGGCTTTTCATTTGGCAGTCAACGCTACGCTTTCGCGCTTTTCAACGTTAACGACTACGTGCCGCAGTTTTAACTGCCTTTTACCTAGCGTTTTCCCTAGGCACCCCACCCCTGGAACGCCCTTTCCCTGCTAAAAGCACCCTTTGGCAGCACTATGACCTGACTGCGGTTCCTGGGCAATTCAAAAAAAAAAGAGAGAGAGAGAGAAATACAGAAAAAGTCGGCCTCAAATTGCAGCAAAGAAAGATACAGATACTGAGGGAGATGGAGATGCAGTTGCAGATACATCCAAGAGATACAGCTGCAGATACATTTACAAAAATGATATTCGAAACACAGAACTTGCCATAAAACGGCGCCTCAGCCTCGTGCACCTTAAGTGCTTTGCGTGTAAAAGTTCACATTAATACCGAACCCCAAAACAAACATGAGAGGGGGAAGGGGAAATTATAAACTAAAGCAAAAACAAATTCGAATTGGAAGTAATTAACACTTTGCCTGCTGTGGCAGCAGGCAGGGGAGGGGACGAGACAGACAGACAGGCAACAAATCGCTGCAACTTATTAACAGTGGCTGCCCCCAACCCAAAGCCATTTCCATTTCCATTTCCATTTCTGGAGGAAAAAAGGGCCATCAAAATGCTGCCTGGAAATTAATTTCTATGCGTGTTTGTGTGCTTGGGGGACTCCCCGATGGGACACACACACACACGAGTACGGTTGCTGTTGCTATACAGCCACCTGAGGGAAAAATACAACTTTTAGCCCAGGCAAAAGTTAATATAAATATTATTTTTTAAGCTTTTTTCTCCAGTTTTGTTAGGCAGTTAAGTGCTAAAAGCAAAAACTTATTAAATTTAAAGGGAAAAAGATGATTTAAAATATATTTAAATAAAATTTATAATAAAGAAATATTTAAAACTCATTATTCTCTAAACAAAAACTAGTTCCTTGGGTAAATTTTACATTTTCCTACATTACTTTATCTTTCAGTGTGTTCTCTGGTTCTCATAATGGGCTTCTGAATACCCTGCTTCCCCCTCTGCACCCTGACCCCTCTAATTTTCTTCATTAAAACACACACACACAGACATACAACACCCAGAGTCCCACACACAACCACTCTTCCCCCTTCGCCTAGACACACACATGGCAAAACCTGGCCACGACAAAATGCTTTAATAGTTTTTCCTTGCCTTTAATTTATGGGAATTTTCAAGACAGCTAACGAGGTGGCAAGCAGCGGGCAGCAGGGGTGCCCGGGTACGGGGGACACATTGTAAACGAGCCTCGTCGACAACGCCACTCGATTTGTCACCCTCTTCCTCTAACGAAATTTATTTGGATCGCAATGAAAATGGCTTTTAAATGAAGTTCTGGAAGGGAAATAAAACCGAAAACTAACTAACCAAACATTATTTTAGGGTTCAGAGAGAGAAATTCAAGAGAAATGTGATAATTTTCCAAAGGAAAAGGTAAGGAAAATAAAGTGAAATATAAGAAATAATAAAAGAAACCTTTAATATTCAATATAAGCTGGGTTTTATGATTACAGCCTTAAAGTAGGCTATGATATTTGCTCACCAAGTCCCGGGTATTCCCCGACCTGCTCTTTCTGGGCACTGCCTTTGTAATAGCTGTTTTTTTTAAAGGAAAATGTAATAATTTTCCAAACAAAAAGTACAGCAAAATAAGGAAAAATATAAAAGAAAACCCCATTAAAATAGTAACTTGGCTTTGAGGTTTTCGCCTCGATGTAGGCTATGTTTTTTTGCTCACCAAATTCAGGATATTTTCCCTGTTTTCTCTTTTTCTCTCTGTACACCCATTGTAATCGCTGTTGCTCAGCTGCGGCATAGAACAAAGCATTTGGCAATTAAAATACCGCCGGACGGCGGCGGTGGCTGCTTTTCACAGGTGGCCACAGGTGGGCAAAGGCCAGACCGCAGAGGAAAAGCAGGTCGTGCTGAGAAATTGCATTTTCATTGACTCAATTGGGCAAGTGCGCAGCTGAGATATTGAGCGAGCGCCAAAAGCCGCAGGAAAATGCCAAAGGGGGAAAGCGGAAAATGCGGCAAAGTGTTGCAACATTGCAGCATAAGTCAACACTAATTGCAATTTGCAAAGGCAAAGAGAGAGATAAAGAGAGAGAGAGAGGGGCCGAGCGAGAAGGACATCGAGCACAAACGGAACTTTGCCATTTTCAAAAACCAAAGAGAACGAGGATTTTTTTGCAGTTTCCCCCGCTGCTGAATGGAACGAGCAAATGAATGACGAACTAAATGAATGAATGAGTGCCGAGACACACACTGAAAGCACTCATGAACAAAAAAAGCGAGCAGAGAAAAAGCAAACAGAACGCATACACAGCACTCTAAAGATAAATAAAAAATAACTGCATTTAGTCTACATATGTTTTTTTTTGTTTTTTTTTTTTGCAGTGCGAAATTTAATTTGAACAGCCAGGAATTCAAAGCCAAAGCAGCCACAAAACTCGACTGAATATACTCGTGAATAATTAGTGAATAATATGAACAAACAGAGCCAAAAGATTTGTTTTTTTTTCTCAAATCGAAATTGTATCTTTTCGTGACTGCTGCTCAGGGTCAGATTGTAACACGAATATAATCAGAGCTTAAAGTACCCCTATGAGTAGGAGTAGTACTCATTCACATGAATCATTCCTATAATTTACGAGTATAAATTAAGAGTTGCTGTAAGAGTTTCTCACGAGTATGAATAGTGCACTTTAAAGCCCTGAAAAAGGGTAAACTATTTGGGGAAAAATAGGGATTTACACCAAAAAAACAGAGAAACAAAAAACAAAAACTTCAAAGAAAATCCAGTTTAAAGTCAAACAAATTAATTGAAATTTAAAGTCAACTCCCTGAGTTTGTTATATAAAATATTATATTATATTTCTCACCACTCTTAACCTAAAACAAATGCCCAGATTAGACCTCTTTTGAGCCATGTTGGCCATAAATTACCTCAAAAGAGCACTGAGCCGCAAAGGAAGCCATCAGATTGGCCAACCAAAAGACAATTTCCTTGCCTTTTCTGCGGTCAGTTTGCTTCGAGATCATAAATAACAATTTCAATTTTATAACATAAACTAATTGGAGCAGCAGCAGCTCAAGCGATGACGACAGACTTTGGCTCTTTGAAGTGCCTTGGACGCCTCAGCAACAGACGCCCCAAAAATAGCCATAATAAAATGACTCGACACCGGAGGACGGCGGTCAACCACTTCCAATTTTTTTTTTTTTTTTTGTCTAAGATACCACTTCCATATGGAATCAGAGTACTCCGCGTGGGCGGTTGTATTGCCAAAATAGATTTGCTCCAAGAGAAATATTGGGGAAACCATAAAAAGACAAAATTTGTCTTGTGTTGCATACATTAAGCTGTTATTTGTATTGTTAACCTGACAACTTTACACTGCCAATGGTTCATTTAATTTCGATTAATTAATTTATTTGTAAACTTAAAATCTTGGTGAGACTTATAACTGATTTCCTCTCAATGGTCAAGTGTTGTGAAACCATTCAAAGCCAGACAAGAAGCTGATGCTTAAGGGGGCGTGGCAACTACCGACTTCTGTTGGTGCAAAATGCTTGCACAAATTAAAAAGTAATTGCTTGAGAAAAAGTCAAAAGCAGAAACAGAAAATATGCAACAAACAGCCACTAAAGAATGCTGCAAGTCGAGGGGAACGGAGCCGGGTTTTTGTGTGCAGTTGAAAGGTTGTGTCGAGTTGTGCTAGCTAAAAGCCAAAAAGTCATCAACTTATTGTTGTTTTTCGGCCAAACAGAGGGGGCCTGGGTTGGGGGAGGGTTTATACAACAATAGAGCCGCCCGAGTTGCAGGGTGTTTTCCTCGGCAGGCTCTTGCAGCAAGTTGCACGGCCAAGTTTGGCAGGGAAACTGCCAAGCAGCTCCAATGCTCGGGGGAGCAATTAAATGCCAGGGAAAAGTGATGAATCAAACGGGGCACCGAAACTAAGACTGAGAAGAGGAATTGGAACTGGAATTGCTGGGCCAGGAGAAGCCATTAGTGGGTTAGTTTAGGTGGACAGATGGAAAGGATCGGTGGGAAGTCCTCAGAGAGGAAGAGAGAAAAGCAAGGCCAGTTTTGGGTTTCAATTGCCAGAAGCAAGCGGAAGGAAGCTGGCTAAGCGTACATATATAGGATATAGGATATAGGAATCGGTTTAAAATTATTAAGAATTTAAATAGGTTAAGTACAGTACTTCGAAAAGAGATGCTTTTGATAGTCATTAGTTGAACTTTACCTCCCTTGAAATAAATATTAATTTAATCCCTGTTGTACCTCCTAAATTGTACATAAACTTAAAATAAATTGTGCCTTAGTTACTCCTTAAATTAAAATAAAACTCCAAACTATTCCCCACTCAATTTTCCTGGCTACTTACTCGGCTTTGTTAATCTCTCAGTCGGAGAATGCTTTGAGCTCAATTGGTTGTGAATCCTTTTGTGCATTCCTGTGAGGCGTACTAAGGACATTCGTTCTTCGCATTTCCGCCTAATAAACAAAGTGTGTAATTGGGAAACATTAACATTCCTGGCAATTGCTCATTTCCTGTGTCATTTCGCCTTAAATTCCAAGCATTCAGCTTATGGAAATCACAGACATAACCCAACATGCCGGCTGACCATGCAAATTAAGTACAGTCTCGAGTCCTGCCACTACACAAAGGACACTCATTATGCACTTTCGCGCTCTGTTCTCTCGTAGTTTATTTTTTCCCAGGATTATTTTATAATTTTTCTATTTTTTGTGAAGGAAAACTCCATGGCAAAGCTAACGAAACAACGAGCAAATCCAACCAAATGGAAGCTGCCACCATTTTATCACATTGACACGCCACCGCTTTGCCTCGCAGGATGCTGCCTGCAGGATGCTGGATGTTGTGGTTATGCAATAAAATGTAGCATTTTGCTTTCGGTTTGCCAGAACCAGAAGCAGAACCAGAGCACAGAGCACCGAGCCCCGAGCCCCGGGGTCCAGAGTGCTTCGGAGTTGCATATGTGCAACAATATAGCTGCCAACCGCTAGGTAACTCCAGCCATTACTGCCACTGTTCCAGCAACTGTTACTCTGGCACTGAGAGAAATTTATGGGCAATAGAAAATATTATATAGTTTGGAATGTATTAAGTTAAGCAGGCTTTACAGTTTACTTTGAGCTTTTTTTTTTTTGCTAAAGCCACGACTTTCTCTCTCTTTTTTCTCTTTTTTTTTGGTAAACTCGTAGAAAGATCTGGGTATTCTCTCTTGGTTCTCTCTTTCAAGAGCACAATATCATTCTAATCAGAGGTTCTTTTTGGGGGATACTTTATATTCAATTTTTTAGCTGAACTCTTTCATTTTCTCTCTCCCAAGAGCACATAACGAATTCTACTCAGAAGAAAGTAAGCTTCTCTCTTACGTTTCCTTTTCAGATACTTTATATTTCCATTCTAACATCAATTCTGAGAGCAAAAAAATAGTAATAATAGAGAGTGAGCGCCTCTCTTTACTTTCACTTAGAAGAAAGGACTCCATTAGAAGAGAGGACTTTCGATTATTTTCTCTCTCCCAAGAGCACAAAACCGTTCTGATCACAAGGCGCTTACTGCCTCTCTTTAGTTTCTTTTTTGACTGAACTCAGAGAGAGAGAGAGAGAGAGAGAGCTTATTATTTTCTCTCTCTTTTGAGAGCTCAAGACTGTTCTTCTCCGAACAAAGTGGTCTTCTTTCTTCAGTCTCTTTTTTTGAGCACTTACTATTTATATTTTTACTAGCACTGATTACTAACCCATAATTTTCTGCAAGTGCACCACTGACAGTGCAACTTAAGCAGTACCACCGCAATTTGTTGCAAGTCAGTTGCTGGAGCACAGGACTCGCACTTCCACTCCCACTCCAGCTCGTACTCCTTCTCGGGGATTCTGTATAAATTTGTAGCTCCGCTTACACCTCTCTCTCTCTCTTTAGCACTCCTTCCCTTAGCCCACCCCCCCGGACACGTTAAATGCGCACAGCTGCCGGGATTACCAGGCGGAATTTGCAAATGTAAACGCGGCGAATTAGTCGCGCCCCCGAACATTCCGAACACCCCTCGCAACACCCTCGCACGGCAAGCAGGCCAGTTTGGTGGGGAGGGGGGAATAGTAAACATATGAAAATCACACACAAATAAATGTAATAAAGAAAGCGGCATCTCAATGAGGGACGCAGGCGGCAGGACGCAGGACGCAGGACGCAGGACAATGTCCCCTTGGCTTGTTGGTTTCCCTTGCCACATGCCACTCCCACCCCTGCTACAGCCTCTACCTCTACCTCTGGCTCGGCCTTTGGTCCTGCAATGCAGCCTGCCAAAAATTTAACAGATGTCTCGCATTAGATGCGCTTCACTCGACCCCAGAGGCCCGCGAGCGGTGAGCCAATGAGCCAGCGCTTGCACAGTGGGACAGGCAGGCAAAAGTTGTGGATTAAAGTACAGTTTACTCTGTTGTAAAGGATTTTAGGGAAATAATTACACAATTATTATATGGTAACTTTAAGGGAACAGAAAGATCTTGTAGTTAAAATCAAGTCATAATTTAATTGAAATAAAAAAATCAGCTCAAAGTTTTTGAATTCTTTTTTTTAATTAAAAAAATTGTGATTATAATTTTCTTTGATTCAATGTTTTTATATCCTGAATCAAGGTTTTTACGCACATAAACCACACTAAATAATAATAATAATGCCTAGAAAAAGACAGTACCTTCTCTTTCTTTGTATATCTTGGTTTATATTTTCTGCTCACAATATTCCCTGTGCGACCCATTGTGCCCCGGTAACCCTGTGCGGGTGGATGGACACGGGTATGGGATCAATTTCTCCGGCTCGCTTGCAAACGGAATCGAAACAAATCGCCAGCGAATAAAGCAAATCTAAATATTAATGTGCGACCCAATGAGTTGGAAGCGGGCGAAGCTGGAGCTACCTGGAAGCTGGAGGGGATTGGTTTTGGACGAGGACGAGGACACTCGGGGACCGCGAGATAAGCCACAGGACAGGACAGGACAGGTAGCAAAATGAATCGTTTCTCTCTTTCAATGTTTACTCTGGTCCCGCGACACTATGTCCCAGCCTCAAGGGGTTGTGGCTGAGCTATATAGCCAGGAATATGGGGATTATAGGAACAAAGGAAAGGTAATTTAAGATATAACCGATTGTTTAAATCGATTAAAAAAACCAATATTTATTTATTTATTAGAAATCTCTAGAAAAAGAGGTTTAAGTCTTAATATTTGTTTACAAAAACCCTGACAAAAATCAATACTTCACCTTATATTTATTTATTATAAATCCAAAATAAATTTTAATTTATTGCAGCCCAAAAAATCTATTTAAAACCCCACTTCATTTATTTATAAAATTATTTTTAAATTATTTCCGAATACAGAAACATAAACCTTTTGATTCGTTGTAAAATTTCTCTTAGCTCTCTTTGTTTCTGTTTGTGTTTGTAAATCTCTGAGGGGGGCAGGGTTTTTGTGGCAGCCAAGTGCTGGTCAAGAGCCGGAAAAGGGGGAAGAGGGAAGAGGAAGTGGGACAGCCGTCGGCTGGAATTTCGCCCAGACATAAATATTTTTTATCACTTTCCGAAAGCTTCATCTTGGCAGGACCACGGAGAGCAGCCCTTATTCCCGCCGTTTATTTCGTTGCATTTGTAATGAAGTCCTGGAGTCTCGGATTCGGAGGAAGGACTAATTCAAATTTAAGCCATAGAAAATTAATTTTTCGCTACCACCCCCTGGGTGGATGGAAAAAAAAAAAGCTGTAGCGGTGGTTGCTGCGAGGGTGACTCCCCCTTTCGCAAAGTAGACAAACAACGTTCGGGCTTATTCGGGGCTTAGTTTGGCTTCAAGGTCAATTAAGGACCGGCGGCAGTCGAGCGTTAAAGAGTTTAGGCAAATTTTTGGACAGGATTTTCCAGGATCTAAGCTTCTACTATGGGGATTTTCAGCATTAGGGAGAAGTCTTGAGGAGTTTAAAAATATTTTCTGGATTGGTTTTTTAAATAAATTTGGTTTATAAATATATATTAAATTATAGTATTTATATGATTATTTTTTTTAATGAAAATTACCCAGAATTTTCATTAAACAAGTTTGAATTTTCCCTAGTAATTTCTCTTTATTTTCCAGCTAATCCTTTTCCATTTTCTTGGGCCAATTGTCATGGGCTTGCCCTGCCGTTGCCATAAGCCATAAATTTGTGCCAACTGACATGCCGTTGAGTCTTTAAGCTGACCTTCGACCCCCATTCCCCCAGACTCCAGCTCTTTGCCTCTCCCCTTCCCCTTCCCAGGCTGGTCTCTGCTTTTTTTTTCCTGCTTTTCCGAAGGGGAAGGCCCTTTGATTAATTCTGGATGAGGACGACAACGTCGCTCTGTCGATGGCCCACAAAAAGTTAATCGTTAGTAATTTATGGCTCTCGTAGGAAGCGAAGGCGGCGGCATCGGCACAGGGGGCGTGTCCAGAGCCTAGGTGAGGCGGTACAGCGATGTAATGCGAATGCGAACCGGGAATACGATGATTAAGATGGCATAAACTTTGACATTAAATATGTGTGCACAGACACCGAAAACCATTTCGATTTGTTCATAAATTATTATATATCCGGCTTCGGCCTGGCTTCGATTTAAAGTGAATTAGGTGCCATTTGATTATCGCCCAGAGATAGTATTTCCCGCTCTCTCTCTGCAAGTGGATAATGCTGGGTTCCCCTTGTTGCACAGACAATCGTCTCGCATCGAGGCATTCAACTGCGCCCCCCGCCCCCCGAGTGCTGAATAAAACACCAAAAATGCAAAAAAAAAAAGAGAGAAGAATGTTGATGGCAATCCAGAGTGCCTCGTAACGAGGGTATAGTATGGTATGGCAGAGTATAGAATATATATCGGAGGCAGCGTTGAAAACACACACACACACACAATGCTCGCAATTGAAAATGCCACTCGATACCCGTGCCAGTGCCTCATCCTCATCCTCATCCCATTTCCCCGCCAGAACCAACAAATGCACTCAATTGCAGTGTCCACTGCAAGTGACCATGAAAAGAACTCTCTGGTCTTGACCGAGGGTCGCTCGAAGGCAGCACTTTGGGTTCAATGGAAGCTGAGAAGATGATACTGATTCGCCACCTCGTCTATCATGATAATGCCCAAGGTCCGAAGTGGTTTCGAATTCATTCAGAACATGTCGTCGTCGGTCACAAAAGACGACATTCATTTAATTTGGGTTACTTCTCGGAGAGGCTTCTTTAATATATGTGTGTGTGGGGGATATATAGTACTATATATATTTGTGGTATAAAAAATATATATATCTCTATATAAATAATATAAACTTCAGAATTGAATACGTGTAATTAAACACATGAAAGTTTGCTACCTTTAAGTTTTATTTTTGAATTTATAATAACTGATATATATGCATTAAAAAACCACTTTTATATGCTATATATCTTCATAAATCATTTAATATATTAACAAAAGATTGGCTCAGTGTATGGTAAAACATAAACAATTCAATATTTATCTTTTCGAATAAATTTAGAGCCCCGAAAAATGTTTGAGATAAGTCTATCTTACAGTTTTTCAAGTGTCAGCTTCATATAACAAATGAGATAAGCCTTTTAGGGTTTACGGATACTATTTTTAATTTATCTTCTTAAGATAAATAGTATTTAAAAATAAAGAATACAATTTTGAATATTTCTGCTAAAAAAAAACAGTATTTAATATTTAGGATACAACTTTGAATATTTCTTCTAAAGAAAACCAGTAGAGGTTACGACTACGAATATTTATTTTTTTAAGATGGAAAGTATTTAAAATGTATTTAATAATATAGGATAAGTTTTTGAATATTTCTGCTAAAAAAAGACTGTATTTAAAATGTAAGAATACAATTTTGAATATTTCTTCTTAAGGAAATATTCGTAGTTGTATCCTCTAACTACGAATATTTCTTCTGAAGATAGAAAGTATTTAAAAATACAGACCAAGATTCTTAATTTACCTTTTAAAAACAGTATTTGAAATATAGGATACAGTTTTAAATATATATTTTCTAAAGATAAACAGCTTTTAAATTACTTTTGAGCAGAACTAGAAACTGATAACAAATGATGCCATTAATTATAAGCCAGACATCATTAATAACCCACGAAAAAAGTGATTGACCAAGGCTGTCTCATAAAGCTATCAAGTCCATTTGAAAGGATAAAGGACACTCGAAACGATTCTAAAGTGAAGCCTTTAAAGCAGTAAAACAAAACTAAGAAATATTTAAGTTTCAAGCTCTCATTTAATCCCATTAAAATCATTCTTTAATCGTTTTATAACCCTACGACTCAGAGGATTGTCCAAAGTGGGACACCAGGGGAGAATAAGGAATTAAAGGACTCTCTTGCTCCTTGGGGTACTCACTCTTGCACTCGTTGGCATCGTTGTCGGTGGCCCTGCCCCAGGGACGGTCAAAGTAGAAGGGCTTGCAGCGCTCGCACTCGGGTCCGGCGGTGTTGTGCTTGCAGGCACAGGTCATGGCCAGCTTGGCGCCCAACTGCATGCCGCTGCTTCCAATGGTCATGCGTCCAAAGTGTCCGCCCAGCGTGGCTCCTCCTCCCGGTGAATCCTCATCCTGTCCATCATCCTGATCGGCTCCAGCTCCAGCTCCGGCTCCCGCTGCCGCACCCACTGTGGCCACACACTCGGAGGCATGACCGTTGCACTTGCAACGTCCGCCGACGGCAAAGTCTGAAACGGCATAATGCTGCGATACGGGCAGAGGAGGAGTTGATGCCGCACTGGAACTCGGTGTACTTGAAGGCACTGTCTTCCCGGGCATACTCTTAACCAGCAACGGCGGCTGCGTCGATGTGGTGGCCGCCAGCTTGCTCTGGTAGTGCTTCTCATAGGCGCTGTTCCCCTTGTGCTTGGAGGAGTGACGCTTGCCGGAGGTGGCGGTGGACTCGCCATCGCTGGCATAGTCCAGATGCAGGTCATCGTCCAGCTCGAGGTGCTTCTTCGGCTCCTCGTACTCCTCATCATAGCCGGCATCGGCACTGTCATTGTCCTGCAGATTATAATCATACTCGTCCTGCTCCCCATCCAGCTCCAGGTCAGGATCATCGTCGTCGTCGTCAACCTCCCGGCTGCTGCCCATCTCATCACTAAAGCTGTTGGCATTGCGGGACTTCAGGAGCTGCGGCGGCAACTCCAGTCGATGGAAGACCACCCGAATGTCGGTGGCCGTCACCCAGTCCTGCAGAACCAGCGAGGCGTCCAGGTCATTGGCCGAGGGACGTCCCTCCAGCGTATTGAAGGCAAAGCGCTGGGCTCCACCGCCGCCAGCACCGCCGGCATCGTGCTGGGCATTGATGCAACGTGCCTCCTGCTCATTGAACTTGGAGATCTTTGCCCGATCCGGGCGGCCGTAGAACTTCTGGCACTGCGAACTGTAGAACTGGAAGGGCTGCCAGGTCTGGCCAAAGTCCGAGCTCTTGAAGATGGCCAGGGAGTCGGGGCGCGGCGAGCGCGGGCAGAAGGAGAGCGAGATATAGGTCAGCTCGTACTTCTTGCCCAGCGACAGGGTCAGGGTCACATTGTCCGGCGGCGCCGAGTCGGGGTCGTGGGGCACATTGACCGCTCCCGAGCGCCAGCAGGTCACATTGCTGGGATTATTCAGATCGGTCAGAGCTCCGGCTCCATACCGCTGATGCGGCTCACAGAGGCGGCACTCGCCGGCGCTGCCGTCGCGGAGCAGCTCGCAGTACCGCTCCGGCTGCTGGGCGCCGCACACGCTGGACGCCTGCACCGGATTGCCGTAGGCGGCGTTCACGAAGCTCGGCAGGCACTTGCGCGGCTTGCCCTCGAAGTAGCAGGGATCGTTGGCCGAGATGCCGCCGGCGGCGGAGATGGCGGCGGGTCCGACGGCGGCCAGCGCCAGTAGCAGTGGCAGGATGAGGCTCCTCATGCTGGCGGACTGAAGAACCCTGGTTGGGAGAAGGAAGGTATTTTTTTTTTGGGATGATGTACAAGGAGCGGGTTGGGAGGCAATGCCGCCGTAAGGCTCTCATATTCCGGGTTTCACTGAGTTTTTCGTGTTCGATTTTGGGGAATTTTTTTTAAACCAAAAATCACTTTGAATATATCTCATTTCAAGGAAATGAAACATTTTTTAATATCAAATTAGATTGTATACCCTTTTTGGGTATTATAATTTTATTTTTAAGCCATTTTTACTATCATTATTTTTATTATTTCAAAAACTACATTAATTTCAGACCTGTTTTGTCTTCATTTAAATTGTTTAATTAAAATTTAATTAAATTTTAGGATAATAAAAAAATGTTTCTGGGAATTACTAAGCACTCTCTTTTAAGTAAACTATTTGCTCACATCAAAATAATTATAATTTCACAAAAAAAATCAGCCAAATTATTACTATTAATTTTTTAAATTCCAGAACTAAGTTGAACTTATAATTACATCACTTATTTCAGACTTGTTTTGTCATCTTTTAAATTGTTAAATTAAATAGTTAGCTTTAAATATTTTCTGTACGCTTTTAAGCTTTTTAAACACTTCTTTTAAAGTAAAAAATTATAGTTTCACACAAAAATCTGGTATTTTGGTTTAGAAATTATATTTCAAACTTTGATTTATGTAGGTCAATGGAAAAAAGTTTCCTTTCTGTTTAAATAAATATATTTAAAAATCTTCTTCTTAGACTTGAAATTGCCACTAAAAATAAATATCATAAAACACCTTAGACCTTGACTTTTCACTAATAATAAATTGCTGAATTCTGGAATGCTATCAAGGAATAATTTAGTTCGTATTGTTATGCCGCTGGTAAAATTTTTGAATGTTGCTTAAGAGTTTCCTGCTTTAAAAATTATATTTTAAGGCTGATTTTATTTTTTAAACAATATATTTTTGGTTTCCTTTAAATTTTTACTGTGTTTTAATTTATTTATCTTTATAAATTATAATGATTTTAATTTAAAATTTAATGAAAGCCATTATTGAAGTACAAAAGGTGCTCCTAAAAGTGGGACACCTTTGTGTTTTGATTTTTATTTTTAAGTAAGTTTCACTTTCCTCAAAAAACTATATGATTTTATGATTTTAATTAAAAATTTTAAGTAAAAACTATTAATTTTTAAGTACAAAAAAATGCTCCTTAAACTCCTTTGTGGTTTGATTTATTTTCCCAATTTTTAAGCCAAAATGAACTTTAAACTCGAAGGAAACTCTGGAATATCAGTGCTTAGGGATGTCCTGGAGAACGTTACGTACATTGGCTCGAATACACGATACCTCGCACTCCACTCCACTCTCTTTCTCTTTCTCTCTCTCTCTTTCTTTTATTCTTGTTCTCACTCTCTTTCTCTCTTTTGTAGTTTTTAGTTCTTTCACTCGCGAAGAACACGGGTTGATCGCGATCGCGGTCACCAAAACAAACAACAACAAAAATAAAGACGCGACGACGGCTACGCGGCGGCACTCACGACGTCGACAGCGGCGGCAGCATCAGCGGCAGCAGCGACGGCGGCGTCACTGAGTCTGTCACGGCATGCAACAGCTGCTCGTCCGTCTCCCCGGCTCAGTCACAGTTCAGAGTTCGGTTCTGGGTTCCCGTTCCCAAAAATTCTCAAACAGCCAATTCTCAAATCTCAATTTCTCAATATCTCAGTTTCTCAATTTCTCTACTTTCTCAGTTTCTCCGGGCAGCGTTGCCACTCGGTCAACGGCCAGCGTGGTTCTGTTCGCAGCGGCGAGGTCCTAGCGCCAACTTGGCCCAAAAGTGTCCTGATGCGCCGCTCTCCGTCCCGGAGCGCTTTGTTCCGACTTCCGACTCGGTTTCGGTTTCGGTTTCGGTTTCACCTCCGGACTCGGAGTCGGCACGGCATGTTGCGGAGGCTGGTCGCACTTGCACTCTCACTCGCACTCGAACAAAAAGCAACAAAAAGACACGACGCGCGCCTCGGGTTCGGGTCTTGGATTTCGATTCGGATTCGCGTTCGTTTCGTTCTCGTACTCGCTCGGCGTGGCTCGTGTTTGCGCCGCTCGTTGTTCACCTGGCAAACGTTTGTTCGGTATTGAAACCGAGGCTGGAGAGCGTGATGCTAATGATGCCATGTTGCTGCTGCCAGCGCACAGTGTGGTGGCGAGAGCAATGTTGGGGTAGAGAGAGATAAGTTTAATATTTTATTGTTTACAAAGATTTCATTTGCAAAATCAAATCGGGAGAAACTATTTTTATTTTATGGTGAATGTATATATTTTGTATCAGTAACAACTAATAATTAAGCATTTTCTATGCATCAATTTTGTTATTATTTTTAATAGATTTTTATAAACTTTTTTTCGGGTAAATCAAATTACAAAAAAAAAAAAAATCTCAACTCATAAAAAAAAACACATTTTTTTCTTTTAATTTTTAGTAGATTTAAAAATCTTACTTTATAAATCAACCCAATAATTTCAGTATTTGACCCACTGTGCACTGAGGGATGCTGCATGTATGTATGTTGCTACACAGCCGGCAGCATATGTTGCTAGCTCTCTTCTGCGTCGCGAGCAACATGTGCTTGCTGGCTGTGCCAATTGGGTTTCATTCAATAATTTAATAATATTTTGTGGAATGACTACGTAAAACCTAAAAAAATAATTAGATAAAAAAAAATAGTGTATAGACAAGAGATTTGTTAACTATTTTACCTTCTTAGACATTTGGGAAAAATAATCAAAAAGGCAGATTTTAGTAGGTCAAAGTAGGAAAATTATAAACTAGATTTAAATTGATTACTTTATCTTGAACAAAATGTAATTAATTAAGTAATTATATTTTCTTCAAGTTTAAAATAATAAATTGAATGTAACTAAACTATAATAAAATATAAAATCTTCTTCTCAAACTTTTTTGAGTAGCTATTTTCATATTAACTATTTAACTTTAATTTAATTTAATTTTTCGTTCAGCAAATATTTATTTATAGTGAAATAAATTTTCCCTTATACCGAAAAATATTTGTAGAAACAGAACATTTTTCTTTTAATCGAAACATTTTTTATTTTTGAATTAAGGTGTTAATTTTATGTAAAGAAATTATAAATAACAATTAGGCCTTTATTTAATGGGAACATGCTGCTCGTACTCATGTTGTCTGATGCTAATGTTGCCGCAGCATTTTTACTTTTAAGGCAACATTTGTGGCTGGCTCTCTTTTGTTAGCTTCATTTTATGTTGCCCTGAATTCTGCTATGTTGATAATGGATTTATGAGAAGAAGAATTACTAAATAGAGTTAATTTATATTTTTATTGTTTTAATCAGTTTCCCGCATTTAGTATTTATTAAAGAACTTTTGAAATTATATATTTTGGAAGTTTTTAAATAATTTACAATATTTTCTGTTTAAAAAAAATTATTTTTGTTAGTTTTTTGATCAAATATCTCAAGGTACAAAATATAATATTGATATAAACCAGTATCCTAGATGTCTCCATACCAAACTTTAACTCTGAACCTTCTATAATATTTGAAATTAAAAATTTGTATTTATTGCCACATATTTCTTCCACATTGTCTTCCCAAAAAGCCTTGCGATCCCCTTACCCTCGCCTTTCGATCTCAAAACTTCCGCTGTCATGATTTCCATGCTTCCATGATTCCAGGTTTCCCATTCACAACCGTGCAACGCAGACAGACAAGGAACGAACGATGCGGCCTGAGTGCGTGAGAAAGAGAGCTCTCTCCGTTGCGACGGAGAAGACACTGAGACGCCTGCGCAACCGATTTGTGCCTCCCCCGTGCTCCTCTCCCTGCCCGCGGCAACGCTTCCTGGGAAGCAGAAATCTTTAATGCCGCGAGCTTGCCCAGCGGCATGTCCCAGCCACCCAACTCCCACCGCCCCGCCCCCCTGCGGCCACTTCAGCGGACGCCCGCTGGCCAGTAATTTGTAAAGAGCGGCTTAAGAGGTACACGGAGAAAAAATACTGATGATGTGATGGAAATATATATGAAAAGAATGTAAGTTTAAACTTTTCTATAAATATAAATATTCATAATTATATACGGAATAAGATATATATATATATATTTATTCAAACGTGAGCGTTACCTCTTTTTTTTAATATAAAAAAATATTGTTACACGTTGTTGCAACTCCAAAGTCCCAGAGTTTACCATCTCTTCCGCTGCCAAATTGCTCTAATTTCTTTCGGTGTACAAGGGGAACGTGCCGAGAGAGATCTTTGCCAGGGTTTTAGCGTCGAAGCTTCCGTTCAAATGGACTTTACCTCAAACCGCTCTAACCCCCCTCCGGTAAAAAATCACTGGAAAATTTTTTGTTAAATTTAGGATTTTAGGATTTACAAAATAAATAAAGTTGGAAAACCCCTGAGCCGAAAAATTCTAAAATTAAACCCAAAAAGAATAAACAAAAACCCAAGCGAGTAAATGGTTTTTGTGTTTTTTTGGGGTTCAACCACCTTAAGTCTTTTTATATCGAGTGCTGGTTAACTGATTTTGTAAACAAAAAGCCTGCATATATAATTAACATTGGAGGTTGCCTCACCTGCTAGATAATATATTCCTTCATGCAGTTTGGGTAAATATTAAACCTAACTAAATATTAAATATCTCTTTATATATATATATATATATATGCCCTTTCTTTCGGTGTATTTCTTCTGGTCTGCTTGCCGCCTTTTGATTTATTGTTTTTGACATTTTTTTCGACATCGTGTCGTCGTCGTCGTCGTCGGCTCACATTTCTTTCGGTGCCCAGAGTCCAAGTCCGAGCTGGAGTCGCAGCGTTTCAAGTGGATTCGGAGCTGGAAATCAGCTCGTTATGTTTTATTTATAACGGATTTGTTGTTGCCCGCCGCATTTGGCTTTCCGTCGTGCATTGTTTATAAATATTTATGCCAGGCCGCACATGTGAGATGAGGACTTCTCCTTTTTGTGACCTGCTCCGGATTTGTTTTCGTTTTATTTCCCTCTCCCTGATTTGGGTCCATTTCGGTGGTGATGCCTCCTGATGTCCGTAATGGAATTTTAATTTTATTTGCTTACTGACTGGCCTAGCTGGCGAGGAATATATACTTTCTGTCCAAAGCGATTTCACTTTGCCCGGGAGTTAAAGTCAGCTCCAGTTTCAGCTTCAACTTGAGCTCCGATTTGAGTTCCAACTTGAGCTCCGGCTCCTGTCCAAGTCCCAGTGAGCAGCTCCTCCGCTTGACGATAGCTCCCGGGTTAAGGTGCACTCTAGAAAAAATTATATAAATTATATATGTTAACTTTACTTAAAATTTAATAACAAATTAACATGATAATAAGGCAGAGGCAGAGTCCTTCTAATTTACAAAAACAAGCTCTATTTAAGCTCTAAACTTCATTGCTTCGTAGGTAACTTAATATATAAACCTAAAAAATCCCCCTACATTTTTTTAAAAGTGCACCGAAAAAAAAGCTGAAGAAAATGTAAGCTGTAATTATGACGCCCCAATGCTGGTCGGGCGTAAATGGAAGTGGCCAGCACCTGATCATTACAAACATTATAGAACTGGCCCGACTCTGCGCCGACCCAAATGATGGCGATGGCGATGCTTATAGCTGGGCGTTCACGGGGAGGGGCGTGGCATAGGCTTTGCCAAATTGCTCACGATCGCGATTTATATGTGTATATACATTTTACAAACTAAAAAATAATGTTAAAGCCAAGGCTTTTTCTTTTCCGGAGTCGATGAAAGCGGTCAAAACGAGATGGGAGCAGGTGTAAAAAGTTTAAATACTTAAATTGAGAGAAAAGCATATACAACTAATAATAATCGCTTTAATTATATTTTAAATATTATAATTTATGGCTTATAATAATCTCATAAATAGTTATAGCTACTAGCTTTATAACTCTTTTAATTAAATACATAAATAAAGTTTATAGGACAGCTTCTCTCCTTTTAGAAATTAAATTTTCCTTTCAAAGGCAGTTTGTTTAATGGAAAAAATCTTACTATAACTCTTTCCATTTTCCTGGGTGGTCATGTTGTACATCATAAAATTCTAGACAAAACACAAATTAAACCATTTTGCATTTACTCACACTTTTCATGGGAGAAAACACAAGGAAACTTGAATGAAGATGAGTCTTTGATGTCTTAGAAAGGCAAAGTCAACTCCATAAGGGGAAGTTAGGCCTTAAAAAAGGAATTAAGATTTAGTTTATATATTAATTTTCAAATATTAATAATAATTTCCCTACAGCTGGAAAAATTTGTACAAAATATTAAGGCAATTTTATAAAGAAAAATGTCACCAAATTAATTCAGAATCAATACTTTATTTAATAAAAAATGTATATATATTTTTGTTTTATAAGCATTTATTAGATATATTTAAAAGATTTTTGTCTTAAATTTATTTTTATTTTTATAGTATTAAGTTGCATTTTATTTAGTTGTATTTCCTTTTTAGTTTTAAATTATTCAACCTGAGAGAGAAGCGCTCCTTTGAGGTTTGTTTATAACATAACACATACTTCCTGTCTCTGTCCTGCCTCTGTAGTCCACCATTCGATATCCATTTCAATCCCCAATCCCAATTCCCAATCTTTATCCCAATCCCCCAATCCTCTGGCATATTTATTTATTTGCATTTGTATTAAATTCTCAATTCATTTTCCAAAAAATTTCTCGGTTTGCTGCTTTCGAATGTTTGCTAGAGAACATTTTTGTTATTTCTCTCGTCTCTGATGCTGTTGCTGATGCTGTTGCGGTTGCTTCTATGTATTTCTAATGAGCCTTATGGGTGGCTGGACCACCTTTGCCACCCCGCACCCCCTCAGTGTGTGTGTGTGTGTGTAATTTCTTTCATTTAAATGATTTATTTATTTTTGCTCATTGCCTTTTCGCAAGCTTTTTGGCTTGCCCGACCCCTAAAATACATACAATACACTTTTTTGGCCAACACTGAGAGTTATTTTGTGGACCAAAGGCTGTATTTATAATTATTTTTCAACTTTTTAACGGCAAATTATAGGTTAATGATTAAATAGCCAAATTAAATTGAGGCCAAGGGTTTTCTAAAATCATATAAAAAGGAAGATGCATAAATACAACCTTTTTCCAGAGAGTCTAAAGTTTTAAAAAAATCCCTCTTGACCTTAGTCATCTTTTACTCCCTAAGTTCCTTAATTTTTCTCTGTGTATAATTGCCACAGTATGAGTGTGTGTGTGTGTGTGTGTCTTGCCCTGCATCCCCCCCCTCAATACCCAAGGCCCCCCCTCATTGTTGTGGCTTGCCAGAGCTGCTTTGGTTGCCGGTGTTTTTGCCGTTTTTAGTTGTTGCTGGGAAATTGCTTCTGGCATTTGATTTGTACATCATTTTTAACGAAGCATAAAGTTTTCTATATATATATATATATATATATATATGAGGAGATGGACAGAACCGAGAGACAGACAGAACACATCCTTGTTCCTGATGCTCCTCCTTCCCCATTCCCCAGCGAGTTAATGAACAAAAAGAACGTGGCATACAGATTGTATTATTTTTATTATTTCTGCCTTGTGTATTCGCTCACCGAAAAATGTTTTTTCAGTTTCCAGTGCGTTCTTGTGCCTGCTCCTGACAGGATATTAAATAGGCATTTTCATTTGCAGGAAATATGAAATCAACAGATTAGGAAATTACAATGGGAATGCCTCCGGGAGAGGCAAGGAAACAATTTGAATGGAAATTTAGGGAAAAATTTGGCACATTATCACACATTACTAGCGGCAGGATAAGAGCTTTGAGAGTTCTTATTTTTTATATATATTTTATTTTTAAATTATTTTATAAAATCGTGACAACTTTTAGGAACTCTGTTCCCATCGATCTCTCCAACGAGCTCAACGAACCGCAAAAGAACAAAAGAATCAGCGGAAGATTTCTACAGATCTTGAACGTTGCCACTGAGGCATGCCACAACGAGTCTTCCACTCGAGTGGCCGGGACCCAGGCGATGCACCATCCCATTCTCAAGTGCACCCAGTCCCATCAGCATCGCCATCATCGGCATCCCCAGCTCCTGGCTTTTAGCTTCTGTCTTCATCATCATCATCGATGGATGGGAGACTATCGGAAAATCACGTAATAGGCACGTAGGCCAAATATTTACTTAAGCCCCGGTCCCAGTCCGGGTCCGGGTCCGGGTTCCCGCTGCCAGTGAGAGGGGGGAAGGAGGCTCAGAGGGCCACATTAATGTTGTGGTGGCAACCAATTGACTTGGGAAGCGTGAAGGAGTAGCTGTAGCTGGAGTAGACAATGACTTCCTGCTGCAGTAGTTTGACTTAATTGCCCGCATTCACTGCAGCCATGCACTGTGAGAAAAAATGGGGAAATTTAATTAATTAATTAGCATTTTTTAATGATTTAATTTACACAAGTTGAGGTAAGATTTTAAGTGCAGCTATGCACTGTGAGAAAAAATGGGAAAATTAATTAATTAAATAATTTTGATTTTAAATTAAATAATAATTAATTAATTAATTAAAATTTTGCTCAAGTTGAGTTATGATTTTAAAGTCAAAACTCATGAAGATCTTTGTAGGAAAATGTTTCAGTTCTAAGTTAAAAAACTAACTTAAAATGTGTCGCTAAATTCGTACTTGGGAATTTTAAGGGCACTTTTGCTGAGTTTTTTTTCTTAAATTATCTAAAAAACACTTCAATTATGTACTACATATATTATATAAATATTATCAAGTGTATTACAAGTATTTTTAACTTGATAAAATTATAAAAAAATTATTTAAAGACACAATACAATTTTTTCTCTTTAAGTAGCATCCCTTTTTCCTGCCAGTGTGGCAGCTGTTCCGCTGCGAGTGCAACGTCAAGTTCAACATTTACTCGGGAGACGACGGTAAATAAGCCGCTCAGCTCAACTCCGCTCCGGTCCGTTCCACTCCGGAGTTGACTTTGCATTCCGGGTGTTGCCATAGTCGCTGGCCCCGTGGGATGGATGAGGCCTCTGTGGGATGGGATGGATATACAGACATATTCCTTTGATGACCTCCCGCGGCTGGGCGGTTGGGAGTGTTTTTTTTTTCTGGTTCGATCTGATGATCCCCGGTCAGGGGCCAATTCCATTGATTAGGCCAGTGCGTCGTCTGTCCAACCATTCGCCGTGGCTTTCCCAACGAGAATCCTCTTGAGGAAATTGCCAGCATACACAGCCTTCTCACACAAACAAAATAAAACCTTTGCAACCCTCGAGTGTGGCAAATATCAAAGTCAAACAAATGTGAAGTGGCGACAAGGAAAACAAGGGACTCGGTATGGGAATGGATGCGGATGTGGGATGTGGAAAAGTGAGCCAGAGGCGGAGGCAACAGCAAGTGTTTTGCACTAAAAGCGAAACTACTTAGCATTTGCCATCGAAGTTGGACTCGGAAGTTGGACTCCGGGACTCCGGGACTCGGAGAGACTCCCAGAGACGACCGGAGTTGGCCAGGCGGAAGCGGAAACAGCAAAGAAACGGGGGAAAAGTGAAAGCCCCAGACGAGGAATGAGGTCAAGAGACAAAATAGGCTTACTGACATGTGTGTCTGACTTTTCGTTTCGTCCGGGTGTGAGTGTGTGTGTGTTTGAAGGGGGGTGAAACCACTTACTCCCACTTCCACTCCCACTTCTCCACCCCTCATCAGGGCCACCCTCTTTGGAGTACTCGCCCCTTTGCGGAAATTTAACGGTCAAATCGCTTGACTTTTGCCTGTCCAGAGAGGCATTCCATAAGGTTCTTGGGCTCAGGGATGACTTAACCATTGGTATTCCATTGGGGAAATGGATTTCTTATATTTAAATAAGGATTTCTAGGGGATTGTCAGAAAGGTAAACTATAAAAGGGTATCTTTGCTACGAGTTTTCTCCTTTTTCAGGACAACTTACGCCTAATTAACTCGTTTGAGGCCCTAGAAGTTCCATCTGAAGCTGGCCAGAGTTCATTCCGTTGACCACCGGTCAGCTTGAGCTTGATTTACCGCTAGCATTCATTTGATTTATTCACCGAATCATGTATTAATTATGGCCCGTGCTCGACGGCAGTTCATTTCCCCGAAAAACACACATCAGATCGAAGCGGAAACGTACGGCTACAAGCTCTTTTGGGGACATGTTAAGTGAACAGTTTACTGTGAAATTGTCAAGAAAATGCGTGTTTAAGCCAGATTAAATGCAGTCCGCTCCAGATTTATGGCCATGTTGTTGTGTGTGCCCTACCTCCCTGCATCCCTACCTCCCTTCAGTGTTCGAATTCGTTGCGCTCGGCATTGTTCACTCCAATTATTTATGGGTCAGAAATTCATCTTGGCCAGGTCTCGAACAACAAGGGCTAACAGCAACTATAAATAAAGGCAATATCAAATTTCCAATAAGCCAGTTTTGAAAACGAGAAACTCACCACGCGCCCCACGCACGGCAACATGTTGGCGCGTCGGCAGGCGGCAATGTTGCTAACTCGCGTTGCCAACATGTTTCGCGGGGCGGCAGCAACAAGTTGCCAGGGACATGGCAGGAAATTGAAAGGGGAATTTGTCTTTGAACAGTTGTGGGAGGAATAACAGCACTAAATTTTGTAATTTACTTAATTTTTATTAAACTGAAAATATAAATATAGAATATAAATATAAAATATATCCTTGAAGGGTATTATGTTTTTATTTTGAAATCTGAAATGCAGTAAAGGAGTCATTTTGGACTATATAAACTATATATATTCTTGACCAGCATTAACTGCTGAAAATAAAAATATATATACATTTTTCCACTATTTATTAAGTAAAGTAATCGAAAATAAATTTAATTTATTAGGAAGACTTAATTGATCATGTGCCAATTTTTGTAATTTACTAAAAACTATCTTAAAAAGGAGTTTCAAATTAAAATTCATGCTTTTTTTGGGTTATGATATTGTTTAACTTAAATTTGCCTTAAAAAGTATCGATTAAAAATATTTGTCGTAAAAATAGTGCATTTTTGGATTAGTTAAGATTCATTTCCAAAACATAGGGACTCCCAAAGTTAGCTTCTTTCCTTGTTTAAGAATTTATTTAGTTATTTTTTTTTTTTTGTTTGCATAGTTTTTCAATTCATTTTATGTCTAGGCTGACAATTTTGAAAATTATGAAGAAACTTCGCATGTTTTTGCGTTCAAAAAAGTTAATTACACTTGCAAATGCAATTTTACTTTAATAATTTTTGCTCTAATATATATTTTTAATATACATTATTTACTGATCATAATTTTTTTTAAATTTATTTTTAGTTTAATTTAAATCCCTTGCTACTCCTATTACTTTACCCTTATCTGTAGGCTGTGTAGGGTTATGGCTTGATTTGAAATTGGCGATCAGGCCAACAGAAAGAGAGAGAGGCGGTGGGCGTGTCCCACGTGGGCGTTTTTTGTCTTTTTTTTTTTTTGTTTTTGGGAGGAAAACCGCGCGCAGTCAATATCGAAAAAGTAATTAAAGGCAGCGGCGAGACATTGGCGATGCGATGCTGACGCTGATGCTGCAGCGGCTGCTAAATGCTGATGCCAGTCGCAGTTAAGCGCTGCCACAGCCACGCCCCCCTCCGCCCACTGTCTACTGTCCGTCGTCCGGCGTCCGGCGTCCGGCGTCCTGTCAAGTGCAATACGTGCCACAAATGCAGTCGCCCAAAAATTGCCGGACCAGCAATAAGATGGCAAATGGCACATGGCCACATGCCAGTTGCAGGTGGCAACGAGCTGGGAAATACCCTTTAAAATATTTGAATTTAAAGGTTTAATATATAAAATTCTAAGTTTGTGGAGTGTTTTTTTACTAAGCTTGATTTCTTTTTATAATTAATGGGATATTAGATTGGAAAATATGCCTAAAAGTATGCCAGCTCAAAATTATGTTATTATTTTATATTGTTCTATGGTATTATTATTTAATATATAAGAAATTAGATTAATTTAATTTTGTATATAATATTAATACTATAATATTATGTACAACATTAAATTAACGTAATTTTAACTTATCTTTTAAATACATTTGAGCAATATTTAATTTTGAGAAAGTTTTGATGATTTTGAAATATTTTATTTTAGAAAAAGTATAAATTTTGTATGAAATATTAAATACATTTACTTTTTAAATCAATTTAAACAGTATTTATTATTAAAAAAAACATAAAACCTTTGAGGAGAGCCAAATTTTCACGAAATGATCCACTCCTCCATTAAATTCATTTTATATCTGGAAATATTTCTAAATAATTGTTCTTAAAGCCAAAATTTTAGGAAAAAATCTATAAAAATATAGAATAATATATTAATAATATAATAATAATATAATAAATATATATCCTTATCATAAAGGTGACTATGTTTCCACAAACATTATTAGATCTTTTCTATATCCCCCAAAACTCCACAAAAATTCCCTGCAAAATTTCGGTACTTTCCCCTCCCCCTCACACGCCCATCATTAGCACTGGCGATGGGCATTTGGCGATTCGGAACTTATCTCGCCGTTGATACACTCGCATCCTTTTGCCACCGGAGGCCACCGCAAAAAGGACAACAATGTCGACAATAACGGACGACAACAAAACGCATCCGTTTTGTGCAACGCAGTCGACAATTATCAGCGACATGAGCAAACCAATTGTTCAGGTCGAGAGGGGGGAGGGTGGGGGGTGGAGAAGGGTCATGCCTATATCCTGCGTCCTGCCGGATGCCAGCCCTTGTGTGTGTGCAGGAAGCGAGGGCGATAGGCCCCTCCTCCTCCGTTCATTTGTGTGTGTAATTGTTTGCCAGCTACACTGATTACGGTGTTCCATAACAAGGACGATTTTACACATTTATTCAATACGTCTAAGCATCGCTTAAGGACTAGGCACAGACACAAAAAAAAAATACAAGAAAAATTTAATTATAAAAATAACAAATAGAAATAAAAATAACGAAAATACATGTAGGTCTTAGGTTAGTTTAGGTCACGGGGGCTCCGTAGGTCTTAAATCTAATTACAAAAAAAAAAAAACAAAGAATAAAGGATAATATTTTGTAATTGTACACATTGGTTAGGTAAGGTGGATGGGGGGGAAGAGAGGAGGCAGGAGACAGGAAAGAAAAACTATGCAAACTTGAAGCTCTAATTATAGGTTCTTCTTGTTATATTTTCCCTAACATCAGGAAGATCCTTGCTAGCGATCCTGTCCAGCTCCTGCTCCTGCCAGCTTTAAGCCCGCGGAAAGTATGTATGTACAAAGGAAAGATTGGGAAGAGGTTCCGCTGCAAGCCGCCCTAGGCCTTGTCCTTGGCCTCCTCCTGAACATAGCCGGGATTCTCAATGCCGCCTTCGTTTCCGGCAGTCACCGTCTCCTGCTTAATCGGCGGATGCGGTTCAGCGGCATGCTCCAAGGACTCGTGTATCACATTGGCCACAATGCCATTCATCTGACCCTTGGCCTCGCTGGCCAAGGCCAAGGCTTCAATGGGATTGATATTGCCATTGGGATCCTTGACAGAAGCACGCTCCGCATCCGAGCGCGTTAATTTACCCCGCTGCCGCACCTGGAAGCGGTACATCCACCTAAAAAACATTAAAAGATAAATGAACAATAATTAAAATGAAGATAGAGAATATCCCAGAAAACTCACAAAAATATAATCACAGAGAACATGGTCAGACCGCCGCCCAGCAGGAAGAACGCACCCGGCAGCACCCTCAGCGTGGCCGCATACAACGTCGTGTACATGGGGGCAAAGACCATGGGCATAAGGGCCTCTGCCACACCAAACAACGAATTAACTTTGCCCAGCTCATCCTTGGAGACCAGCTTGGTGGCTATCGAACGCATGGCTATGAAAGCAGTGCCATTGAAGATCTCCACCAGACCGCCCAGATACATGTGCCACGGCAGTGTGGCAAAGGCATACACAAAGGAGGAGAGAATCTTCGAGGTGCTGGACAACACACCCACCAAGGCATCATCGATGTTCAGTTTGTGCGACAGAACGCCCACACAAAAGATGACACCAATGAGGCCCGTGAACATGGCATAAGTGGAGAAGAAACTAAACTCCACCTCGGACCAATTGAAGCGGAAACGGGTGAACAGATACGACACAGCCATCTCACCGTGCAGCGGACCAATGATCACCATTACCACAATCATCAGCAGGATGACACGCTTCCGTCGCTGATTCTCGCCCTTCTGGAAGGCCACGCGGAACGTCTGCACCACATGCTCCTTGTCAAAGAAGTCAGCCAGCAGGCTCCTCTGTTCGGGACTCTTCTCTGGCCGGGCCACTGGTTCCGCCAGGAAAAAGAAGCCATACACAAAGGCGATGACATAGAAAGCAGCCGATATGGAGAAGACGCCATAGAAACCAATTTGTCTGCAAAAAAATTGTATAATTTTTTAACCAAAAAGATAAGAATCCCTTTTAAAAAACTCACTTGAGCAGCACCCCGCTAAAGGCCATGCCAATGGGCACACCCACCGAGAAGCAGACATTCAGTATGCCAATCCTTAGGGTTCGCTCCTCCTCTGTGGTTATATCCGCTATATAGCTAAAGACGCCCATCAGCATGGTGAACCAGCCACCGCTGAGGGAGGGAAAAATGGCCTCTGTCAAGGCGGCGGCCTCCATGGGCGTCTTCTCGAAGTAAACGCAAAGCATGAGCCCCACCACGCCCAGGAACTCGCCCACCACAGGGATGAGTATACAGGGCTTTCGCCGGCGATGACGATCACTCCACGAGCCCCAGAACAGGATCAGCAGGCAGGGAAACAGACTCTGAATCACTGTCTTCCAGGCGGCCATCCTGGCCACCATTTGCTGTATGGTTTCCTCTTCCCTGCGAAGAATATATAATAGTAAAGATAATCCTTTTGGTAGAATCTCTAATATCCTTACAGTGTGTAGTTGGCAGTCTGGCGGCGGGTGAGGGCATCGCACACCTCATCTCCGTAGGCCATGTTGACGCGACAGGCCTTCTCCAGGTTAAGGTTCTGGGTGGCCAGGTTAGAGAGCACGCTGGGCATGATGTAGGCGGCCAAAATGGGCTCCACGGTGATGTTGTTGGCCACCAGGCGGATCTTTTCACGCCAGGTGCGCTTCGGGGGCATGCTGACGGTAGAGTCCTTTTCCTTGCCACTTTCGTTGGGCTTAATTTTGTCCTGGTTTTGGTTCTGGAGCTGACTCTGATTTTGGCCTGAATTGGCTGTTAACTGAACTGTGGTCACTGGGGAAGGCGGTGCATGATTGACCGTATATTTGCCAAATTTGGCATCGCCCAGGCTGCCGTCCTTGGGTGACATTGTTAAAGGATCTGTAAAGAAAAATATTAAAATATTAATTAAATATTTACAAATGTAAACCAAACAAAAAACAAAGAAAAAACCTCTAATTCCTTTGCTCTTTGCTTTAAACACAACATTGTCAACTCTGACAGTCTTCCGTTATCGATAACGTTATCGTTATTAATCGGGAATTCCCCGCCTCCAGCATCCGCTTGTAGGCCCCTTAATGAGATGTGTTTGGAGAACGAGAGGGAATCAGAGTTCTATATGTCATGATATACACCTTTAGATACGACTTGTAATTAGTGGAACTCCCATCACTTAACACCCGGGGGAATGGAGGAGGTTTTTGGAAATCCCAGACAGACAGACAGCCAACGGCAACAAAGTTTTCATTTTTCATTTGGCTTTCCACTCGATTGCTTTGTACTATGTAGCTTTTTTTTTTTAATTGTTTTGGCAAGTGCATTTGTCGATTTTTGTTCGGCGAATGTCAAAAGTGTTTACACAATTGTTGCTTAAGGCATGTGCCAGTCCACACCTCCATCCATCCATCCATCCATCCATCCAACCAGTCCTCCCTCCGTGCCTCCCTCCATTCAACAACCATTTAACCATTCGCCAAGCGCATTAACCTTATCTTGGCAAATTTTCGAAGCCCCGACGAGTCTTTAAATTTACAAAACAATGACGATTGCGGCTGTGGATTTGTGTCTTTACATTATATAGATATTTATTTGGGCTCAGAACTGTACATGGTTAAATATTTGGCAGACAGATAGCTTTTTTAAATGGGGAAATATTTAATATTTGGACTATTAAATACCGGGACTTGCTAGACTCTTTGTTGGTTGTGTGTTGCCTTTGAGATTATCTCCTATTTATATATTTCGATTAATGTGTTTTTGGGTTAATTTAAAATAGTAATTTTAACTGTAAAGAAAGTAATTCCCACCTAAATGAATGAATGAAAAAATCAAGCTTTAATAAAAAAATAATATTAATAATTAATATTTGGGATATAGATAAATATTTGAAGAAAAAAAAAACAAACTTAATTTGATAAATGTAATATTTTTAAATATATCAAGCCTGAAATAATATTAAAAATATCGTAAACTTTGACTTAAACTCTGATTTAAAAGATCGACAACATCATATCAAAAATATCGTAAAATTTTATATACCAATTTTCAAGTATTAAAAGTTATCGAAATTATCGGTTACATTTTTCAATTTTTGAAACAAGGAAATTTGCTATAAATTATTAAACATTGATAAATATTGCATTTGATAGGAAAAAAAGTATATTATTTAATATAATAAAATATAAAATAGTTACTAAAAAATTCAAATATGTTATAATATCGAAAAATATCGTTTTAAAAGCTCGAATATCGATAACATGTAAAATTAACCATAAAATATTATGAAATACATTCTTCTATCTGACTGAATATATTGGTCTGATATATTTTTGTACAGAACATATATTTAATGTACTATATTGCAACTTAAAATTATCGTTTTATCGATTTGCAACATTTTCCCTGTCATCTCTATTGATTTGAAATCGCTGCCACGCCACACATATACAATATACCTTTGTCTAACTTGCGAGTAATTCAAATTAACTGAAATTAGGCAAAGTTAATTGACCTTGACAGGTGCTCACACACTCGCACTCGCACACACACCTTTGCCTAGGCGAAGCCCCAGCGACCCATAAAGTGCATCCGTGACCGTTTTAATCCCCAACTTCCGCCTGGCGATGACGCAGTCGAATCCACTGGCCAAAACCAGCATAGAAAGCAACGGACAAAGTCCACCCACTTGGGCCAGACTAGAGCCCCAAAAGTAATGATCAAATTCCGCGAATAATAAAAAAACAATATACACTAATTACTGACACACACACACACCTGTCGTCTGGGTATTTCTTTAACTATTTTTTTGGCTGGGAAAACAGGCTTGTTGCCAAAATTGCTGGTTATCTCATCTTTTTTCGGGGATCTTTACTATATAGCTCTCGAGTGAGAGCAACTTAAATAGTTAATTATCTGAGGCAAAAGCAGGCGAGATTTGTCGCTTTTGCCTCAATTGCCTTTAATTGCGGCAGATGAGCATTTAAAGAATCGAGACACAGGGGAATATATGCCCTTATATATAAATATATAAATATATATATATATAAATATATATATGTATATATATGAGTGTGTAATCTTGTGACTTCTTTAACTAATTTATAAGAATTTAATATGTAGATGTAAGTATTTAAACAAATTCTTTAGCTTTTAATTATATTAATTTTGTATCACTAAATATCTATTTGACAACAATTTGTATTGTCAGTATACTAAAACCTACGTTTAGTTTTACTTGCAATTTAAAAACAATTACTAAATGAGAGAATATGAAAATATGTAGCACTTCTTTAACAAATTTGTAATTATTTTAAATATAAATATAAGTTAAAAGTCAATCTCTTTACCTCTCAATTATATTCCTTTTGTTCCACTGAAAAACCTCTTTGTAATTAATTTTTTATTGCCAGTGTAAAACCCACTTAAGATCAGTTTTTTTTTTGCAAAAAACAGCAATTACAATTTTTTGCTGAGACCCTGAATATTGGCCGAAGAGCTCTTGACATTGAATCGTTATTCTTACATTGAGAAAATCATTATTTAGCCAAGATTATGAGACAGAGACGTGCATTGAACCCGCTGTGTAAAAATGTGTAAAGAGGTGCTACTGGCGGCTTGATTTGAGGTCATTTTAAACACCGATCGGTCACGTATATATGTAAATATATATATAAACTATAGGCCACTATATTTATGGCCAAGTACTGTTATTGATGGCTCTTCGTTTGGCTGAGCGGCATATTAACTAGCCAAGAGTCGATGGCCCTGGGGACATGTGCAACTCCAGGAAGTGTTTGTATATATATAAAACCGAAATGGATATATTTCATAGTCATAGCTGGTTTTAAAGGGGAAATTTTAGCCAAATAATAAATGACAAAATTTTATATATGCATTTTGCATTGATCATTAATCAAGTAAACAAGTAACAAACAAATTTGAAAGTCAGTTTTAGGTTTAACTGGAAAATTAAATTATTTACAATCAGGTTTAAGGTTATGATAACATTAAGAGGTAAAAATAAAAACCCTTTAAAAATCTATATTTGAACAATATATCTCTCTGTGCACTTAACCGTTAGAGTCTTCCCACGATATGATTCATGACGAATAGAAGATAAAGCCCTGTGACAAACGGAATTACAGCAATTATTAGCAAATACAGCCCATTATTATTTGTTATTCTGTATAATTTTCTTTTTTTATTTTTGATTGTGCTATTATTTAATTTTTGTAATCTTGATTTTTTTTTTTTTTTTGTTTTTTTGGGAAAACTGCTGCTTTGCTCGGCTCACTTCCGGCGGCAGGTTGACAAAACTTTTCACACAAGCGTATCGAACGAACGAACGGTTGGCGCCCCAATTTAACCATTTACGTTATTAATTGCATGTGTACGCCAGATACAGTACAATGTGGCACTATAGATACAGGTACAGATACAGATACAGATACAGCTTTAGATACAGCTACAAAAAAAAATAACAGTAGATACAGCTACAGATACTCGGATGCGGATACAAAGACACGGCTGCGGAGTCTGCCGGTGACATAAACTTTGGCCTTAGTCCTTGACTAAATTGGGAATAATTAAATACAATTAGCTGGCAAAATCACAGAATCAAAAAAAAAACAGTAAATAAAAAAGCAGAAAAAAATAGTAAAGAAAGAAAAAAAAACCTTTCATGTTGCTTTTATTTATGCACAATTCAATGCTAAAGTTAAGCGCTAAAAATAGTTAACTAAACAGAAGCCAGTTCGTTTGTATTTGCACACTGAGAAAAATGTTAAAGAAAATCAAATCATAAATATGATAGCTACTATGACCTAAAGACAGTAATTTCTTTCAGTGCAGCGCGGAAGTTCCGGCAAAGCAGAAGCTACTTTAGGAAAATAGAGAAAACAGAGAGAGAAAAAAACACACACAGAAACAGGGCAGCAAAACAAAACAAACACAGTTAACACTTCAAACAAAACAAAAAAAAAACAACAAAAAAATGTGATAAAAAAAAATTGATAAAAAAATCTGATAAAAAGCAGACAAAAAAACAATATAAAATAAAAAACAGAAAAGTCAGCGATCAAAATAATGATAAACGAGCCAGCAATTTGGACAATCAAAACAACAGCGACAAAGACTCATCTCATTCGGCAAATATAAAAAGGCGAAAAACAAGCGAATTTAGAATAAATTAAATGCGATTTGTGTAAATTGATTCAGACCATAATTATAATTAATTCGGCTTGACAAATGGTTTGGGAAATGGTTCGCGAAATGTCCACAGAAAAAAGCAGGCTTGCCAGGGCAGCCCAGAGACATCACCAAGCCTGAACCTGCTTTGGGTTAATAAACTGACCTGGCTTTAAATATTACAAATTCAAATTGAATTAGAAAATAAACAGGGCTAGGAAACCCCCCTGAATATAAATATATATTCCAGTTTTGATATTTATAAAATATATGCCAAAAGATCTGGTTTTGTTATGGATCATTATGGAATTTAAATTGCAGATATTCTTGATGGATTCGTGGAAGAAATTGAAGCTTTCTATGGGTTTGATTGATTAATTTTATGATGGTATTTAATTTTGTAGTAAAATGATATTATTTTCTATATATTTTTGAACTTTAAGAATTATTCTTGTGTGAGAAATACATAAAATAAGCTTTAATATCATATTAACTAGACATCATAATTACTTTTTAAATTGCAAGTAAATTTGGATGCGATCAATAACCTTTGTGGGCCTATTTTTTATTAAGATTTATTTTTAAATTTTAGTTAAATGTATTTCAGATTATTTTTAACATCATATAACATTTTTATTTATTTAAAAAAAAAAATATATATAAAAGTAGGCAAATAAAATATGTCAATAACCAAACCATAAAAAACCTAGAAATTTCAATTGAATTTTAAGTTACACGTTTAGGATTTAATTATTTTTTTGGCAAGTTTTTTTCCTTACTAATAAAATTTATTTTCTTTGTATTGCATTTTTAATTTTATTGCTCATTATTTAAAAAGCAAAATGTGCAAAATTATTATTTAATTATTTTTTTGGCAAGTTTTTTTCCTTACTAATAAAATTTATTTTCTTTGTATTGCATTTTTAATTTTATTGCTCATTATTTAAAAAGCAAAATGTGCAAAATTATTATTTAATTATTTTTTTGGCAAGTTTTTTTCCTTACTAATAAAATTTATTTTCTTTGTATTGCATTTTTAATTTTATTGCTCATTATTTAAAAAGCAAAATGTGCAAAATTATTATTTAATTATTTTTTTGGCAAGTTTTTTTCCTTACTAATAAAATTTATTTTCTTTGTATTGCATTTTTAATTTTATTGCTCATTATTTAAAAAGCAAAATGTGCAAAATTATTATTTAATTATTTTTTTGGCAAGTTTTTTTCCTTACTAATAAAATTTATTTTCTTTGTATTGCATTTTTAATTTTATTGCTCATTATTTAAAAAGCAAAATGTGCAAAATTATTATTTAATTATTTTTTTGGCAAGTTTTTTTCCTTACTAATAAAATTTATTTTCTTTGTATTGCATTTTTAATTTTATTGCTCATTATTTAAAAAGCAAAATGTGCAAAATTATTATTTAATTATTTTTTTGGCAAGTTTTTTTCCTTACTAATAAAATTTATTTTCTTTGTATTGCATTTTTAATTTTATTGCTCATTATTTAAAAAGCAAAATGTGCAAAATTATTATTTAATTATTTTTTTGGCAAGTTTTTTTCCTTACTAATAAAATTTATTTTCTTTGTATTGCATTTTTAATTTTATTGCTCATTATTTAAAAAGCAAAATGTGCAAAATTAAGGTATCATAATTAAATTATAAGTTGCCGTAAATCTGGCTTCATTAAGTGGCCGAAAGTACTCATTTTTGAGTAGTGTTTTTATCTTAAATAATATGAAATCTTTTTAAAATTATTGTTTATATATTTTTTGTTTGATTAACATTATTTTTCTATAATTAGAGATTAAAATTATGTCAAATAATCATATTTTTTATAGAGGATAATTTATAACTTAAATTTAAATGCTTAAGTTAATTGAATGACTTTTTGCATATATTTTTGACTAGTATTTACTTTTCACTGAAATATGTTTACTTTAAGGCTTATATTTTTTCTATTTTACTTTAAGGCTTATATTTTTTATATTTTACTTTAAGGTTTATATATTTTATATTTTACTTTAGCTGAATTATTTAATTGATTTATAAAGTACACTTTACAAATTTCTCTCTCACTTTTGTAAACATTTTCGACAACCCTAAGCGAAAGCCAAAGAGCCGTCGGATGGCGCAGATTTGATTTAATTTACATGTCGTTAATAAAATTAGGAAAAAAAAACAAACAAACAAACAAACAAACACAAAAAAAGACTACACACACATATTATCACACTGACACACGCACATTGCTTGGACTCTCGGCACACACACTCCCACACTGAAAACGTTTTTTGTGGGAATCCCCGCCTGCTTTTCCCCCACTGGACTTTCCACCGCTTTTACCTGAGACTCGCTAGGCTGGCTGGTCAGGTGTGTTACTCCTTTCGCTGTGGCTGCTGGCACTGGGAAGCTGTTCCTCGAATTGCAAACAAAATCCGCTCAAGTCGACATGGCGGCTGCAGATGCAGCGGGTGGCGCTTCTCGGGAGGGGGAATTGAATTAAAGGCACTTGTGCTCTCTGTGTGTGTGTTGCGTTGTGTTGTGCGGTGTGCGGTGCCTGGCGGTGTCCAAAAAAAATTAAACCCAAATCCCAAAGCCAAACCAGCGGCGTTGAGCTTAACTCGGATACTAAAACGTTCGCTGGGACAGTAGCCGCCGCGTCGTGCGGCACCATCGCTGCCACGATCGGCAGAGGCACCGCATCGCAGCTCAACGAGTGTGTGCGGGTGTGCGAATATCAAGTGTATAGCCCACGATCGGTGTATAGATACTGTGACTGCCGACGACAAAGCCGGCGCTGCTGCAGCGCTCGATAAGCGCTAAACAGACGCTCAACAGGTGGGGGCCACCTGTAAGACAAAGACCCGATCGCATTTCCCAAAAAAAAAATATAAAAAAAAACAAAATCCATTATGAAAAAATATATCAATTACAATCGGAAGCATCACGGATAATACAGAGTATAGGGATATCTATAGCCCAAAGACAAAGGCTTTGAACAATGGTTCCTCGAGTTGCAAAACATAGACCATGATAAGAGCTCCATAAAAAAAATATATAGAGTGTTGTAACAATTACACAATTTTTAATTAAACGGTAACTTAGCTCACCTGTATTTAATGGATATATTTAAACACTTAAATCTATATGAACTTGAGCAAAAATAATTTCCATCTCTACTTGTATTGTAAATTAGATTTTTACTCTACAAAACCCGAAAGTGTTGAACAATTTAGATAGCTTAAAAAAACACTGCTAGGTAAATCATACGATTCAACGAGGGAAATTCCAAATCACACATTCCTACGATAACTGATGCCGCAAGTACGCTCTAAAAATGCCTAAAATATGTCTCTAGACCAAGTGGCATGTTCTAATTCCACAGTTTTTTGTTCCCCAAACAACAACACACATTTGTATCTATCTATCCACACGGGCAATTAGCAGATGTGTACGTCTCCTCCTACAATAATAATCGATTAAATTGTAAAACTATAGCTTTTCCTGTCAATAGTATCTACGATCCGATATGGTGGCATACAATGTGTGTGCCAAAGTGCCAATTAGCAGATCGAATTTGCTGTTTTTAAGGAATTAATAACCAGAAAATTAAGACATGCTTACGTGGGAAAGGTACATCAATAGGATACCGTGTTTTTAAATGAAATTTATGGGTTGTAAGAGATTTTAAGCAAGGGGATACCGTGTAGTTGATAGGATTTCTGGGTTGGAAAAGATCTTTGAATTTGGAATACTGTGTAATTGATGGTATTTCTGAGTTGGAAAATGTTTTAAGATTCTTTGAAGGAAGGAAAGTAACCTAAAATATTGGTAAAATGTATAAAATTTATTCGAATTATTATTAAAATTGTTTATATACTTTACTACTTTAATACTTACTTTTATATACTTTCTTTTATACATTTATTATATAAATAATAAATAATACACCAGCTCTCTTGAGCAAACAGCTTTCTCTTGAATGGAGAACTTACCTTGAACTATGGTAATTTTTGCATAAAAATATAAATTAACATTATTTATTTATTATTATTTTTTTTTAATGTAATATATATTTATATATATAATAAATGTAACAATAATACAGATATTCTGTTCGGTGGACTGAACCCTTTTGAAAAGACAACTTTCTTAAACAAACAACTTTCTTGAAAGAAAATTTTTTTGTAAAGAAGAACTTTCTTGATGGAACAAGTAACCCTAAGCTGTGATAATTTCTATAAACATTTTACTTATATATTATAATTTATTTATAATATTTATATTATAGCCTTGTATTTGTATTTATCTTTAGTATTACATATTTATTTATTCTTTAAAAAATAATATAAAGAAGCAACTTGCACGTGCAGCTCTCTCTTTCAATTGAAATATTTGCTTTCCAAATATGAAATGGCAGAAGCGATCGGTCAGTAATCGTTATAACTTATATATACACACAGTAAACTATCTTGAGAATATATAGAAACAGTTGGCCAAGTAATGTGATATTAACGACAAAGCAACGAACAATGCCTCAACACGACACTTGTCTATATATTCATTTTCATTTTATGCCGATCATATAAGCGAATTTCAATTCCACGAACCATATAACTAAGTAGAAAGAATAATACAGAGAATTACGCTACAAAGAATTTACTTAAGAGCATATTAAATAAATGAACCAATAAATATGTACATAAGAAAATAAATATATAAATTATTAAAGAGGGAAGAAGTAAATATATAGATAAAGAAATATATAAATATATTTGTGTAAGGCCTTTAGTTGCTATAGCTTATCAAAATTTCGTGTAATTTTAAATTACGCATTAATTTCTCATTATTAATAATAATAATAATAATAATAATAATAATAATAATAATAATAATAATAATAATAATAATTATAATTATAATAATAATAATAATAAGAATAATAATAATAATATTTATAATAATAATAATAATAATAATAATAATAATAATCATAATAATAATAATAATAATAATTATAATAATAATAATAATAATAATAATAATAATAATAATAATAATAATAAGAATAATAATAGTAATAATAATAATATTAGTAATATAAATAAATAACCTAATCAAATAAAAAAAAATATTGGAAAATTATTGAACGTGGCTTGCTCAGGGCCCCATCGCTTCTCGAATTTCACTTTCCGTAGGCAGTGTAGTATCTAGTACATAGTATCTACTATCCAGTATCTAGTACTTTGTAGCTAGTAACTAGTAGTTACTTCGTGGTTAGTACCAGCTCGTGGCTTGCGGCAATCAGCGGCTCTCGAACGGTGGCCACCGGTCGTAATTATCGCCCTGGCTGCCACTTCTAATAGCGCGCAGTGATGATGGGCTCATCATCGTCAGAGGAGGAGGCCCGGGCGGGGTTCAGTGGACGGGTCGACCTTGACTCACAAAGCCACTGCAGTGGCGCGGAGACCGCAAAAAGCGCAGATGCTTGCAGCTTGCAACACTCAGAGAGGCTGCAATAATATTTAGTTATTTGGTAATTCAATGCTGATTTATTTCTAATTGCTGTTATGCTGGGGGGACAGCATGCCCCTCCAGCATAATTACTAGATTCATATCGAAAAAAGACAATGCATCCAAAGTGGCAGCCATAAATCAGTCATCAGCCATTGTCCCGTCTGTTGGCCCTTTCAAATTACCTGAAAAGCTAACCATCTATGCAAAACCAACTAGTTAGTGACTTGGTTAGTTAGTTACTTGGAAACCCGTTTTATATTAGAGGAAGAATCCACAGGCTGCCTGTGACATCATCTCTGGCTGTTATATAAAGTGGAATCACTAAACATACATAATTTTCACCCACTTTCACCCGCGATCGATGATCGGTTGCCCAATTGATTAATTGTGTTGTCGCTAATTGACCGAATCGATTGACGTTTTTGCACATAATTTTCGATAAATATAATTATTCGTTAGCCGATCGTTAGACCAAAACAAACAGCAAAGCGAAAGATAAACATCAAGTCTAGCTTTTGGCTTTAAATAAAATCTTGAAATACCCTAACTAAGCTCAAGAAGAAAATGTTTTCAAAATGATGTATATAATATTATAATATTTAATAAATTATGGATAATTTTCTAGGATTTTTTTACTCTCTCCGGCTATTATATATACCCCATTAAGGTAGGGCAACCATCACGTGCCACTTAATGGTCTCCGACATTCATCTCGTACAACTCCATTCGCAACACAGAAAAGCTCTATTGAGGTAAATGTGCACAATCAGTAGTACAGAGCCGTAAATATGTTTATTTTTTTGCACTCTCCCTTTATTTTTTTTTTCTGGGTTAGTTAAGGCCGGGTCTAGACTGGTGTCAAAAGTTGGCTTAGCGCAACAAGAGTGACGCCTCGCTGGCAGCGTCAATGACAATGGCCAACACACCGAAATTATGGCCAAATCTGGACCGATTTTGATGCAAGCTGACGGCGGAAATGGTCAAGTTGTTAGGGGAAAAAGGGGGAAAAAAAGCTGGAAGAATGGGAGTAATAATATCTTTCTCTGGAGCAGCTTAAAAAGATGTATCTCTTAGGTTTCCACAGAAAAAAGATGCAATAACAGCCGTTACATACCCTTGACTTCTCCTGTACTCCCCCTTACTATTTTGTGTAATTATATATGGAAACAACAAAGAATCGAGTAATAATAATAGAAAAGGTATAAAAAAAAAATATAGAAAAAAATATAGAAAAAAAAGAGAATCACGAAACACGAAATGCCAAACAATTGACAGTCGAAGCCAATCGTGGCGTTGTCATTTGTTGGATAAACAAATAATAAGCACTGTAGTGGCAATTTAGTAGCAACGCTTTGTACTTAGATATGGGTATATAATATATATATTTACTATATATACATATATATAGTGGAGTCCAGATTTGAGGCAAGTGAAGCGGCACTAAGCCATTGTCTTTCGAGCGTTGAAAGCGTGGACTTTGATGTCTTTTTCTGAATATAAATAATTGCTCAACTTTATTCTCAAATTTTTCATTATTTAGCAGTTGAATTTAGGTTACTTTTAAATTATATATATAAAATATTTATATTTGTTTTATCTCTTAATAAATTCCCCTTTTCGAAGAGTCTCTCCCTATCCATCGATGACAATCGCACAAATTCCTGCCGCCTGCTGTGCAGTTCATTAATCCACCGGCAAAACCGCATCATTTCCAGCAGTTGCAACAAGTTACCCCCCACACCCTCCCCCATTCCCTTTGAATGTCCTTGCCAGGACACAGGAGTGTGGGTAAGGCGATGGTCTGCAATTGTAATCAACCATTAAATGCCCATCAGGCAGCGGCCTGATAAATTATAATGAAGTAACTGCACGAGCAATGCAAATCACTGCAGCCTTAGCTGATGCTACACTAAGCGAAATGATATCTGAATATAACAGAAACTATATCCAGATTCAACAGGAATATATACTTGAACAGAGAGATTGTTGTCAGTGAAAACCGATTGATTGATTGCTGCTGCATTCCAGGAAATGGCAGATGAAGTTGGAGCTGTGTCTGGAATGCCACTGTCAAACGGTGGTTGGTGGGGGGAATCAGGGAGGGGATGCCAGGATGCCAGGCTACGAGGATGTCAGGATACCAGGACACATTCGCAATCCTTTCGGGGAATGACCATAGGCATTGGCGGGCTTTTGTGACAGTCGAATGTCTAAAGGGAAATACCACAAACTGCCAGGAAAGTCAAGGATTTCTGTGACTTATAGAAAGTATCTCAAGGATATAGGGTAATTTCAAGGATTTCTTAGTGAATATCAATTATTTTAAAGATATAATTTACCTTGAAAGACTTTTGGGAAGAATAAAAAGTATCTCAAGGATAAAAAGGGTACTTTTAAAGATTTCTGTGTATATATCAAAGAAATAATCAACTTTTGAAACACTTCTGTAAGAAATAGAAAGTATCTCATAGATATAAACTACAGAAGAAGAAACTAAAACAGAAATATATATATATTTATAACAGCAACAATTTCCTTGTTAATTTGTTAAATTCATCACAAGGAATTACCTTTCCCAGTGGCAATTGATGAAGCCGTTTTTAGCCAGTTTCATTTCTTCGTGTTAACGATGACAATTGTAAGGCTTTATGGGGGCCAGCTTTAGGGGCTGACCTTCGGTGCCCCAAGACCAGTGTGAACTGTTGTTCCCCTGGGTGGTGGTGGCATGCAGCATACGTTGTGGCCCCGGCATTTACATATAAATATTTATTGCCACCACAGAACATTGCATGTGAGCGGTCAATTGAACATAACGAAAGCATGGACAGTCTTGTGCCTTCCCCAAGGGGTTATATAACATACATATCTTTCTCTCTGTTTTTCGGTGGTGATAAGGAGCTGCTGTTAAGGGGAGTCCCCATTGTTTGCTCTCGGCTGCCTGTCAAGATGCTGGGGCGTTCCTTTTTTTGGTATTTTTTATTATGACTATCAGCGTTTATGGCGGGACGGGATGTGAGTAGGGAAGAAGGGAGCAGGGAGCTGGGAACAGGGAGCTGGTAGCAGTAAGCAGCTCCCCCAGGATTTGTTTTGGGGTTGGAACTGGTGCTGCGGCTTTATTATTTCATCATTATAACATTTCTTTTGTGCGTGTACTAACAATTGTGGTGGAAAATTAAAGCACTGGCACATAGAGATGATTGTGGCTAAGGTAAACTGGAAGTTATATTAAATCATATTTAAGAAAAGCATTTAAAATAGTTCTAATACATATTTCTCTATGAAAAAAACATAGTTTCATTGCTAATATCTTGCCTCTAGCTGTGCCTCAGCCTCAGCTTCGGCTTCAGCTGCCAGAGTCGAGGCTGGGCGACCACTTTAAAGTGCCCTGAACTTGATTAATGAATGGCAGTGCTCCAAAGTATGCTACGGCATGCAGCCAACACAAATACACACAGAGGCTTACAAACACACTTCGACTCACACACACTCCGACTCACACACCCACACTCTCTCACACACTCTCTCCAACACACACACACCCTCCAAGTGTCAACGACACGACGCTGCAGAAAGTAGGAAGAAAGCCACGCGTCCTGACATGGCTTAAAAATTGTTTGCCACGCGAAGCACAAATTGAAATTGGCTCACAAGTTGGCAGCTAATTTAATATTTTTGCAGTGAAGAGTCCGGGTCCTGGCTGGGGTCCTGGAGCTGAAGCTGAAGCTCCTCCTCTTATAATTGTCACAGACACGAGTTGTAAGCATTCAAATAATTGCTCGACACGAGGCGGGGCAAGTTGCGGGGAAAACTAAGGCCACAATTAGGGGCAGGGAAGAACCGCCTTTCCCTGACAGCTCTTGTCAGACTTGTTAACAAAAAATAAAGCATTTATTACTGAGTAGAAATTGCTTTCTATCTTTGTATCTTGTATCTTACAGAAGTAACTCTTTCGGCCTAAAAGTATGTGCAATAATTATTAACAAATTAAATAATTTCTATGAAATAAGCTTAGTTTTTCTGCAATTTATTTACCGATAAATAAGGCCTTAAATCCGCTGCACCTTCCCCTCTCTTAAATCCTTATCCCCCTCACCTTTCCCTTTCCCAAATCCTCCTCAAGCTCACCTTTCCCTCTAGAGGCGGGTTGGCAAAAAACTTTTGCATCAAACTTTTTGCCATGTCCGATTTAATAAATTGGTTTATGATTGGCTTTTCGATGGAACTTTGCTCAAGTGAAATGCTAATACGGGCACATCTCGCCAACTTTAAACGCTTTTCCCGGACGGATGGATCCTGCAGCCGGGGCATTTTCCTTTTGCATTTCTATCTATCTCCCCCTTTTGGCTTCCTGGCAGCCAACATTTTTATGGTTTCCTGTGGAGCGTGCAAAATAGATACAAGATACATATCGCACACACACAGACACACACACATACCTGCACACCTGGCTGGTAATTTAAATTGCAGCTGGCTGCTGGCTGCGGTGATCCATAATTTGCTGTAATTGAATTTAAATGATTTTGCCTGGAAATAAATGTTGTGGCATTTTTCTGCATATTGAAAGTCAGCGAGGGTTTAGCGGAAAATAAGCAGAAATATTTAAATGTTTCTTTTTATATTTAGTAATATTTTTTTTTAAATTAAAATAAGTTCTTAAGGGTAAATAACTATATAAAGAGGACACTATTCGCTTAAGAAAACTTGAATTATTCACATTCTTTAAATTAATATTTATAGTTCTTCTAATTTCATAGTTTTTTAGCTAAATCAAAGTATAAAAATTGAAATCAATTCACTAACTTTAACAATTTATTGAATGATTCATCATCTAGTAACTTAGTTCTTTTTTTCCTTATATATTTATTTATTTTCGTCAATGTCCACGTCTCAATCCTTAGCTCATTCATGACTAAACCTGCTTAGTCATTCTCTCAAACGTCTCCCATATTCATTAGCTGATTTGTACCCAGTGGCTTATGCGGCATTTTCTGAGAAGCGAAAAAAGGATGAGCAACCCCCCCTTATCCCCTCCTGTAGCCACACCCCTGCTGTATCGAGGCATTTACGTGGCTCGCCTGAAATCACTCATACGCCACATGGCCACATTGAAATTCCAGCCATAAACCGAGGCAAAGTTGCTTCCTTGGCTTATTTTCGATTTGTGCAACAAATGAAGTGAGAAATTATTTTTATTATTATTTATATATATATTTTTACTACCGCTGGCTGGCGGGTGCCCCATCTCCAGCTTCATCTCGAGCTCCAGCTTCATCTCCTCTCCGAATCACGTATTCACAAAGGCAAACAAACGCATAAATAAGCAGGGAAGGCAGCGGGGTTCGAGCGGGGGGAGTTATGAAAAGCAGGGAAAACACACAGCAAGGCATTGGGGGGGATGGGGGGGGGGCTAAAAAGAAAGCACATTTTTCGGTGGGCGTCCATCAGTCACATCATTAAAATCGAGCGAGTGAAGCAACGGCAGCCGCCTAATTCGAATCCTTGCCGCAAGAAATGTGCAGAAATGTGATGAGAGGGAGGGAGGAGGAGGAGCAAGAGCTGGGGCAGGAAGCAAACTCCTGGCCAGGAGCAAGAACCCAACGAGTGAAATAGACAGGGACAACAATTCTCTGGAGACATTCATCAATATGCCAAACATGTTTTGTTATCATCAAATGGAAAATGCTTCATTTTCACGTACGCCAAGAGCGAAGCGGAAAAGGCACTGTCACAAAAGAAACTATGACTTAATATTTAAATAAATTTAAATATAAATAAATATAATATATATAAAATAGGTTAATGTTATTATAAATTTAGTTACAAAACCAAAGTAGGTCTTGTATATAAAATTATACAAAATATCATCAAGATTTCATTAAATTTTGTAATAAAAGAAAAACTCTCTCTCTTTGAAATACTTTCCTAAAACTTCCTTTTCTAAATAATATAATTTATTCTTTTCTCTTTCAGTGTAAACAACAGCAACAGGACCAACCCGGCAGCCTGACAGATCGAATGGAAGGACACCCTGGCACAACAGACAGACTGGCAGACTGGCAGACAGACAAACCGTCAAAGTTGATGGCCGCAAGGCGGAGATGAGTGGAAAGACAGTCACAGGCGCAGCGTTATCGTTGAGAATTTCGCAGGTGAATTTCCCGGCAACCCACAGGCACACCCCCCCCTACACACCCTCCTCCTCCCCTATCTCCCCCAAAATACTTTGCGGCTTGCGGCTACAACACGTTTGCAGCATCTGCCGCCGTTTCTCGCGGCTGCTTAAAGCAACCAAAAACTAGCGACGAAGGAACACATAAATTGATTACCAGGAACATTTCATGACAAATTCGCCATGTAACAACAATGACAGCGCAAGGCACTCCAGCTGGCAGTTGCAGGAGGATAAGCAGGAGGAAGAGCAGGAGGATGAGCAGGATGAAGAGCAGGAGGATGAGCAGGAAGATGAGCAGGAGAATGAGCAGGAGGCTGAAGAAGGTTGAAGGAAGCTGAAGAAGGCTGAAGAAGGTTTATCGTAGCAATAGACAACAGTTGCCGGAAGCAATATTCCCCATTTTCTGGGATGCAACAGTGGCAACGGTGGTGGGATGCCGAAATCTGTCAGCAGCGGATGCCAGAAGGCCTTGTTGCTCCACCGCGGGGGAAGAACCAAATCAAAGGCGACAACTGTTCGCCAGGAGATTACACAGCCGATGGGGATAACCAGAAGAAGCAGGAGCATAAGAAGCAACAGGAGGAAGAGGAGCAACAGGAGCACCTCTGGAAGATCAATCTCCCTCCCAGCTAAATCCTCCCAGAGCAAAGGCAAGAACACAAATTTGGAATATCACTGAAGGCTTTATTATAACCATAAACTCTCTCTTTTTTTCTCCCTCAAAGTAGGCACCTCTACCAGCTATTGACATCGTACCACTCGGAGGCGGAGCACAAATTGCCAAACTCATCATTCCTGCCCGAGTTGCAGCCCTGCGAGCCATAGTCGCAGCTGGAGTAGATCTGGCGACCGATCATGTTGGTGGTGGCATAATTGCAGGCCACCAGAACCTGGTTCCAGCCATCGCGATTGTAACGGGCAGCAGCACAGCCCACTCGGGTGTTCCTCTCGGACATCATTACCGTAAAGTGACCAATGGCTCTAAGAAAAAAAAAAAAACATTAAGAAAAAGAAACCCAAAAAAAGTATCTCTCACTTACGGTCCATTGTAACCCGAAGGATAGCCACCGTCAATGATGCCACTGTTGGAGTTGTGCACCTCGTCGAACCACATCTGAACACTGTTGTCCAGAATGTAGCCCATGTCGGGCAGATCGCCGGAATAGGCCTGCCAGGCCAGATTCTGGCCAGAGTACTTGAAGGCGTCCGTGTTGTGGCAACTGTCGTGCACCATGTTGCACTGCCTCACATTGAGGGAGGCGAGGTAGGCCAGCTCGTCGTCCCACTCCATGGTGGCCATGCGGCAGGCAGCATTGTGATTGGGATCATAGCCGCCGGCAATATAATTCCTCTTGTCGTTGTGCGAATGGACAAAGACCCACTTGTAGTCGTCGTTGATGTCGATCAGCTGGGCATCGCCGGGACAGGCGCTGTCCCACCAGTTGCTGTGTCCGCAGGCAATGTGCGAGCCACCGTTGCAGATGTCCCACGAACAGTAATCGGTGGCCGTGGCAAGGCCCAGAGTCACCAGCAGGATGGCAAGCAAAGTGAGTTTCATATTGACTTCTACACTGTCCAGGGGATGGTCTGATCTATAACTGAGAACGCCTCAACCCGGAGCTTATATGGCACAGCTCTGGCACTTATCGGAGGCGACGACCAAGTGCCACCGTAAATCAGTCGTGCTTCTTTTGCAGTGCAATCTAATCGCTTGCCAATATTTACGAGTGCCAATTCGTTACTGACTTCGATCAGTGTTGAGGAAACGGACAAAATAAGTCAGAAATTAGAATATATTTTATTAAAATATTTTAGAAATTTAAAGAAATTTAAGATGAAAGATAACAAGATCCTCTACATTGCTTTAGGTTTTCAACTGCTTATAACCTATTCCAAACCTTTTAAATATTTAATTTATTATCAATCATGAGCTCAATTTAGATGATTAAAATAATTTAAAGCTTAATAAAAATGGAAAATAATTGTATACATATAATTACAAACTCCTTTAAAGTACTTTAAACTCTCAACTGCTTAAAACCTCTTCTCATACCTGTTTAATATTTAAAATATTATTAAATTGGGACAAAAGAGTTCACAAATTATTTTACTTTATAATTTATGTATACAAAAATATTAATTTAATTAATTAAAGCCGAATACTAATGAAAAATAATTATATACACATAATTACAAAGTCCTCTAAATTGCTTTCAACTTTGAACTGCTTAAAGTCTATTCTAAAACCTTTTTAATATTTTATATTATTAATTAAATTAATTCTTAAAATTACATATTCTCATTTGATTTTAAAGCCTCTTCTTAAACCTATTTAATATTTAATATTATTAATTAAATCAAGCCTAAAATTTCCATATTTTAATTTGATTTTCAGACAAGATGGAACCCAATCAAGTTTTGGAAGAGTCTAAAGATAGCCAAAACTCTGAAGATAACACAAGTACCCTGCTGGTTTGAATGGTAAATAATAATAATAACAAAGAGATAAGCAAATTTTAATAGTTATTCAGCTTCTGAAAGGCAAGCTTTCTTCATGGTCAAGGCCCTTTAGGTGTGCTAACTAACTTATTACCATTAAAACCTACCAAAATCCTCATATAGCTAATCAGTACAAACCCAAACTAACATCTCTGGACAGGATACTGGCTCTGTGATAAGCTTTGACCAGACTCCAACTTGGGGTAGGTCGCCGCCACTTGCAGACACACTCGATGTCGATGAGGTTTATCAGTAGCGATTGCCGATCAATTTATGGATCACTTCCTCGGACGGGGCAGACTTGTGCAGACGACTAACTAACTGCTTAGTTCAATTAGAGCCAAAAATACGACCGCAATTTAAATAAAACCAACAGATTTATAACATTTTATTAGTTTGTTTTCATGCCCAGCCCCAAAAGCATTTTTTTGACAGTAAACAAAGAAACAAAAAATAAACAGAAAAGATTAATTCGGGGGGATTTTAACTATAACTAGGGATGGTCGAAAACCGATAAAAATCGATAGATATTAGAGATAATATATGCAGACGATAAAACGTTGTAAATATAAAAATGATATTGATATAATGTGGGAAAATATTAATAATAATAAAGACTAATATTTTTAGAGTATTTAAAATAATATAAAAACTTTCGCATTAAATTCGATATTTTTCGATATGCAATATTTTGGTAAAAAACGATATTTTTGATATTATATTAAAATACATATTTTGTTGTATATTTTTCATTATTTACCAGACTATTTAAATCTCTAATTCCAGATAGAACCGACGCCACAACGATGCTACCCCCTAAGAGCTCTATACCCTGTATAGGAAGTCTTCCCCCAAATGTAAACACAATGAAATATTTGCTGCTGATAAGCTGCCGGATTCGCACACACACACATGGTTTTTTATTGGATCAATAGAACATATTATTCACATCGTACACCTCCTTGGAGCTGCACAGATTCTTGTACTTGGGATTCTTGCCGGTGGTGCACTTGCTGGCCGGCGCCTTGGGGCACGAGCTGTACATCTTGATGCCCACAACATTGGTGGCCGCATAGTTGCAGGCGAGCAGGAAGGCCTTGTAGGATTGCCCGGACACCGAGTACGTGGCCGCTGCACAGCCCATTTCCGTGTTGCGATCGGCAACCAGGACGGTGAAGTGACCAATGGCCGGACCATTGTAGCCCGAGGGATAGGCATCGATGTAGGCCTGCTTGGTGTAGACATGCTCGCTGTACCACATGTCCACGCCCCACTCCACGTAGTGGGTGACATTCAAAGGATTGTACCAGCCCATCCAGGCCAGGTTCTGGCCGGACCAGTCGAAGGCGTCGGTGTTGTGGCAGCCGTCGTGTCGCATCTGGCAGCTGCGGACGTTCAGGGAGGCGAGGTAGGCCAGCTCGTCGTTCCACTTGATGGTGGCCATGCGACAGGCGGCGCTCAGATTGGCATTCTGGCCGCCGGCAATGATGTTCCTATACTCGTTCGATCTGTCCACCAGAGCGGCCTTCTGGGCGGTGGAGAGACTCACCAGTGTGGCATCGCTGGGGCAGCAGTCCCAGGCCTGCAGAGAGAACAAAATACATGTTTCATCGGAAAAAACTAAGGTAAGACTAGTTCGGGATTAACTTTAACAGCTCCCTTTTTGTTTTTTATGTTTTTTATCTAAAGTGTTTTTAAGCGGAAAACCAATTACAAGCGGGAGATAGCTCGGTATGTGTGTTGTTTTCTATATAATTGCCTTTGTTGTTGACATTTATTATCAATTTTTCAGGCACTTGTTGACTTAATGTCAATATTGAACCCATTGGAAGGCTAATCCCTGTTGAAATCCCCTTCGACGATCGGCAGACACTCACCCCACTGTTGTCGCATCCCAGATTCTTGGTGCTGCCGCAGCTCTTCTTGCAGTAGTCCGTGGCAAGGGCAGTGGTGGCCAGGGTCACCAGGAGGCCAAGGAGGACTAGATTCCCGTTATGGCTGCGCATTGTGCTGTTCCGGACTTGATTGCTGGAGCTTCCGCGTGGACCGCGGGCTTTTATGGAGACTCGGTCGTGCAGTTCTTATTTTTTATCAACATTTGATTAAATATTTACGCCGGAGTGTCTCATTTGTCCCAGCTGAGTCTGCTACGGCGCCGTTCAAATACACACCCACCCACCCACCTCCCACTGCTCTGCCCCCAAAGACGTCACAAGAAAAAAAAGGTCTGATAAACAACTGTGTGTGGAACTGTGTGTGGAACTGTGCGAAGCCGAGAGTTACTTGCCGCCAATCTGCTGGCATCACTGATTGTTTTCGATTCAACGGAAAGAAACAGGCAGCCTGTGGTGAGTAATGCGATTAAAGGGTAAACAATAAGACGGGGAGTCCCATTTTTGGCTAGCCGAAGTTGAAATGCCCTTAAGATTGGGCTCCCTCAAGGAGAAAAGCGGGAAAATTCACTCATATTGCTCATAAGCCACCGTGACCACTCTTACTTCCAGTATATCTGTCCCATAGAGTTTATTAGGAAAAAAATATAGAGATTCAAAACAATAGTTAGCTATATGTCTGAAAATAAATATTTTACCAGGGCCAACGGTACGTATGAGTGATAAATACACTAACCGTGTAATGTTGATCATACGCACTGTTGTCCCTTGTGAAATACTGATCGATTTCTTAGTATTTAAACTGCAGGACGGATGGAGACACGTAGAGCAATCTTAGGTTCATAATTTTTATGAGGAAATATATTTTTATTATACCTTAATTTATTTGTTAGTTGCTTAATTCAGAAAAAAAAACTTTTTGGCTCCCCAAAGTATTGCCTGCTCTTTGGCAGTTGCTTAAAAATAATGCGTATTTATAGTAAACAATTATAACTCTTGTATGAAACTATCTAAGCATAAAAGGACACATCTTATAGAGATCTTAAATATAGATTTTCCTTAAGAAAGTCCATTGCAAATCATTAAAACTTGGTCTTGTGCCGCCCTCAAGGTGTGGCTTCTTTTATTTTTTCAGTAACAAAAAAAACATAATATTTACTCCTAATTGCTTTAAAGACCATTCATTGTTTAAGGCGTCTATAACAATTCAAAGTCCGGCACGTGGTGTGCACTATTCAAATGTTAATCCAACTGAAAATGATAGAAAAAGGCGAACAAAGCTCTTGGAAAGTTTGTGACCAGTGCTCAGGCTAAGTATTTTTACAGCTGTTAGGAAATAAAAAACATTAAATATTGCCTAGTAAACCTTTTGTATTTTCAATTCAGGGATGGAGTCATATCCGACCCTATAATCTTTAAATATAATATTTTAGTCGACTCTGAGATATAATGTCTTTTTATGTTTCTGTTACACATAAGACTATTAAGTAAAAACTGCTTCTTTTTTGTATTCCATTGAAGGGTATTTAACAATTAATAATTGCCAACACCTGCAATGGTTTTGTGATCATAACTTGGCCATAATTTAACCGATTTTAGTCTGGTTTTCATTTTCTTCCTATTTTATTTTCTGCATTCAAAACTAAGTATCCAATTTTTGGCCATTACTTTTGAAAATGTTGACAAATTTTTAATAATGCCCGCACATTGCTAGATCGATTCGGCTGATGATGCTTATCGAGAATATATATGGTTTATAGGGTCGCAAATGGCTTTTTTACTTATAAAACGATAATTTCGCGCTAAAAATGGTCTAAAAATGTTTTTTAAATTTTTGACGATTAAACCCCTTAAATTTTTTTTTTTTCAATGAAAAAATTTTTTTTTGCCCGCACATTGCTAGATCGATTCGGCTGATGATGCTGATCAAGAATATATATGGTTTATAGGGTCGCAAATGGCTTTTTTACTTATAAAACGATAATTTCGCGCTATAAATGGTCTAAAAATGATTTTTACAATTTTGACCCCTTACATTTTTTTTTATATGAAACAGTTTTTTTTTTTTTGCCGCACATTGCTAGATCGATTCGGCTGATGATGCTGAACAAGAATATATATGGTTTATAGGGTCGTAAATGGCTTTTTTACTTATAAAACGATAATTTCGCGCTATAAATGGTCTAAAAATGATTTTTATAATTTTGACGATGTAACCCCTTAATTTTTTTTTTTGCAATGAAAAAATTTTTTTTTGGTCGCACATTGCTAGATCGATTCGGCTGACGATGCTGAACAAAAATATATATGGTTTATAGGGTCGCAAATTGCTTTTTTACTTATAAAACGATAATTTCGCGCTATAAATGGTCTAAAAATGATTTTTACAATTTTCACGATGTAACCCCTTAAATT